>LR738712.1:180276903-180294597 GCA_902687465.1 Secale cereale | reverse complement strand
AGATCTGTATGTGTGGTTCAAGTTACAGCTACTACCACGCATTGGGATCCTTAATTGACCCTCTCGGCTTATTAATTACCCTTGATCTCTGTCCAGGAGTTGCAACTAGTTTCTGGTGTTTATAGCTTACTGGAGGTCGTGCACAACGCTGACCCTCGGGGTGGGTTGTGATGCGACAGGTACGTGGCACGGTGTACCGGTTGCCCGTTTGGTGACTCGGGAACCCTGTACACATCGTTTGGGGCCGTGAGCGACACCCCGGCCGGATCTCCCCACGGATGGAACCCAAATAGGTGATAAACCTGGACGAGAGACTTGAGTAGTTAGTCAGGTCGTGGCCGACACCCTCGCTGGGCTTCCGCTTGAAGGTTGCCGAGTACACGCCGAGTAAACGGCGATAAGTGGTGGAAGCGTGTGTGAAGAGGTACACCCCTGCAGGGTTATCAAACTATTCGAATAGCCGTTGTTCGCGGTACGAACTACTTGGGTACTCTTACAGTTCATAGACAAGTTGATGGATACTACTAAAAGCCTCATGTTAAGCGTGAGTGCCGTGGATGGCCCTTCCGTAGGATGACGGAAGAGGATCCTCGGTAGTGTATTGATGTGGAGAGTAGTGGACTCGTGTTCGTTAATAACATCTTGCAATCCGTTGAGAGTTGTAGTATAGGTTAGCCAAGGTCAAAGCTGGCATTCTGCTATAAACTCCACTATCCCCCTTTGATAATGTTGCATGTATGATAGGTTCTGTGGTAAGACTTGCTGAGTACCTTTGTACTCATGTTTGCTTAATAACTGTTGCAGAGGAGAACCCTGCCCCTGCTGATGGGTTCTACATAGACGTTGACGTCGACGAGTAGCTTGACACCCAGACGGTGATTTGGAGCTTGTGAAGGGCCTTGTAGATAGTCAGGCTACGCCAAGCCTGTTTTATTTTCTAAGTTGTCTGTACTCAGACATGTAGCTTCCGCTTGTGCTTGTATGACTGTATGACTTGAGTGTTGGGTCATGTGACCCCTACCTGTATGGATATGTTATGTATGGCTCTTGGAGCCTTTTAAATAAAGTACTTTGAGTCATAGAGTTCTGTTGTGATGCAATGTTGTATTTGCACATATTGAGCATATTGCGTGTATGATTGAAATGCTTGGTATGTGTGGGATCCGACACCTAGTTGTTTTCCTTTGGTAGCCTATCTTACAGGGAAATGCCTCCTAGTGATTCCAATGAACCTTGGTAGCTTGCTACTGCTCGGAACACGTAGGCTGGCCGGCATGTGTCCTTCTTCGTTCCTGTGTCTATCCCTTAGGGGAAATGTCACGCGTTGTTCCTTTAAGTCCATGTAGCTTGCTACGACTTGGGTTCATACGTTGATGACCGACACGTTCGTTGCTGGGTCATGGATGCCTGTCTCTGTAATTTAGTGCCACTTTTGGTTTATAACTAGCCATGTCGGCCCAGGTTCTCTGTCATATGGATGCTAGCGACACTGTCATATACGTGTGCCAAAATGCGCAAACGGTCCCGGGCCAGGTAAGGTGGCACCCGTGGGGTTACCGTGCATGAGGCCGCAAAGTGATATGACATGTTACAGCTAGATCGGTGTGGCTTAGGATCGGGGTCCTGACAGCATTGCAGCTAATGAGTTAGTTGCGGGATGATGTATTACGGAACGAGTAAAGAGACTTGCCGGTAACGAGATTCAACTAGGTATTGAGATACCGACGATCGAATCTCGGGCAAGTAACATACCGATGACAAAGGAAACAACGTATGTTGTTATGCGGTTTGACCGATAAAGATATTCGTAGAATATGTGGGAGCAAATATGACCATCCATGTTCCGCTATTGGTTATTGACCGGAGACGTGTCTCAGTCATGTCTACATAGTTCTCGAACCCGTAGGGTCCGCACGCTTAAGGTTTCGATGACAGTTTTATTACGGGTTTATGAGTTTTGATGTACCGAAGGAGTTCGGAGTCCCGGATGAGATCGGGGACATGACGAGGAGTCTCGAAATGGTCGAGACGTAAAAATCGATATATTGGACAACTATATTCGGACATCGGAAAGGTTCCGAGTGATTCGGGTATTTTCGGAGTACCGGGGAGTTACGAGAATAGAAGAGAGAGGCCAAAAGGAAGGAGGCGCGCGCCCCCCTTCTGGTCCGAATTGGACAAGGGGTGCAGCCCCCTTTTCCTTCTCCCTCTCCCCTCTTTCCTTCTCTCCTACTCCGGAAAGGAAAGGGGAATCCTACAAGGACTTGAGAGTCCTAGCAGGACTCCCCACACTTGGCGCGCCCCCTCTAGGGCCGGCCTCTCCCTCCCTCCTTTATATACGGGGGCAAGGGGGCACCTCTAGACACAACAATTGATCTCTTGATCTCTTAGCCGTGTGCGGTGCCCCCTCCACCATAGTTCTCCTCGATAATATTATAGTGGTGCTTAGGCGAAGCCCTGCGACGGTAGAACATCAAGATCGTCACCACACCGTCGTGCTGACGGAACTCTCCCTCGACACTCGGCTGGATCGGAGTTCGAGGGACGTCATCGAGCTGAATGTGTGCTAGAACTCGGAGGTGTCGTAGTTTCGGTGCTTGATCGGTCGGGCCATGAAGACGTACGACTACATCAACCGTGTTGTTCTAACGCTTCCGCTTTCGGTCTACGAGGGTACGTAGACACACTCTCCCCTCTCGTTGCTATTCATCTGGTAGATATATTTTGCGTGATCGTAGGAAAATTTTAAAATACTACGTTCCCCAACACGCGCATGACCTCTTTTCGCGGCCGATGGTTCATCGCGCTCTCCACTTTGGAATTTCTAATTGATACATTATCTGAATCCTTCTGCAGAGGACAATCCAGCATTGCGCCCGTATCGACTCATGTCCTTATGGATGGGCCTGGGGCCGGATTGGTTGGAGTTTGGCCAGTAGGATCCTCGGACATAGTTTGGAGTATACTTCTCCCGAAATAAGACGAAGGAAAAAATATGACAATCCCGCCTTGCTACCGGGCACATATTGAAAACTTTACCTCTTCGATGAAGGGGGGGGCTCCATGGTGTCCCCTGTTTCCTCTCACTTCGAAGACTCGCCCTGCGTAGGCTTCGCCTTCTTAAGAGATGCCCTTGATGCAGTACGGCGAGATGAGCGACGCCCCTTTAGAGAATGAGACAACGCGGCGGGTGAGGCGCGAAGGGGAGGCTTTGAGGGGATGTCTCCTTGGTACTTACATGGGAGGACTGAAGAAGGCCAAGGTAATCGGCTACAATGGCCACTTCTGTACCATCATGGCTCGCCTGATGGAAAACTCCATCAATAAGCTCTATGAATATGTCCGGATCTTCTTCAAATCCGGGATCTTTGTCGCGAACGTGGTCCTCTGGCTGAGGAGCGGGGCAATAAACCCCCTCGATCAGGTTCCTCCATTCCTGTTGGAAACATCCGGATTTAGTTTGGTTAGAATATCTTAGAAAAGAGATTGTATAAAGCTAGCAATCGAAAAAACTCACCCGGTCGATGGGGTTATACATATAAAAGCCTTCCCGACATTTCAAGCGGAGGAAGTCTTCCTTTTCCCCCTTATAAAGATCGGCTAAGATGGCGGCCAAGGCGACAGGGGTATCCAGACCCTCGCGTAGGCAGCGAGAGGGATCTTCTTACCCGTAATAATGCCACATGGGAAACCCTCTGGACTGAAGTGGCTGGACGCATCCCTTTATCGTAATAGCCATTACTTCAATTATCGAGTGTTCGGAGTGGGCAAGTACTCTGGTCTTACTAACTAGCCTCTTAATCTCCACACCATCTTCTTCCTTGAGGCTTCGGGGACGCGAGTTGAAGCGTTTCTTCAAAGGAGTGCTGGAGAATTTGGGAAGACCTCGCCGGATTGGGTCCGGAAGAACAATGTCTTTGATATAAAACCACTAAGAGGGCCATTCTTTGGTTGCCTTCTTAGGAGTGCCGGACAAGTAACATGTCCCTGCTATGCGCCACACTTCGGCGCCACCCACCTCGAATATGGATCCCTTTTGGGAGCGAGGGACGAGGCAAAAGAATTTCCTCCATAACTCGAAATGAGCCTCATAGCCCAAAAATAGCTCGCAAAGAGCAACGAAGCCCGCAATATGCATGATAGAGCCGGACGTGAGATTGTGCAGTTGGAGCCCAGAAAACTCCAGGAAACCTCTAAGGAAAGGATGGATTGGAAATCCTACGCCTCTCAAGAGGAAGGAGACAAAGCACACCCGCTGCTCTTTAGTGGGTTTGGGGAAGTTTTCCACCAAGGCTTCGTCGTCGATCGAGGTTAATCCAGCCCGAACGGAGACTAGATCCGCAGGAGAGAGATATCCCTCTATCTAAAGTCTGTTCAGATGGGCATGAGATACCGACCAGCTTTCCCAATTGCCTGCTTGAGGGCCATGGGGGCGTGAGGAGGAGCCGGGAGCGCTGGTCATATTTGGAGTATTTTTCGTGGCTGGATCTAAGGATTTCTGTGTGGTATGGAATGGCATCTGAGATCCAATCTCATTAAATAGACGCCAAACTCGCGTGGCCAAGGGTTTATTTGTGAATAGTACATGGACTGTTCGCATTCGTCTGACGCGTGGAAGCCGAGGCGATGACAGGAAGGAATCAACATGCACTACAAAAAAAGACACATTCGTGACATTTTGGGCCGAATAAAAAAATTATGTCATACTTATGACACTTTTATGATGATAATTGTGACAAAACCCGATATCATCATAGATGTGGTGGGGTCCTACTTCTATGACAAAAAATCATGACGGAAAATGGGCTTTTCGTCCTGGGCGGGCCGGAAACGCAGCTGCATGACATTCTTTTTGCCGTCCATGACGGAAACAAACCGTGGTAGAAGCGAGGGCGAGGAAAATATTGGGGTGTTCCCGATTACGGTGGGTGGTCGGGGCCGAGCGATGCGCGTTTCTCTCGTGCACGCACACGCGTGGGTGCGAGGCGTTGGGCTCTAACTGAACCTAAGCGAGGCGTTGGGCTCTAACTGAACCCGAGTGATTGCACTGTAGGCTACGCGTTACTAAACCCGAGCGATTGATCAATGGCTGTTAACTGAACCAGATCGAGCGATTCCTTCGCTACTGCTGCTAACTGAAGCCGATCGATGCTGCCTCTGGATGAATAGTGAGCGTTGCTGGGGGGTTTGGATGAACACTTCCCGGTGGGGGTGCATGAATAGGACCCCGTGGTGTTGCCTCTGGATGAACAGGACCCCGATCGATCGAGCCGGTTGGGGCTGGATGAACAGGAGCCCGTGGAGGGTAGGATGAACAAGACCACCCCGTGGAGGGCTGGATGAACAGTAGACGGTGGAGGGCTGGATGAATAGTAGCCCGTGGAGAGGGGTGGTTGAATAGTAGCCGATGGAGTAGCACGTGGTGGAGGCTGGATGAACAGGAGCCCGTGGATGAACAGTCGCAGGTGGAGGCTGGAGGAGGTCGACGGTGGATGAACAGTAGCCCGTGGAGGCTGGAGGGGGTCGACGGTGAAGATGAACAGTATCTCGTGGAGTCCCGTTTTGCGGTACGCCACACCCCTCCCGATGAGCAGGACCCCCGTTTTGACCGCAGCACTCCAACACAAGTCTGTTTCCTCCGTTTTGCGGTACGCCACACCCCTCCCGATCAGCAGGACCCCCATTTCGACCGTAGGAGGTCCGTTTCCTCTGTTTTGCGATACGCCAGACCCCTCCTGATGAACTGGATCCCGTTTCGACTGTGGCCGGTCGAACACAAGGCCGTTTCCTCCGTTCTGCGGTACGCCATGCCTTGTTTCCATCGGCTATTCCGTCCAAGCCCTCCCGATGAACACGACAACGCATTTCGTTCCGACCCAGCCATGTACACGAGCCCTGGTCGTACGTATGCACGAGTAGGCGTTCGAGACCCTGCTCGTATGTACGTACGTGGCCGTATTTTCTTTCTTGCACACTGGCCGATGTACGTACATGTGCATGCTATGTGTGCGCCTCTACTACGACACGTGCGTGCCTCTACATCGACCAGTATGTACATACACGTTCGCGACAAGAATGACAACGCTACGTACGCTTCGACCAGGTGGGTCCCGACTGTCAGGCACTTCCTTGCGTGCGAAGATATAGCTGGTGGGTCCCAGCAGTCAAGGGGGCGAATTGCTTTTTTTAGACGCACTTCCTTGCGTGCGAAGATGTAGCTGGTGGGTCCCAGCAGTCAGCGGGAAATGTTTTTTTCGCGAAATACAGTGGCCCGTCTGGTGGGTCCCCGCTGTCAGGTGGAGGAATAATTATTTTGCACGTAATAAGGAGGCACTTCCTTGCTGCGGCCATGGACCCAGCTGTCAGCCTCTCCACGTACTGTCCACGTCCGATGGAAGTCATTCCTTGACCACGTTGACCATGCCGCGCCGAGAGCACCAGGGCGGTGGACGACGGTGAGGCCCAGGAAGGGAACGACACGGAGCCGAAGAAGACGCGGCAATGGATGCCCATGCGTATAGGAGTACGAGGGTTCACTGGTTCGCTGCGGTGTGAGGCTGCCGTCGTCGCAGAATTAAAGGGGGTGTGGGTGAGTAGATGGGTGGCCTGGCCAGCGGTGGGAATAGTAGGGGGCGGTGAGACCTCCGCGGCAGCACAGCCGGCCACGGGAGACAGAACCATGCGGCACCACCGGCGCTGCTTTGGGCGGCTGGAGCAACAAGACCAGAGGTTGAAGAAGCACTACGGCCATTGGATGGACATCGTTCGGTCACTGGAGCTAGAATCGTTCATATTGACTAAGTTGACAAAGCATTCCGTCCCCGTCAACTTAGTAGGCCCACAAGTCAGCCTCACACCAAGGTGGTTCCCAACCAGCAAGGGGAGTATTCATTTTTTTGTGCGTAATAAGGAGGCTCTTCCGATGGGTCCGAGCTCACAGCGGGGGGAACAATTTTTTACGCAATACGGTGGCCCGTCTGGTGGGTCCCAGCAGTTAGGGGGGGACATTTTTTCATGAAATACGGTGGCCCGTCCGGTGGGTCCCTGCTGTCAGGTGGAGGAAACATTATTTTCTGCGTAATAAGGAGGCACTTCCTTGTTGCCATCGTGGACCCAGCTGTCAGCCTCTCCACGTACAGTCCACGTCTAATGGAAGCCGTTCCTTGACCATGTTGACCACGCCGCGCTGAGAGCACCAGGGCAGTGGACGACGGCGAGGCCTGTGAAGGGGACGATGCGGAGCCGGGGAAGATGCGTCAGTGGAAGCCCGCGCGGAGAGTAGTATGAGGGTTCACTGGTTCGGCTGCGGTGTGAGGCTGCCGTCGCCGCAGAATAACAGGGGGTGTGGGTGAGTAGAGGGATGGCCTGGCCAGCGGTGGGAGTAGTTGGGGGCGGTGAGGCCTGCGCGGCAGCACAGCCGGCCACATGAGGCAGGAGCAGGCGGCACGACAGGCGCTGCTTTGGGCGGCTGGAGCAAGAAGACCAGAGGTTAAGAAGCATGACGACCGTTGGATGGACATCGTACGGTCACTGCAGCTAGAATCGTATATATTGACTAAGTTGATAAAGCCCATGGTACGCGTCAACTTAGTAGGCCCACGGGTCAGCTTCCGGAACGGTGCGCCCCAGATGTCAGGGGGAGGAATCATTTTTTGGGCGGGTGAAGCTAGAATATCCGAGATTGAAGAAGAAGCACGGCATCCGTTGGATGGACATCCAACGGCCACTGCTGCTAGAACCGTGTGTTGACTTTAAGTTGACAAAGCCTTGCATAGGCGTCAACTCTTTTTTTAGGGGACGCGTCAACTTAGTAAGGCCACAAGTGTGTGGCAGAGAACTTATAGCCCATTTGAGATTTGTAAGAATGTGCAGCCAATTTTTGAATTCTAATGGAACTTACTACAGCCCATTTACAGATTGTTAAAAGTACATCCCATTTCAACCAACCGTTCAAAACAGAATTCCATAAAACTTCCCACATAATATTTTTATCCCGAAATTTCTAGTCAGATTAAATAAAATTTTAATATAAATTTATATTACGTAAAAATCCAACGAAATATTGCGCTTGCAACAATTAATGAAATTAAAATTTTCAATATCCAAAAATAATATTTTATAAAGTAATTACGTGTTTGGTGCATTTTTTATAGTTACTACCCAGTTTTTATAATTACATCCCATTTATTATTTCTTAAAGCCCATTTTCTTGTTAAGCGTAATGCATCCCTCCTAGGAAAGATTTGCAGCCCAGCGGGGTGGAGAATAATAACTTGACCTTGCCTGAGTATTCCTAAAAAAAGTATAGCTGGGCTAGCCATTTTCTGCTTGAAAAAATTTAATATCTGGGCTGGATATCTGGCCTCGGCTAGATGGGCCACAGCCCGCCCAGTTAATAGCTGCAACGATGTTTTCGATGTTTTTCAGAGGAGAAAGATTAATATCTGGGCAAAACATCGCTCAAGAAAAACTCTGCAGTGCTCACACCTCAAAAACACAAATACTGCTTGAGCTGCTTGGTCGCTTCTTGTGCAATTCTCTCGTTTATTAACTACATAGGTTGACAATGGTGCGGGGCCGTGATGTCAGGAAACCAGGAGGAAGCAAAAAATTTATAGTTTTATATACTAATAATGAGGCACTTGCGTACGTGCGGCTATGGCCCTGGTGGAACCCCATTGTTATCCTCTCCAAGTAAAGTCATCTCCTCATCCTCATGTTCGTTGACCATGTTGACAACGTGAGACGGTTCGAGGAATTGAGGGAGGATCTAGTGCCGATCTGGTACAGAAGAACTTCCAACCCCACAAGTTCAAGAACAAGGGCAAGTTTGATGGTAAAAGAAAGTTTGATGGGAAGAACAAGGTTGTGCAACACACGAAGTTCAAGAAGAAGAATGACAAGAAGAAAGGTGTTTGTCATGTGGGGATCCTGATCATTGGGCTCCTAGTTGCCCTAATCGCTATGACAAGCTAGGCGGGTTGACCACTGACGGCCGGTTAGCTTCTTGGCGGCGATGTGGAGTCAGAGAGCTATGTTGGAGAAGGATGCTGCTTCTACTTAACTTCTGGTGTAGTTGGCTGACCGACACGTGGGCCCAACAGGCATCTAGGCCACATGTCAGTTATGCAACTGTACCTGCAGTTAAGTCACTGAAGCTTCTGTTCGGCTCAGCCGGACACAGGTGGGTAGCTTCGGTTAATTAATTGTACCTCCAGCGCACTCCTTTTTAGTTGAAGAATGTATGAAATGTAATGAAATCCGGCATGTTTATATGAAATCTGACCGTGTATGAATGAATTTATTTCGATTAGTTCGAATTCTTGTATCACTGGCATTGGATGAACATGCAAAACAATACGTACTAGCATTATTCCCAGGGTGATCACCTCGTTTGAAGCAGTTTCACATGTACTCCCTCCGGCCCTTTCTAGTCTGCATACAAGTTTTGTCTGCAGTCAAAGTATCTCTACTTTGACCAATCTTATAGAAAAAAGTATGCACTTTCACAATGTGCGAAGTAAAAAAGGAACAGAAGGAGTACAAAGAGTTTGAGCAGCTTTTTAGTGTTCCTATACATTGCAGTCAAACACATGGGCCTGGCAATTCATAGAGAACATTCAAAACAGTCGATGATTATGCATCTCAGCGATTCACATGTCAGAGCCAATATTTACTTCACAACTAAAGAATAAAGAAAAAATGGATCGACGCTGCTGACAGCAAAGGGCGTCCCATTCGAAAATATCAAACGCATGTCTTCTTGCTAAAATCAATGAAGAAAATTTGACAAGGTTTTCCCATTCCAAAATATCAAATGCCTACAATTGTGGAATGGGCAGGGTTTGCCATCAGTTCGGACATTGACATGGCACCTCGTGCTAAGTAAACCGGCTGTTCTTTTTGTGCAGTTCCACCAAAATCAACCAAATTTGCGCGTAGCTTGTATGATTTCGCCCTTATATGTTGCAACGCCTTGAACTTATGGACACCTCCTTTCTTGTGGTGAAAATGAATGATTCGATGTATTCATGAACATTTTGTGCAGTTCCCATTGAAATTAAGCTGAGCACCCCTGTTTGCACAAATACAAAAAAAGTGATTAGTATAAAGCAATTTGTACTATGAATTGACAGTTTAAACAGGCACCTACATGGTCCACGTAGAGCACACTTTTAGAAAAATGGAACTCACCGGAAAGAATCCTAGAACAACATTGTACTCGCGCATCACAGCAACAAAATGGAGATTTGTCAGTCCTTCTGAGCTGAAGTTAGTTTGGTCTTGTGGGGGGTAATGTAACCAACCTTCAACTGATCCTTCTGGTGAGAAGATAGACAGGGCTTCTTCATCCTGGCATAGTCGGAACTAGTCACTTCACGTACTCCATATTCTTCTTCAGAGGAGGATAATCATGTTGTGAAAAGACAAGAGGATAATTAAATGCTAGCATCCCTGTTTTCTCGAAAAAAGGAAAGGAAATATTTAAAACAACACAGATGAAGCACTTCTCAAGGACAATACCACTTTTTGATGACAGTATCTGAACAGTAGCACAACACCAATAGAGATGACAAAGCTCAATCATATGGATGAAATCAGTGGGCGAGTACCAACCTTTGTCAGGAGGCTTATTGTGCAGAGCATACAGATGAAGCACTTCTCCGGAACCATCTGTTGCTATCTACTGTGGTGGCCATGCTTACTATATACTCCTCGATTAGATTAATGTTTCCAATATCTTCTTGTGCAGTTCCACTAAAATATATGGTATCTTCAAAGAAGATCCCTGTTTGCACAAGTAGAGATAATTATGTATTACATTAAGAGTGGCATCAAATCAGTGGCAAAACAATTGCTTGTTCCAGCCATAGCAATAAATTAAGATGCAAAACTATATCATTACTTGTGTCATCACAGTTCCAGTGCTTCTTTACAGCACCAGGAGTTGATTTTTGCTTTTCTTCCGCTTGTTCTTCCCCTTCATCACTTGGTTCAATAACAGACAAGCTTCGCCTTCAATGTAAGATTTGGCATGTCAATTAGGTTGCACAAGTATAGCACTAAACAATGACATTAATTTTCTGATGAAAGTGGCAAAATACAGGCCAACAGTTGTGAAATATCCTTATCTTACCTTAATGGATATTGCAGTGCACATACAGATTGGAAGTCTTGTCTCCATTTGTGCAGTTCACTAAACTCAAGCAACATTACCGTACAAGTAGCACAACATATGAAAGCACACCGCAGAATCATGTGAAAGAAGGCTAGTACTGACCTCTCATGACGCGGAACTCAAACAACTCACAAAAAGAAGATCTGAACCAAATTTGCCAACACAGATAGAAAGTAAGATCTCCTCTTGTGCAGTTCCACTAAGATCAAGCAATCAAGCAACGTTGTCGGTGTGACATTTTTGTTGAACGGCACAAAACACTCCTAAAACAAAAGTGTTTTGTGCAGTGCAACAAAAGGTCACAATGGCAACGAGGTGAAGTAGATAACCCTGTTTACACAGAGGTGCAAAGGAAACAACTAGTGGTCAATAACTGTGGATGACATAGAAGCCAACAAAAAGAAGCATCTACCTTATCTAAATGGGAAAGAAAGCAAGACAGTAGCATTTCTCAAACGGTGGCATTGATTAATATTAACAGATAGACTATATTAACAATAAAATTCGTTAAACATGTAATTTGCTTTTAACTGTGGAATTTCATCAATTTTCCAGCGGCATTATTAGAGGGTGCTTGTTTACAGGGACATTTTGGTGGAGGGACTAAAAAAACTTTGTGTCAGTCCCATCTAAACCAAACAGGAGGGACTTTTAGGGACTAAAAAGTGGGCATTTGGTACTAAAGAAAGAATACCCCGAGGGAGAGTCTTTTTGGGACTTTTTCCAACAGTTGCCCCTGCCACGCGTTGCACCCTCTCTCTATTAGTTCATTACTAGGGGTAACATGGTCTTTTAGCATGTCATTTAATAACCTCTAGTCCATGTTTAGTCCCTGGAACCAAGCAGGTAGGGACTAGGGAGTTTTTAACCAAATAGGGCCTTAGATTAACAATAGCTAAAGAGTTGCACGGGACAGTGGATGCACCAGCACCATGCGCATCTACCGATGTACTGGGGTGATGCACAGTCTGTTGCAACAAAGAACAAACAACCAAGGAGCATATTTGTGTTGGTCCTAGTTTTGTTATCTTTAGACACCTTTCCCTATGTGAGCGCAGTAAATCTAGTCCTGCTCAAACTCTACAGCCTTGTCCCCCAAAACAAAAGATCAGTACGTTTCAGATGTGCGTACAGCGTTTGTCATAGGTTTCCCTTTTCGACCAACGTAGGTGTTGGATAGCCAGTCTGTACTAGTACTTTCCCCACTTCCTTTCCTCTGTGAACCACGTCCTAGATTTATGCTATACAACTTTCCCCACAACTTTCCCCCATTCCTGTCCTCTTTGAACCACGTCTTAGATTCATGCGATACAACTTTCCCCACTACTTTCCCCTTCCTTTCCTTTTTGAACCACGTCCTAGATTCATGCTATACAACTTTTCCCACTACTTTCCCCCATTACTTTCCTCTTTGAACCACGTCCTAGATTCATGGTACACAACTTTCCCCACTACTTTCATGTTTGATCCAACACCTAGATTCAAGTGCAGAAGCGGAAAAATCCCACATGCAGCTAGAGCAATGCATGTGGAATAAGTAAGTTATACCTTAAGGTTATTGGGGTGTGGTTCGGTGAGCGACCAGAGGCCGTTTGACCCACACTATGTACGACGGCGAAGAAGAAGGGGTCGAGGCCCTCCCGCGCCGCCGCTAGGTGAAAGTGAACAGTTGTGCCGGTAGTGGATTCCCTCCCTCGCCGACGGCGACAACGTTAAGCCTCTTTCCCATCCCGGTGGACGGATCCTGCCGACTCTTTGACCAGCAGTGAGGGGAGAGAGAGAGAGAGGCCAACGAAGTCTTCTTTAGATCTGGAGAGGGTGAGAGAGTGTGAAGAGAGCAACTACAAGCGATGAGGCTCCAGCGTGTATATATATACTGGAGAGAGTGTGAAGAGTGCAAACCCTAGAAAACAAGCGCTAAGGTTGCAGCTTATACGTGATGAGGTGATTATACGGTCACTACGAGATCGTATAGCTCCGTATCCATCCATTTTGACTAGTCAAAGAATCCTCCTAGCATGAATTATGCTCAAGTGTAGTTATCGAACCCGGGACCTCAAGTTTGATGAGCGAACAAGCTAACCAGCTACACAACTCAGGCTGGCAATGGGGATTACCCAAGCGGGTATTGGACTCCCATCCCCGTCCCCGCGAGAGTCACCCCATGCCCGTCCCTGTCCCCATACCCGCCCGTGGGGAACAAATGTTTCCCATCCCCATCCCCGTCAGGTTTTTCATCCCCATGGGGAAACCCATACATGCAATCAACAATCGCCTCCAGTAGCATGTAAGTAGAAAAAACAATGTTTCAACACAATAAACAATATGTTGTGGCTAGGTTAGCGATTTCTTTGGGCTTTTTGGGCCCAAGGGGTGGGATTAGTGGGAATTTAGGTGGGTATGATCAGGAATTACGTAGGTCTACCAATTTTAGGGCCCAAAAGTAAGACACTAACGGGTAAGGTGGGTAACGGGTATGGGTAATGCTATCCCATCCCCATCCCCATCTTATGTGATGGGTAATATATTTGACCCACCAGCTTCCCCGTGGGCAAATAACCCGGCACATCCCCGTCCCCTAATAGAGTAATTACCCATGGGGATGCAGGTAACGGTTAACCATTGCCAGCTTGATACACAACCCTCCCGTTATGTTCAACGAGAGGAAAATAACCTTTTATACATTCCTGCATTCGTGTGACAAGCATGTCGTATTTTGTGTGTGTGTGGAGTCATTAGGATTTAAATCATAATCGTGTCATGTGGCTTTGGTGGTAAGACTATCCACAGTGGTGCAGAAATAATGCAGCCTTTGTCACCTTACCTCTCTCCACATAGTACGTTGGGTCCCACCAATCAGAGAGTGAAACAAACAAATTAACAATGTTGAGGATATCGCTTATCGTTATCATCTCGGTTAGCTGTGGATTAGAGATTAATCGGATATCGGCCAATTAATCAATTTTATCGGTCGACTATTAATCGGCCATTTTTCGCAAATCTCAGGTTCCCAACACTAAAATATGCTATATTCAAGACCAAAAAATATTGGACATAAGTGTTACCTTGATACCTAGCCTTTGAATACTTGTATAATGACGAACAAAATAGGAAAACAATACATATCACATAACAAGGTCCACAAAACACGAATAAACATACTTTTTTGCAAACATAGCGCTATGAACAGGCCCGATTTATCGGTAGATTCCCGATAAATCGCTTGTCATAGGGATAAATTGTCCCAAATGATAAATGGTGAAGATGAGGCATAATCTTATTGGTCACCCAAGAGTAGCGATAAATCGGATGATAAATCGCTGAATCGGAAGATTTCTTGAACAATGCAAATTAATAAGAAAAATTAAAAGCACCATCGGTGTATCTTACCTCACACATCTTGCTACTGCTCGGGAATACTGTCCAATTGATCCCTCTGTTCGCTCACGTACTATTTTAAGTGAATCCTTATTATAACATGCACATAATTTTGGGCACTTGTATTCGACCTAAGTTAGTGTGCCACCGTATCTCGTACGAATCCCTCTGTCTAGGTGTAATAAGTCACGTTAGAAGGTGCAGCGGGACCAAGGTGCAAGCAGATTGGAGGAAAAGGAGAAACTTGACCGGTCATTCCTCCAATCAAAACCCCGATTTATGTCTGTAAACGCAACAATTAATCCAAACAACTAAGAGATGACGTTTTAGCTACCATGCACGGCCACGTATTAACTCGCATGCAAGCCGACTTTGATTTCTTGACTGATCAACGCGTAGTTGCGCTCCATGCATTGGGTTTCCGGGGTAGATAACAAGGCAGAGTAAGGAGTGTTTGGTTGCATTGCTTAGGTTAGTCATAGTGGTGAGTAACTTGGACTAGTACAACATGCATATGTTACTAGTCTATGTTACTACTACACGAAGTTTGCCGTCGGAAGTGAGCCGATCTGGCTCTCCTAAGCTAGCAAGGTTTTTCTAGCCCACCCAAGCTAGCTGGCCCACAAAAGCTAAAATATTTTAACAGTTCCAAACGCCTAACCTTGCCCGACTATGCTATAAGCTGTTCTTGCTAAGGATTGAAACGCTCCCTAAGTAACAACGCTCGCTAGCAACGAGGCCAGGAGGGGATTGAGATGCGAAGTTAATGGACGACGCCTAATCATTTTGGGAATATCTTATTTCCGTAGGATGACTTAACACCTAGACAGAGGGAGTACTACTCCTCAGTCCAGGTTTGATGGAATATTCATCACGTTTTCTCTTCTTGTACGTACTCCATTTGTATCTCACTTCCTGTGGCTTCGCACTCGCACGATTTTACTATTCTATGAACCTGTGTGTGCGTGTGCGTGTGTGTGTGTTTAACAGCATGTGTGTGTTAGAGAGAGCGACAGATCGACCTACTCCTACAAAGAGATGGTGTGTAGTGTATGATTTTAGCCGCGAGAGTCGGTGCATCCTCTCGTTTCCGGGCGTCCGGTAGGGACAGGCGGACAGCTGCCACGCCCGCTCCTGACCAGCCTGGCCCACCCAAAGCCCCTCCATTGCCCACGCACGCTTCCCACCCGAAACGGTCAGTGCTGCTCCAAAGAATCGGTGCCGCATTCATGCCTAGGCAGAGCGGACGCGACCTCTCACTGGTGCCTGCATTGAAGGGAGAAGCAGATTCAAGAGTGATGGTTGCTTCGTCCGTCCAACTTACTACTGGGTCTATGTGATTTGACGCCTCATTGGTCATTATTACTGAGGTGGTAGGACTGCTGGATGTCCCACGCTTTCGGCGAAAGGAGGTACTACTAGATTGCAATTTTCTCCATTCTTACTGCGGAGGAGTGCAAGAGCAGTGAAATCACGCAGGCTAAGTGATTACATGGCCCACCTCACACTATCACCATATTTTCTAGACACCGTGCGACACCTAACTCTTTACATAGTACTCCCTCCGTTCCTAAATATAAGTCTTTGTAGATATTTCACTAGGTGGTCTACATACAGAACAAAATGAATGAATCTACACTTAAAATGTGTCTATATACATCCGTATGTTGTTCATGGTGAAATCTCTACAAATACTTATATTTAGGAACGGAGGAAGTACTTGTATTGTATGTATCGTAATTTATCAGCGAGATAGTACAATGCTATGAAGCTTCCAGCTTCTGTTACATGTATCTTGCGTCCAAGGTTGCCCGTTGCAACATTTCATCAAATACAAAGGAGACTAACATGCATGCTATTGCATCTCAATGATTGACAGATCATAGAAAATATGTACTCCCTCCATTCCAAAATAAGTGTCTCAACTTTATGCTACATACGGAGCAAAATGAGTGAATCTACACTCTAAAATACGTCTATATACATCAGTGTTTGGAGTATGTACTAGTAGTTCATATTGAAATCTACTAAAGGACATATATTTTCCAAACAATATGATAATCTCTCTAACCAAGGTAGTAGGGATGAGGAGTAAATGGAGGGAGTAGTAAAAATTTCTCCTCGTCCTACGAGCCACCGCGCGCGTGGGCGAGGGAGCGGGCGTAAGGCGTAGTAAGCAAGCTTCACGTCATCTTGCAAGCCACCGCGCCCGTGGGCCGAGGAGACGGCGTACTAAGCAAGCTTCTCCTCATTCTGCGAGTTGACGGGACACATCAAAAGTACTCCAGTGTATAGAGCCTTGCCTCTAAGGAAGGCCCCACATGGTTTTCCTCTTTTTTAACATAACGCGTCAAGTCGCAATTTTTTTGTTCACCCGTGGTAGACGATCCTCCCTCCATCTAGTGGACAACTAGTACACGTGTCAAGTTACCATGTGGGCTGCCTTTTCATACAGAAATGAGCTCCATCGTGTACCCGCGCGGGTGTGGTTGGGAAAGAGACGGGAGTACGTGCGCCATGCGTGCACCTCATCTCTTCGTGCACATCCCCCACCTACATGGGTGTGTGTGAGAGATGCAAACCTAGACAAATGGCTTGAGCGTTCATGAGTGTTTTTTGTTCGGGGGGGCGGGAGGTTGATTTCGTGAATGTATTTGTGGGAATATGTGTCGATGACATCTCAAACAAAATTTTGCATGCAATGTGTGTGAAATGGAGGCCTATCCATATCATATATAGAGGGTCGGGTGATCCACGAGAAGAGAGGGAGGGGTCATAGATATCGATAGAGTCTAAGAGAGGATCAAGTGAGTGGGTGCGAGATCAATGAAGAGAGCCATCGAAATTGTGTGTGTGTGCAAGTCAAAGATATAGGGCGACTGGCCTAGCTACCGGAATGTTAGAGGGCACATGTCAAGTTTGTGTGTGGCAGGGAGACATGACTAGAGCACTCGATGTATCGGTGTGTGTGTGTGTGTGGGAGGGGGTGGGGGAGGGGTAGTTAGAGGCCTAACTATAGAGGTAGAACGACTCGTATATGTGTTGAGAAGGAGAGACCCAACTATTTCTTGAGGGAGATCGGTCGACATCCATACATAACTGAAGGACGGGAAATAGGATGGGACAGAGACAGAGAG
>LR738712.1:180246685-180274533 GCA_902687465.1 Secale cereale | reverse complement strand
TCACCAAGACAAGAGTAAATAGCCATACAATAAGGAATAGCATATGATAAGCAAAAAGCACACATTAAGGCATAGTATGACTAAGCACTCATTAAGGTAGCATCAAACGTAGTAGCAAGCACACATTAAGTATCTGGAACCAAAAGAAACCAATGTATCTCAAAGAAAACCGGCAAAAGAACGAAAAGACGAAAGAGCACTCTCTCTCTCGAAGCCCTATGATCTATAACAATTTCTCCCCCTTTGGCAACAAGTTACCAAAAAGTTCGAAAAGGTATAGAGCTAAGCGTCACTGCGGGCTCTGCTGGCGGCTCCCGTCTGGGTAGATGTCGGTGTAGAGATAGCTGCATCTGCGAAGACCTCTGCTGATGTCTGCGGTGGAGGAGTGGATGCTGGAGCTGAAGGAACTGCTGGAGCTGTAGCTGGTGCTGAAGTGGTAGCCCTGGAGTCTGTCACTGGGATAGCTGCAGATCTGGATCCTCTGGGAACCTGAGCAGTCTGGCGATGATAGTCCTGGACTAGATCATCCTGCATAAGCTCTGCTCTTTCCTGCCTAGTCTCCTCCATGTCTGCCTCAAGCTTGTTGACAGACACCTGACTCTCAGTCAGCTTCACGTCCAGAGCGTGGATCTTGTCCTCGACAATCCTCTCAAGGCTCTCCTGAGATTGCTCAATGCTGGCCAGGCGTTGTTCAATCCTTTGGGTAGCTTCAAGAATTTGTTCTCCAAAGCTCTTTGGCTTAGCTGCTGCTGCTGCTGCCTCTTTGTCAGCTTTAGCTTTCTTCGCAGCTTCAATTTTGGCTTGCCCTTCAACTGAGGTGGGATCCTCTTCATCCATCACAACTACGTTGTCCTCATGCTCTGGCTGCAGTGGCAAGTGCTTCCTATCCAACATGAATTTGCCCGTGCCAAACTTGGCGTTGATGAGCATCTGTATTTGCGGTGCAAACCCACATGACCTCTTTTGGTCAGCTGCAGTCCTCTTAATGGTTTCTACCATCAAGTCCATCACCTTAAAAGGTGCCTTCTCATCGAGAATGTGCAGCATGTTGATAGAATAGCCTCGTATCATCCGGTGGTCACCTGACTTAGGCATCAAAGTATGCCTCAGAATAGTGTTAGTGGTGGTCAGACCTGCCTGGAGATAATACACTGAGCCGAGCTTCCATCCCTCTAAATCAGCAGCTGGGATCTCCTTGTACATATTCTTCATGGAATCATGACTCTTCTTAGGAATCCCATAGACATCAATGTCGTCCTCTCTCTGCACTGGAGCGTTCAGAAGTTCTGCCCATTCTTCAACAGTCGAAGAAAACCTTTGACCTTCAGTCATCCAGGTGATCTTGCCATCAGGGTAGAAGTGGGCAGTGGCATAGAACTGCATGATCATCTCGTCATTCCAGGCTGTCAGCTCTTGACCCACAAAGTCAGCAACTCCACATGCAGTAAAGCTCTCATGCACATGGGGAAAGAAGTCCCGGTGCTCTTCACTGTCAATGTACTTCCAGTCAACATACCTGGTGTCAGCAACAATGGGCTTCTTATCCATTAGCACGGTCTCATAGAAATCCTGCTGCTCTCTGGTGTGGAATCTGGGGTCCACAGCAGTCCTTCTCCTTACAGCATATGGATCAGACTGTCTCCATAGCCTGAGACCTTTGTCCTTCCTTGCCTTCATGTCCTCAGCTTGAGGATGAGCATCATTGTGGAGTGGCAACTTGGGACGGAGCTTAAGCAACACATGCTCTTCATCTGATTCAGACGGTGGCATCTCACCTTTGTTCTTCTCAGAAGCTGGAATGCTTCTGGTTGTTCTCTTGGGCTTGGCTGGAGCTGCCTTGGATGGAGCAGGCTTCTTGGGCTTAGAGGAGGCTTGAGCCCGAATAGCATCACCCATGAACTTAGCTTTCTGAGGAGGAGGCTGGGGTGCTTCTTCTTCTTCTTCTTCTGCAGCATCATCTTGAGGTTCAGCATATACTACCCTCTTCCTTTTGGAAGTCTTCTTCACCTTGCTTGGAGCAGGCTCTTCCAAGTTGAGCTTCTTAGCAACTGCTGACTGCTTCACTTTGCTTGTGCCTTTCCTTGGCTGCTGCCCTTGGTGCTCTTTGGCAACCACATTCCTCTTGGGCTTGGAGGTAACTTCCTCAGCAACAAAGTCAGAGTCCTCATCATCAGAAGTTCTCTTCTTCCTGGTTCTGGTGGCTGCAGGAGGCAAACCACTAGGGGTGCTCCTCTCACCATCATCACTGGAGCTGCTTGCAGGACTTGTATCTGCCTCTGGAATTTCAGCAAACGGTGATTCAGACCTGTTCTGGCTGTCACTGACATCTGACATGGCTGAAAAACCTGTGAAAAGATAAGGTATAGGCAGAGTAGAAGAGTTATCACAACTGCAGAGGTTTTTGCAAAAAAATGAGTTCAAAACTTAGTTTTGAGTTTTCACAGAATGTATTTCGGTCAAACCGATTGGCACAACTCGGTTAAACCGAATTATGCAGTGCAATGGCCAGAGGCCAAATCGGTCATTCCGAGTTTCAAAAATCGGCTTCACCGAGATGCATTCCGTGGAAACCTAAACCTAAGAATTTTCCTCGAAACTAGAAGATCTGAACTATTGTATAGGGAACATATCAAACGTGGATTGAATCATGGCAAACCTATCGTGCAAGAATTGGAAGTGGAGCACGAAAAGGGATCGGGACACACCCTAACTTGGTGGTGTCCCTCTACGGCGGCAACGGTGGAGATGATTACCGTTGACGGCGGCGGAGACCTGCGGCGAGGGCGCACAGGCGACGAAGGCGACGATCCGTAGACCAGGGCGACGGCAGCAGGGGTGTTGGGGGCGAACGGTTTGAAGAAAGAAATCGCGCGCAGCCCCTCAGGTATATATAACCCCATGCTGTCGGTGGGACCGAGTTGAAAAACTCGGTGTCACCGAGATATATAACTGCTGTGCAGTTACACATATCGGTCAGACCGAGAGTTTGAACTCGGTTTCACCGAGATGAAACCTAGATCAGTCTAAGCGTTTCGGTTGGACCGAGATTGAGAAACCGGTCAGACCGAAATGGACTTAGAAGGTTTTGGAAGTCAGCCTTAGACGAATCGGTGGTTCCGAGTGCTCCTCACTCGGACTGTCCGAAAAAGACTTGTTCAAAGATGTGATATGAGCATGAATAGAATTTGAGACAAGAAAGCATAGATAGCTAGGGAAAGGTGCTTAGGCATTCTTGTCCATCCATTTGGCCAGAAAAATCAAAACAATCAAAACAACAAATGGATGTCCTTGAATGGATGAAATCATGCATTCAACATGCTCACACAATAAGATAGCAACTGAAATATGTGTCAAACATGCACAACCAATCACTCTAGCTACTAGCACACAATTTGTCGATGACTAGGTCATCTATATATGAGTATATTGACTTAGGAGCCAAATGAGAACATTTGATCATAGGTCATACTCATCGTTTAAGCACAAGTGGGGTTACCACTTTTACATAAAGCATTTATGTGTTCACATCATTTGGAGATGCTTTAGCTCAATTTTTAGAGCAAAGCTCCCCCTAGATGTGAGAACCCCTTTTAAAGGGTCAAACTAACCTTGGGTTGTCGTAGAAGACTTCATGTAGATGTTGAAGATGTGGATGCTCAATGTTGATGTAGATCATCAAGAGTTGGGAGCTATCCTTTGGATTAGGGCACTTTCAATACCAACATGGGTTAGTCCCACAAGGAACAAACAAGAATATCCATAGACATAGATTGAAGTTCACAAAAGATGATGTCCATGAAAGCAATGATTACCTTGTCCCTTGACTTACCAACAAGAGGGTTTGTGACTCCATGAACTAGTGCATGATGTGGAAGTTGATTGCACAAGTTCTTGCCAAAATGAATATGAGTGAAGTTTGTTGGCGGAGTCACCCTCAAGAACCTTCTAGTTCTTCTTCTTTGGGATCCACATCATCTTGATGGGAATCCTTGGTGTTGTAGTTGAGCTTGACGAAGTAGAACTTGATGTGTCCTTGGGAACCCACTTGACCATGGCTTGAGGTGCTTCAATGAATGCATCAATCTCCTCTTGAAGCTTGTCCTTGGCCTTTAGCTTGTGGTCTTGTGGTGGAAGGTCATCTTGAGCTTGTTCCACATTGGAAGAAGTAGGATCATACTTCTCCTTTTGTGAAACAAACTGTGGAGTAGGGTATTGACCTTCTTCCCACTCAACACCACTTTCGCCCAAAACCAATCCCTTGATTCTTCCGGTGTCTTCCTTGTTTGCGAACAATCTCCTCAAAGTTCTTGCTTCCGACAAGACTCTTGTAGACACCTTTCTCTATGATTTCCTTCAATAAGCTATTTTCTTGCTCAAGTGTAACTTGGCTTGAAACATTGTTAGTGGAATCAAGAGAACTACTAGAAGCAACAATATTGGATTTAACATTGTTATTGTTACTACTAGAGGAAGAATTTTTCTTATGCTTGTCATGCTTAGTCTTAATAGGTGGCAAGAAATTAGACAAGAGAAGTCGTTTGGCAAGATATGAAGAACTCTTCTTTCGAAGATCGTCATTGATCGCTTTTAGAAACTCATGTTCTTGCTCTAGGGTGAGCTTCTCGAAGCGTAGCTTCTCATGAGATCTTAGGAGCTCTCTATGATCTTCTTGAGTTGTTTCATGAGCTAACTTAAGAGTGTTTAGTTCTTTAGTTAGACGCTCAATCTCCTTCATAGCATTGTCATTCGACTCTTCTCGGCTATAAAGACTGCTAGCATTTTCATCATTACTAAGCTCACTAGATTTATCATGCAAGAGCTCATCTTCACCAAGCAAGTCATCCTCATCACTATCAAAGTCAATGAATTCAGGGTGTGTTACCTTGGGGCCTTTAGCCATGAAGCATCTTCCAATTCCCTCATTTGGTGAATCAAATAAGTCGTAGGAGTTGGAGTTGGAGGATACGAGTGCAAGTCCAGCAACACCTTCATCTTGACTATAGTCGGAGTCGGAGTGATAGCTTCCATCGGATTGATTGTCAGAGTCGGAGCCGGAGACCCATTCACCAACATGAGCTTGATGTCTTCTTCTTGTGTAGCTCCTTGATGACTTGTCTTTCCTCTCCGAATCCTTGCTTCTCCGAGAGGGTCTTCGTTCATAACGATCATCTCTACTCCTTCTCTCTCTCCGAGGTGACTCATCTCTTGCTCTTCTTCTTGGAGATTCTTCTCTTCTCTTGTGGGGAGCCGTACACTCATTTGAGAAGTGTCCGGGTCTTCCACAATTGTAGCAGTTTCGATCACGACTAGAAGATCTCTTTTCATCATATGATCTAGACTTTGAGCTTCTTTCTTTGCCTCTATTCTTGTAGAACTTGTTGAAGTTCTTGACCATTAGGTTTATCTCTTCATTGGAAATTAACTTGTCACTTGAGGTAGTAGGAGCATCACTTGTAGCTTTGTAAGCACCACTTGACTTGTTGTGAAGCTCTTCCTTATCCTTAAGTGTCATTTCATGAGCAACAATTCTTCCAATGACTTCAGTTGGCTTGAGAGTCTTGTAGTTTGGCATCATTTGGATCAAAGTGCACACGGTGTCATACTTTCCATCCAAAGCTCTGAGAATCTTCTTAATGATGAATCGGTCGGTCATTTCTTCGCTTCCTAAGCCAGCAATCTCATTTGTAATGAGAGCAAGCCTAGAGTACATTTCAGCGACTCCTTCACCATCCTTCATCTTGAACTTGTCAAGTTGACCTTGAAGAATATCTAGCTTTGATTCCTTCACAGATTCAGTACCTTCGTGCATTTCAACCAAAGTATCCCAAATCTCCTTAGCATTCTCAAGACGACTGATTTTGTTGAACTCTTCAGGACACAAAGCATTGAAGAGAATGTCACAAGCTTGAGCATTGTTTTGCAACATCTTCAACTCTTCGGGTGTAGCTTCGCGATCCGGAACTTTTCCTTCTTCAAAGAAATCACCTTGCATGCCAACACAAATAATGCCCCATGCGGCTGGGTTATGACCAAGAATATGCATTTTCATTTTATGCTTCCAACTAGCAAAATTTGTACCATCAAAGTAAGGACCTCTACGATAATTACCCTCACTAGACGCCATACTCTCCTAGGTTGTGAAACCAAGCTTATGGAGTCCAATGCAATGGAAACCAAGGCAATGGAGACCAAAGCTCTGATACCACTTGTAGGATCGAAAGTAGGTCTAGAGGGGGGGTGATTAGACTACTTGACAATATAAAAGATCTGCCTTTAGATCATGCAATGTTTTTGGCAGTTTCACAATTAAGACAAATTCAAGTAACACCCTACACATGCAATTCTAGAGTATATGCAGCGGAAAGTAAATTGCACATGTAAAAGGAGGTGGAGAAGATCAAACGCAGTTTGGTGACACGGAGATTTTTGTCGTGGTTCCGATAGGTGGTGCTATCGTACATCCACGTTGATGGAGACTTCAACCCACGGAGGGTAACGGCTGCGCGAGTCCACGGAGGGCTCCACCCACGAAGGGTCCACGAAGAAGCAACCTTGTCTATTCCATCACGGCCTACGCCCACGGAGGACTAGCCTTACTCGGGGTAGATCTTCACGAAGTAGGCGATCTCCTTGCCCTTACAAACTTCTTGGTTCAACTCCACATCTCAACGACGGAGGCTCCCAAGCGACACCTAACCAATCTAGGAGGCACCACCCCCCAAAAGGTAATAGACGGTGTTGATGATGATGAACTCCTTGCTCTTGTGCTTCAAGTGATAATCTCCCCAACACTCAACTCTCCTCACTGATATGGCTGTGGTGGAAGAAAGATTTGAGTGGAAGGCAACTTGGGAAGGCTAGAAATCAAGTTTCATATGGTAGGAATGGAATGGCTTGATCTCAACACAAGGGTAGGTGGTTCACTTCTCAGAAAGTGTATGGTAGAAGTGGTGGTACTTTCTGATGGCTCTCCTCACGAATGAGGAGGGGGTGGAGGGGTATATATAGCCTCCACACAAAATCCAACCGTTACACACACATTTGAGCAATCTCGGTGAGACCGAAGTGAAAACTCGGTCAGACCGAAAGTTCAAATATAGTGAACGTTGGGATTTTCGGTGGGACCGAAAATACCATCTCGGTTTGTCCGAAGTGAGTCAAAGGTTAGGGTTTGCCATCTCGGTGTGACCGAAAACAACAACTCGGATATTCCGAAATGCTGTCATTTGGTTACAGGAGGTTGGCAGAACATTTTCGGTGAGACCGAGACTCAGAATCGGTTGGACCGAGAAGTTAGGGTTTAGGGAAATAACTGAAGTGGTTCATCTCGGTGGGACTGAGTTTGCAGAATCGGTTTGTCCGAGATTACTTATGAGTGTGTTGTAAAGTGAAGAGTGCTGATAGTTGAGGGAGCTAGATCACCAAGCACTTGAGCAACAAGAACATTAACACAACCTCATCCCCTTTTAATAGTATTGGCTTTTCCTATGGACTCAATGTGATCTTTGATCACTAAACCAAAAATGGAGTCTTGAGCTTTTGCCAATGCTTGTCTTAGCATTTTGAGGGGTCCACTTCTTCAGACATTTCCATACCCATATCATCGAACTTTTCTGAAATGATTCTCAAGAGAATATTAGTTCAATGATATATATGTTGTTATTAATTACCAAAACCACCCGGGGATTAGTTGCACTTTCAGAGGGAGAGCGAGGGGTAGAGTGATGGATGGGTGATGGATCTGCTTCTCGGAGATGGTGGGAGAGGCCTACTAGACAAACTAAGGGTGGAACTTCAATATTATCAATAAGAGTGGGGATGTGTTTCTGTGTGTGCCTGTGCGTGATAGATCTGTCGGGACACATCCATGGATGATGAAGGGGAACCATGTGTTTGGTAAGCAAACCTAACTAGATCGGTAGATCAATCGTTGTTTGTCGGAGGAAGGGAGAGACATAACTAATGAGGTAGATCGATCGACGCGTGGGAAAAATGAGTTATAAGGACCTAGCTAGCTATATGTATAGCGGGAGATCGGTCGGTGTACGTCCATTTGTTAGAGGAAAATAAGGCCCGGCGAGACGGATAGACAGAGAGAATGGAGCTAGGAGGTGGTGCGAGAGGCCCAGCTACTAGCTAGATGGGGGGAGGAGTGTGCGGTTGTGAGATCGATGAAAAGAGGGGCGAGAGTTTACACATGTGTGGGACCGTATGAGAGACACGAGGCAAGGACACATAAATGAGGAGATTGAAGGTGCGTGTGTATGTTGTAGGCAAACATCGCTGGAGAGGTTTATCGATCGCTGTGTGTGTCGGAAATGAGTTGTGGAGACTGTGGGAGAATGACCTAAAGAAAAGAAAAATGAATGTGCGCGATGGATAGAATGCTGAGGGAGGGGGAGGGCGAAGAGGGCGTGTGCATGTGATACGTCTCCAACGTATCTATAATTTTTGATTGTTCCATGCTATTATTTATGAAGTCTTGGATGTTTAATGGCCCTTACCATTCACTTTTATATCATTTTTGGACTAACCTACTAACCCAAAGGCCCAGTCCAGATTGTTGTTTTTTGCCTATTTCAGGGTTTTGTAGAAAAGGAATATCAAAGGGAGTCCAAATGGAATGAAACCTTCGCGAGAGATATTTTTGGAGAAAATCACGCACGGGAAACATCAGGGCCAAGTCAGGGGACAGAGGGGCTGCCCTCTAGGGTGGGCCCCCCTTCCCAGGGCGCGTCTCCCTACCTCGAGGCTCCCTTGTGTGGCCCCCGGTGCCCTCCTTCTTCCTATATATATCCACGTACCCCAGAAACTCCATACGCAGAGAGAAAACCCTAATTCCACCGCCGTAGCTTCTGTTCCCGTGGAGATCCCATCTTCGAGCCTGTTCCGGGAGGGGGATCCATCACGGAGGCCTTCATCATCATCATCATCATCATCATCGCCCTCACCATGAGTTGTGAGTAGTTTACCACAGACCTTTGGGTACATAGCTAGTATCTAGATGGCTTCTTCTCTCTCTCTGGATCTCAATACAAAGTTCTCCTCGGTCTTCGAGGAGATCTATTTGATGTAATCTTTTTTTGCGGTATGTTTGTCGAGATCCGATGAATTGTGAGTTTATGAACAAGGTTATCTATGAAAGATATTTGGTTCTTCTCTGCACTTTTTATGTGTGCTCATAATATCCTTGCAAGTCTCTTCGAATTATTGGTTTGGTTTGGCCTACTAGATCTCTAGTTCTTGCAATGGGAGAAGTGCTTGGCTTTGGATTCAATCTTGCGGTGTCCTTTCCCAGTGACAGTAGGGGCAGCAAGGCACGTATTGTATTGTTGCCATCGAGGATAAAAAGATGGGGTTTTCATCATATTGCTTGAGTTTATCCCTCTACATCATGTCATCTTGCTTAAGGCGTTACTCTGTTCTTATGAACTCAATACACTAGATGCATGCTGGATAGCGGTCGATGTGTGGAGTAATAGTAGTAAATGCAGAATCGTTTCGGTCTACTTGTCTTGGACGTGATGCCTATATACAATGATCATGCCTAGATAGTCTCATAATTATTCGCTTTTCTATCAATTGCTCGACAGTAATTTGTTTACCCGCCGTAGAATATCGCTATCATGAGAGAAGCCACTAGAGAAAACTATGGCCCTGGGGTCTATTCTCAACATATCAATCTACATCTACTTTACTTTTACCGCTTTTATTTGCTGTTTTATTAAACCAAAAATACCAAAAATATAAACTATCATCTCTATCAGATCTCACTCTCGTAAGTGACCGTAAAGGGATTGACAGCCCCTTATTACGTTGGCTGCGAAGTTCTTATTTGTTTGTGCAAGTGCGAGGGACTCGCGCGTGGTCTCCTACTGGATTGATACCTTGGTTCACAAAAACTGAGGGAAATACTTACGCTACTGTGTTGCATCTCCCTTTCCTCTTCGAGGGAATACAATGCAAGCTCAAGAGGTAGCAAGAAGAATTTCTAGCGCCGTTGCCGGGGAGGCTTACGCAAAAGTCATATACCAAGTACCTATCACAAACCCTTATTTTTCGCATTACATTTATTTGCCTCTCGTTTTCCTCTCCCCCACTTGACCCTTGTCGTTTTATTTGCCCTTCTTCCTCCGTGTGTTTTTCGTTCACTTGCTTCTTGTATGCTTTTGTGTGTTGCTTGCTTGCTTGTCATCATGTCTAGCACACCTATCATTATCATCACTCCCGAGAGTGAGGTCCTCAACTTTAAACAAAGGGAGGGAGAAAATTTAAAAGATGCCAGGTATAGAATTTGCAATGCTCAAGATAGATCTAATAGGAAGCTCTCCACTTGCGTGATTCTTCAAAAAAATTATGTTGGCATAACTCCGTGGAATAGATTTATATTAGATACCATTACCAGAGGGAATTTTTTTGGTAGCCACATCGTGGATTCTTATAAAGCTATGATTGAATTATTTGGCTCACCACCTCTTATGGTTAATGGGACCGTTTTAACTTTGGAGCATGTTATGCAAAGGTTAGAAATCATTGAAAACAAAGTTGCTACGGTAGAATTGGTAGAAAACTTGGATAGAAAAATTCATAATGAAATCAACCAATATGGATCCAAGGTAGGAGTTGTTCTAAAAAATCTTAAGGAAAAGGAACCCATAGTTCAAGAAAAGCTAGATCAGGATTCTACTAGAATCAATAAACTTGAGGATGTTATCACTAATGTGGGTTCTGCTCTTTCCGCTATAAAAACCACTCCAAATACCTCCACTAAATTATCTAAGTTCATGTATGTCCCTAAAGACAAGGGTGAAACTTCTAGACTTGCGGATCTCAAATCCATAAGTGTTCACCCTAATTTTCTTACTTTTGCAAGAGACCCTTTTGACACTTTAGAATTTCTTGATTTCTTGCCCAAGAGTTTAATTATTCATAGGGACAAAGAAGTGCCTAAGAATCAGAAGTGCTTAATTAAAGAATTGCCTCCCAAAGATGGCAATACCTAGATCTATCTTGTATCGTGCCTAGCTAGGGGCGTAAAACAATAGCGCTTGTTGGGAGGCAACCCAATTATTTTTTGTTTTTTGTTTTTGTTGCTGTTAGGGAATAAATATTGCATCTATCCTCTCATTAGATGTTGTTTCATGTTTTGTTTAGTGTTTGTTCCAAGTAGAACCTTTGGGAAGACTTGTGTGAAGTTTATATGATCTTGCTGTGAAAAACAGAATCGTTATCGCTAGCTAATGTAGTCGTGGGATTTTACTGGAGCATGATTTTTAGTTGAATATTTTTGCTGCTGATTGGTAGACAAATTTCGCAAATTTACCAATTTAGTTTGAATTTTATGGAGTTCCATAAGTAGGCGAACCCTGCAGATTACTACAGACTGTTCTGTCTTTGACAGATTCTGTTTTTCGTGTGTTGTTTGCTTATTCCGATGCATCTATGAGTAATATTGGAGGATATGAACCATAGAGAAGTTGGAGTACAGTAGGTTTAACACCAATATAAACAAATAATGAATTCATTGCTGTACCTTTGAGCAGTGGTTTGCTTTCTTATACTAACGGAGCTCACGAGAATTTTTGTCTAAGTTTTGTGTTGTGAAGCTTTCAAGTTTTGAGTATTGCTTTGATGGACTATGGAACAAGGAGTAGCAAAGGCCTAAGCTTGGGGATGCCCATGGCACCCCAATTAAATTCAAGATAATCAAAAGCCTAAGCTTGTGGCTGCCCCGGGAAGGCGTCCCGTTTTACGTCTTCATCCATTGGTAATTATACTTGGAGCTATATTTTTATTCGCAAGATGTTATGTGTTTTGCTTGGAGCGTCTTGTATAATTTGATTCCTTGCTTGTTAGTTAGCCACAATCATCCTTGCTGGATACACCTATTTGAGAAAGTTAAATATGGCCTAGAAATCGTTAGAACACTCTAGTGCTTCACTTATATCTTTTGGGTTGAATAGTTTTTGCTCTAGTGCTTCACTTATATCTTTTAGAGCACGGTGGTGGTAATATTTTGTAGAAATTGTTGAACTCTCATTCTTCACTTATATCTATTTGAGAGTCTATTAAAAGAGCATGGTAATGTGTTTAGGCTAAAGAAACTAGTCTTCACATGATAAACATCCAATGTCAATATAGTAAAAAAAATCACACCAAGTGCATTGAATAGAATGAGATGTTGGATGCTTGATAATTGTTTTGAGATATGAGGATAGTGATATTAGAGTCATGCTAGTGGAGTTATTATGAAATTGATAAATACTTGTGTTAAGGTTAATGATTCCCTTAGCATGCACGTATGGTGAACCGTTGTGTGAGTAAGAGCATCTCCAGCCGTTGGCCCCCCAGGGGGCGCCTAAAATCGCCGCCTGGGGGTGAGCCGGCGCTAAAATTGGGCCCGGGGGCGAGTTGGTCCCCAGCCGCCGGCCTCAGGGCCGCCTCCAGGCGCGTTTAAAATTAATAAAGTATAGCACAGTTCGGCTAAAAACACGATAAATTTCGGCCAAACACGATAAATTTCGGCACAGTTCGGCGAAGTTCGCGGATTTCCATTAAACTAATCTAAAAAAACTGGCTGAAGTCGCTGCCATCGTCATCGTCGGTCTTCTCCTCCTTGATGCGGGCGCCCCTGCTGGACCCCTGCCCGGCGTCGCCATGGCGGACTGGTGGCGGCGCGTCGTCATCGTCGTCACTGTCGTGGATGACGACGACTCCGCCTTCGTCGCGGCCGCGTCGGCGCTCGGTGAAGCGGCACAGGGCGGCGCACTGGCGCTCCTTCTCCTTCTCCAGCCGCTCCTTCTCCATCGCTATGGAGTCCCTGCGCGCCCATTCGAGGGCCGTGTCGTCGTTGTCGAGCTCCGTCGTCTTCACCGGCGCGGCCAGCTCCTTCTTCACCAGCGCGAGCCCCGGCTCCGTCTTCACCGGCGCGAGCCCCGGCTCCGTCTTTGGCTTGACGAAGCGCGGAGGAGGAGCCGATGAGGAGGCGCGCCGGCCGCCCTCGTTGATGACGATGCCGGCGCTGCGAGTGCGCCGGCCGAGCGGCGTCTCCGCCGCAGGCTCGGCCTTGACGCCGAGCAGGGCCGGAGTACCGGAAGAGTGCGATGAAGATCGCGAGGAGGAAGAAGAGGAGGAGGACCCGAACCTCCTTGGCGCCCATGGCCCGACGCGTCGGTGCTGCGCCGGGGCGGCCACCCTCACCGGGTACGCCAACGGCGGGTCGTTGCCGCCGTCGTGGTACATCAGCACGCCCTCGAGTGTGCGACCGAGGATGCCCCACCACAGGTGGCGCCCCTCGCTGTTCTTCACGCCGCCGACCACTGGCGCGCCGTTGGTGGACGCCAAGCGCTGCTGCTGGCGGCGCTCGAAGTAGGCCACCCAAGCCGCGTGGTTGTCGGCGCGTACTGGGGGAGGGAGAGTTCGGCGTCGGTGAGGGAGGCACGCACGACCTCGACCTCCTCGGCGAAGTATTTGGGCTTCGCCACGGCGTCGGGCAATGGGGTAATGGGCACTCCCCCGTCGCTGAGTCTCCACCCCGTCGGCCCGGCGCGCATGTCCGGCGGCGTCGGGATGTTCGCCTAGAACAGGAGCCAGGACTCCAGTTCGCGGAGCGGACGGCGGCCGAAGCCGTTGGCCGCCTCCTCGTCTCTGGGGAAACGCTCTGCCATGGCGACGGGCTCGAGAGAGGTAGAGAGGGAGAGCGAGGGGCTGGGCGGCGGCGCTCGGGAGAGGCAGACGAAGAGGGAGGGGCTGGGCGGCGACGAGGGGCGAGGCTGGTGTGGGCACAGGCGAGCAAGGCCACCGGCTATATAGCCGCGCCGCGCCCGTGTGTACGCATGCGAGGGAGGGGAGGCATCGGCGCGCCGTCCGTGAGGAATCAATGGCAAGGCTGACCGGCGGCAGCCTTGCCATTGATTCCCCGCGGGAACCAAGGCAGTTGGGGGAAGATGAGGCGCGTGTCGCTGACGTGGCTGGCCCGCGGCTTTTTCGTGCCAAAACAGCTCGCCCTGGCGCCCCGGGGTGCCCCCCAGCGCGTCGGGTTCGGCCTGGGTCGGCCGGCGCTGTTTTCGGCCCAGACCGGTGACAATCGAGCTCCTGGGGGCACGACTGGGCCGTTTTTTCGGCGCCGGCACGAAAAAATCGCCTGGGGAGGCCTTCCTGGGGGCGCGGCTGAAAATGCTCTAAGTTAGAGCATGGGGTATTTGTAGAGTGTCAACCTTTGTGTGGAGGTCGGGGGCGCGCGATGGTTAAATCCTACCAACCTTCCCCCTAGGAGCATGCGTTGATTGCTTTGTTTCGATGACTCGTAGATTTTTGCAATAAGTATATGAGTTCTTATGACTAATGTTGAGTCCATGGATTATACGCACTCTCACCCTTCCACCATTGCTAGCCTCTCTTGTACCGCACAACTTTTGCCGGTACCATAAACCCACTACATATACTTCCTCAAAACAACCACCATATTGTTCCTCAAAACAGCCACCATACCTACCTATCATGGCATTTCCGTAGCCAATCCGAGATATATTGCCATGCAACTCTCCACCGTTCAGTTTATATGACACACATCATATTGTCATATTGCCATGCATGATCATGTTGTTGACATCGTATTTGTGGCAAAGCCACCATGCATAATTTTTTATACATGTCACTCTTGTTTCATTGCACATACGGGTACACCGCCGGAGGCATTCATATAGAGTCATACTTTGTTGTTGTAGTATCGAGTTGTAATTTCGTGTTGTAATGAAAGTGTGATGGTCATCATTATTAGAGCGTTGTCCCATGGGAGGAAACGCTGAATCTATAAAGCCCCTCCGTAAAAAAGAAAAAGAAAAAAAAGGCCAAAGAAAAAAAGAAAGGCCCAAAAAAAAGGGAAAGAAAAAAGGGACAATTGATACTATCTTTTTCCACACTTGTGCTTCAAAGTAGCACCATGTTCTTCATTGTAGAGAGTCTCATGTTTAGTCACTTTCATATACTAGTGGGAATTTTCATTATAGAAGTTGGCTTGTATATTCCAACAATGGGCTTCCTCAAATGCCCTAGGTCTTCGTGAGCAAGCAAGTTGGATGCACACCCACTAGTTTCTTTTGTTGAGCTTTCATTCATATTTAGCTCTAGTGCATCCGTTGCATTGCAATTCCATAGCCCGTTGATACACCTAGTCGATGTGAGACTATCTCCCTCCTTTTTGTCTTCTCCACAACCATCTCTTTTCCACCCATAGTGCTATATCCATGGCTCACGCTTATGTATTGCGTGAAAGTTCAAAGGTTTGAAAATATAGAGTATGAAAACAAATGCTTGGCTGAAATCGGGGTTGTGCATGATATGAATATTTTTGTGTGATAACAAGGGAGCATAGCCAACACTATATGATTTTGTAGGGATAACTTTCTTTAGCCATAGTATTTTGAGAAGACATGATTGCTTTGTTAGTATTGCTTGAAATATTGTTATTTCTTATGTCAATATAGACTTTTATCTTGAATCTTTCGAATCTGAACATTCATGCCACAATTAAGAGAATTACATTGAAAAACTATATTGGTAAGCATTCCCCATCAAAAATTCTTTATTTATCATGTACCTACTCGAGGACGAGCAGGAATTAAGCTTGGGGATGCTTGATACGTCTCCAACGTATCTATAATTTTTTATTGTTCCATGCTATTATTTATGAAGTCTTGGATGTTTAATGGGCTTTATCATTCACTTTTATATCATTTTTGGGACTAACCTACTAACCCAAAGGCCCGGTCCAGATTGCTGGTTTTTGCCTATTTCAGGGTTTTGCAGAAAAGGAATATCAAACGGAGTCCAAACGGAATGAAACCTTTGCGAGAGATATTTTTGGAGAAAATCACGCATGGGAAACTTCAGGGCCAAGTCAGGGGAAAGAGGGGCTGCCCTCGAGGGTGGGGGCTCGCCCCCCTTTCCTGGGCGCACCCCCCTACCTCGAGGCTCCCTCGTGTGGCCCCCGGTGCCCTCCTTCTTCCTATATATGCAGAAAGAAAACCCTAGTTCCACCGACGTAGCTTCTGTTCCCGTGGAGATCCCATCTTGGAGCCTGTTCCGGGAGGGGGATCCATCACGGAGGCCTTCATCATCATCATCATCATCGCCCTCACCATGAGTTGTGAGTAGTTTACCACAAACCTTCGGGTCCATAGCTAGTATCTAGATGGCTTCTTCTCTCTCTCTGGATCTCAATATAAAGTTCTCCTCGATCTTCGAAAATTTCTATTTGATGTAATCTCTTTTTGCGGTGTGTTTGTCGAGATCCGATGAATTGTGAGTTTATGATCAAGGTTATCTATGAAAGATATTTGGTTCTTATCTGAACTTTTTATGTGTGCTCATAATATCCTTGCAAGTCTCTTCGAATTATTGGTTTGGTTTGGCCTACTAGATCTCTAGTTCTTGCAATGGGAGAAGTGCTTGGCTTTGGGTTCAATCTTGTGGTGTCCTTTCCCATTGACAGTAGGGGCAGCAAGTCACGTATTGTATTGTTGCCATCGAGGATAAAAAGATGGGGTTTTCATCATATTGCTTGAGTTTATCCCTCTACATCATGTCATCTTTCTTAAGGCGTTACTCTGTTCTTATGAACTCAATACACTAGATGCATGCTGGATAGCCGTCGATGTGTGGAGTAATAGTAGTAGATGCAGAATCGTTTTGGTCTACTTGTCTCGGACGTGATTCCTATATACAATGATCATGCCTAGATAGTCTCATAATTATTCTCTTTTCTATCAATTGCTCGACAGTAATTTGTTTACCCGCCGTAGAATATCGCTATCATGAGAGAAGCCACTAGGGAAAACTATGGCCCCCGGGTCTATTCTCAACATATCAATCTACATATACTTTACTTTTACCGCTTTTATTTGCTGTTTTATTAAACCAAAAATACCAAAAATATAAACTATCATCTCTATCAGATCTCACTCTCGTAAGTGGCCTTAAAGGGATTGACAACCCCTTATCGCGTTGGCTGCGAAGTTCTTATTTGTTTGTGCAGGTGCGAGGGACTCACGCGTGGTCTCCTACTAGATTGATACCTTGGTTCTCAAAAACTGAGGGAAATACTTACGCTACTGTGCTGCATCTCCCTTTCCTCTTCGAGGGAATACAACGCAAGATCAAGAGGTAGCAGCATGCACGAGAGAAAGTTAGTGGTAGCTACAAAGGTTAGAGGATTGTGTGGGTGTAAGAGTCTAACAAAGATCATAATTTGATATGAAAGTGGATTCATATATTTGAATAGGAGATCATAGTGTTTTAAACATATGCATGCATGAATATAGCGGTGATACGCGTGTTGTGGTTTTGCACATGTTATACCATAATGTGATAATGCATGGCGTTTGCAACTCACAGCTAAATGTTGAAGAATCTAAACCATACTATACATCGAACAATCTCACATTTTATTTGAATTTGTGATAAGGTGTGGCGTTTGCAGCTTACAACTAAATATCGAACAATCTAAACAATACTATATATCGAACATTCTCACATTTTATTTGAATTTGTGGTAATGTGTGGTGTTTGCAACTCACATCTAAATACTTGTAGGCGTAGGGGGCGGGGCACCATAGATAATGTGATAAACACATTATACATATGAGACATGGTTTAGTTTGTGAAGATCTAGCTAGAGCTTGAAATGTACTATGATTTGAAATCAACATAAAGTGGATTCAAAAAATCGAGTTCGATTTCATATAGTACACATAGTTCATATGTAACTCGAGACTAATCATGTGGTGTGCTGTGAAGATAATACACAAATGATGGTTTTGTTGGGTAACGTAGTATTTCAAAAACATTCCTACGATCACGCAAGTTCTATCTACTAGATGCATAGCAACGAGAGGGGAGAGTGTGTCTACGTACCCTCGTAGACCGGGAGCGGAATCGTCTAGTGACGCGGTTGATGTAGTCGAACTTCTTCGTGATCGAACCGATCAAGCACTGAACGTACGGAGCCTCCGCGTTTAGCACACCTTCAGCTTGACGACGTCCCATGAGCTCTTGATCCAGTAGAGCTTCACGGGAGAGTTTCGTCAGCACGACGGCGTGGTGACGGAGATGATGAAGCTACCGGTGCAGGGCTTCGCCTAAGCACTGCAACGATATGACCGAGGCGTGTTTCTGTGGAGAGGGGCACCGCACACGGTTGGGAGAGATCAACTGATCAACTTCTTTGTCTATGGGGTGCCTCTACCCCCGTATATAAAGGAGGAGGGGAGGGGAGGGGCCGGCCCTCTCTATGGCGCCCCCTAGGGAGTCCTACTCCCACTGGGAGTAGGATTCCCCCCTATCCCTAGTAGGAGTAGGAGAAGAAGGAAGGAGGAGAAGGAGAAGGAGAAGAAGGAAATGGGGCACGGCCCCCCTCCCAATTCAGTTTGGGCTGCTGGAGGGCGCTCCCCCACCTTGGTCGCCTCCTCTCCCTTTCCCCTATGGCCCATTAAGGCCCATTAACTCCCCGGGGGGTTCCGATAACTCCCCGGTACTCTCGTATATGCCCGAAATCTCCCGGAACCCTTCCGGTGTCCAAACATAGTCGTCCAATATATCGATCTTTATGTCTCGGACTTTCCGAGACTCCTCGTCATGTCCGTGGTCTCATCCGGGACTCCGAACTACCTTCGGTACATCAAAACTCATAAACTGATAATATCGATCGTCATCAAACTTTAAGCGTGCGGACCGTACAAGTTCGAGAACTATGTAGACATGACCGAGACTCATCTCCGGTCAATAACCAATAGCGGAACCTGGATGCTCATATTGTCTCCTACATATTCTATGAAGATCTTTATCGGTCAAACCGCATAACAACATACGTTGTTCCCTTTGTCATTGGTATGTTACTTGCCCGAGATTTTTTTGACTATATACTTGCCCGAGATTCAATCGTCGGTATCTCAATACCTAGTTCAATCTCGTTATCGGCAAGTCTCTTTACTTGTTCCATAATACATCATCTCTTGACTAACTCATTAGTCATTTTCTTGCAAGGCTTATTATGATGTGTATTACCGAGAGGGCCTAGAGATACCTCTCCGACACTCGGAGTGACAAATCCTGTTCTTGATCTATGCCAACACCATGAACACCTTCGGAGACACCAGTAGAGCACCTTTATAATCACCCAATTACGTTGTGCCATTTGATAGCACACAAGGTGTTCCTCCGGTATTCGGAAGTTGCATAATCTCATAGTCATAGGAACATGTATAAGTCATGAAGAAAGCAACAGTAGTAAAACTAAACGATCATAGCGCTAAGCTAACGGATGGGTCTAGTCCATCACATCATTCTCCTAATGATGTGATCCCGTTGACCAAATGACAACTCATATCTATGGCTAGGAAACATAACCATCTTTGATCAATGAGCTAGTCTAGTAGCGGCATACTAGGGACACTATGTTTTGTCTATGTATTCACACATGTATTAAGTTTCCTGTTAATACAATTCTAGCATGAATAATAAACATTTATCATGATATAAGGAAATATAAATAACAACTTTATTATTGCCTCTAGGGCATATTACCTTCAGTCTCCCACTTGCACTAGAGTCAATAATCTAGCTCACATCACCATGTGATTTAATACCGATAGTTCATATCGTTATGTGAATAACACACATAGTTCACATCGCCATGTGACCAACACCCAAAGGGTTTACTAGGGTCAATAATCTAGTTCACATCGTTATGTGATTAACACCCAAGAGTAATAAGGTGTGATCATGTTTTGCTTGAGAGAGAAGTTTAGTCAACGGGTCTGTCACATTCATATCCGTATGTATTTCGCAAATTTCTATGTCTACAATGCTGTGCATGGAGCTACTCTAGCTAATTGCTCCCACTTTCAATATGCATCGAGATTGATACTTAGAGTCATCTGGATTAGTGTAAAGCTTGCATCGGCGTAACTCTTTACGACGAACTCTTTATCACCTCCATAATCGAGAAACCTTTCCTTAGTCATCCAGTAACTAAGGATAATTTTGACCACTGCCCAGTGATCTACTCCTGGATCACTTTTGTACCTCCTTGCCAAACTGATGGCAAGGTACACAACAGGTTTGGTACACGGCATGGCATATTTTATAGAACCTATGGCTCAGGCATAGGGAATGACTTTTCATTCTTTCTCTATCTTCTGTCGTGGTCGGGTTTTGAGTCTTACTCAACTTCATACCTTATAACTCACGCAAGAACTTCTTCTCTGACTGATTCATTTTGAACTACTTCAAAATCTTGTCAATGTATGTACTCATTGAAAAAACTTATCAAGCATCTCGATATATCTCTATAGATCCTGATGCTCAATATGTAAGCAGCTTCACCGAGGTCTTTCTTTGAAAAAACTCCTTTCAAACACTCATTTATGCTTTACAGAAAATTCTACATCATTTCCGATCGGCAATATGTCATTCACATATACTTATCCGAAAGGATGTAGTGCTCCCACTCACTTTCTTGTAAATATAGGCTTCACCACAAGTCTGTATCAAACCATATGCTTTGATCACCTCATCAAAGTGTATATTCCAACTCTGAGATGCTTGCACCAGTCCATAAATGGATCGCTGGAGCTTGCACACTTTTTCAGCACCTTTAGGATCGACAAAACCTTCTGGTTGCATCATATACAACTCCTCTTTGAGATATCCATTCAGGAATGCAGTTTTCACATCCATTTGCCAGATTTCATAATCATAAAATGCGGCAATTGCTAACATGACTCAGACAGACTTAAGCATCGCTACGGGTGAGAAAGTCTCATCGTAGTCAATTCCTTGAACTTGTCGAAAACCTTTCACAACAAGTCGAGCTTTGTAGACAGTAACATTACCATCGGCGTCGATCTTCCTCTTGAAGATCCATTTATTTTCAATTGCTTGCCGATCATCGGGCAAGTCAACCAAAGACCACACTTTGTTCTCATACATGGATCCCATCTAAGATTTCATGGTCTTAAGCCATTTTACGGAATCTGGGCTCATCATCACTTCCTCATAGTTCGTAGGTTCATCATGGTCTAGTAACATGACTTCCAGAACTGGGTTGCCGTAGCACTCTGGTGCGGAACGTACTCTGGTTGATCTACGAAGTTTAGCAGTAACTTGATCCGAAGTTTCATGATCATCATCATGAGCTTTCTCACTAATTGGTGTACGAATCACTAGAACTAGTTTCTATGATGTACTACTTTCCAATTCGGGAGAAGGTACAATTACCTCATCAAGTTCCACTTTCCTCCCACTCACTTCTTTCGAGAGAAACTCCTTCTCTAGAAAGGATCCATTCTTAGCAGCGAATATCTTGCCTTCGAATCTGTGATAGAAGGTGTACCCAACAGTCTCCTTTGGGTATCCTATGAAGACACATTTCTCCGACTTGGGTATGAGCTTATCAGGTTGAAGTTTTTTCACATAAGAATCGCAGCCCCAAACTTTACGAAACGACAACTTTGGTTTCTTGCCAAATCACAGTTCATAAGGCGTCGTCTCAACGGATTTAGATGGTGCCCTATTTAATGTGAATGCAGATGTATCTAATGCATAACCCAAAATGATAGTGGTAAATCGGTAAGAGACATCATAGATCGCACCATATCTAATAAAGTGCGGTTACGACGTTCGGACACACCATTACGATGTGGTGTTCCAGGTGGCGTGAGTTGTGAAACTATTTCGCATTGTTTAAAATGAAGACCAAACTCGTAACTCAAATATTCACCTCCACGATCAGATCATAGAAACTTTATTTTCTTGTTACGATGATTATCTACTTCACTCTGAAATTCTTTGAACTTTTCAAATGTTTCAGACTTGTGCTTCATCAAGCAGATATACCCATATCTGCTCAAATCACCAGTGAAGATCAGAAAATAATGATACCTGCCGCGAGTCTCAACACTCATCGGTCCACATACATCAGTATGTATGATTTCCAACAAATCAGTTGCTCGCTCCATTGTTCCGGAGAACTGAGTTTTAGTCATCTCGCCCATGAGGCATGGTTCGCAAGCATCAAGTGATTCATAATCAAGTGATTCCAAAAGCCCATCAGCATGGAGTTTCTTCATGCGCTTTACACCAATATGACCTAAACGGCAGTGCCACAAATAAGTTGCACTATCATTATCAACTTTGCATCTTTTGGCTTCATTATTATGAATATGTGTATTACTACGATCGAGATCCAACAAACTATTTTCATTGGGTGTATAACCATCGAAGGTTTTATGCATGTAAACAGAATAACAATTATTCTATGACTTTAAATGAATAATTGTATTGCAACAAACTTGATCAAATCATATTCATGCTCAACGCAAATGCCAAATAACATTTATTAGGTTCTACACTAATCCCGAAAGTATAGGGAGTGTGCGATGATGATCATATCAATCTTGGAACCACTTCCAACACACATCGTCACTTCACCTTTAACTAGTCTCTGTTCATTCTGCAACTCTTATTTCGAGTTACTAATTTTAGTATCTGAACCGGTATCAAATACCCAAGGGTTGTTATGAACACTAGTAAAGTACACATCAATAATCTGTATATCAAATATACCTTTGTTCACTTTGCCATCCTTCTTATCTGCCAAGTATCTAGGGTAGTTCCACTTCCAGTGACCATTCCCATTGCAGTAGAAGCACTTAGTTTCAGGCTTGAGTTTAGCTTTGGGTTTCTTCACGGGAGTGACAACTTGCTTGTCATTCTTCTTGAAGTTCCCCATCTATCCCTTTGCCCTTTACTTGAAACAAGTGGTCTTGGTAACCATCATCACTTTGATGCTCTTTCTTGATTTCTACCTTCGCCGATTTCAGCATTGCGAAGAGCTCGGGAATTACTTTCGTCATCCCTTGCATATTATAGTTCATCACGAAGTTCTACTAACTTTGTGATAGTGACTAGAGAACTTTGTCAATTAGTATCTTATCTGGAAGATTAACTCCCACTTGATTCAAGCAATTGTACTACCCAGACAATCTGAGCACATGCTCACTGGTTGAGTTATTATCCTCCATCTTGTAGGCAATGTACTGTCAGAGGTCTTATACCTCTCGACATGGGCATGAGTATGAAATACTAATTTCAACTCCTGGAACATCTCATATGCTCTGTGGCATTCAAAACATTTTGAAGTCCCGGTTCTAAGCCGTAAAGCATGGTGCACTAAACTATCAAGTAGTCATCATACTGAGCTTTTCTCAAAACATTCATAATGTCTGCATCTGCTCCAGCAATAGGTCTGTCACCTAGCGGTGGATCAAAGACATAATTCTTCTGTGCAGCAATGAGGAAAATCCTCAGATCATGGAACAAGTCCGCATCATTGCTACTAACATCTTTCAACTTAGCTTTCTCTAGGAATGCATTAAAATTCAAAGGAACGGTAGCACGGGTCATTGATCTACAACAACATATATATGCAGAAACTATCAGGACTAAGTTCATAATAAATTAAAGTTAAATTAATCATATTACTTAAAGAACTCCCACTTAGATAGACATCCCTCTGGTCATCTAAATGATCACGTGATCCAAATCAACTAACCCATGTCCGATCATTACGTGAGATGGAGTAGTTTTCAATGGTGAACATCTTATGTTGATCATATCTACTATATGATTCACGCTCGACCTTTCGATCTCCAGTGTTCCGAGGCCATATCTGCATATGCTAGGCTCGTCAAGTTTAACCCGAGTATTCTGCGTGTGCAAAACTGGCTTACACCCGTTGTATGTGAACGTAGAGCTTATCATACCCGATCATCACGTGGTGTCTTGGCACGACGAACTTGTGCAATGGTGCATACTAAGGGAGAACACCTATACCTTGAAATTTTTGTAAGGGATCATCTTATAATGCCACCGTTGTACTAAGCAAAATAAGAAGCATAATAAGATAAACATCACATGCAATCAAAATATGTGACATGATATGGCCATCATCATCTTGTGCTTTTGATCTCCATCTCCAAGGCACCGTCATGATCACCATCGTCACTAGCGTGACACCTTGATCTCCATCGTAGCATCGTTGTCGTCTCACCAACTATTGCTTCCACGATTATCTCTACCGCTTAGTGATAAAGTAATGCAATTACATGGCGACTGTATTTCATACAATAAAGCGACAACCATATGGCTCCTGCCAGTTGCCGATAACTTTACAAAACATGATCATCTCATACAATAACGTATAACTCATCATGTCTTGACCATATCACATCACAACATGCCCTGCAAAAACAAGTTAGACATCCTCTACTCTGTTGTTGCAAGTTTTATGTGGCTGCTACGGGCTTAGCAAGAACTATTCTTACCTATTCATACAAAACCACAACGATATTTCGTCAAGTATGTGATGTTTTAACCTTCACAAGGACCGGGCGTAGCCACACTCGATTCAACTAAAGTTGGAGAAACTGACACCCACCAGCCACCTATGTGTGAAGCACGTCGGTAGAACCAGTCTCGCATAAGCGTACACGTAATATCGGTTCGGGCCGCTTCATCCAACAATACCGCCGAATCAAAGTATGACATGCTGGTAAGCAGTATGACTAGTATCGTCCACAACTCACTTGTGTTCTACTCGTGCATATCATCTACGCATAGACCTGGCTCATGATGCCACTGATGGGTAACGTAGTATTTTAAAATATTCCTACGACCACGCATGATCTATCTACTAGATGCATAGCAACGAGAGGGGAGAGTGTGTCTACGTACCCTCGTAGACCGGGAGCGGAAGCGTCAAGTGACGCGGTTGATGTAGTCGAACTTCTTTGTGATCCAACCGATCAAGCACTGAACGTACGGAGCCTCCACATTCAGCACACGTTCAGCTTGATGACGTCCCACGAGCTCTTGGTCCAGTAGAGCTTCACGGGAGTGTTTTGTCAGCAGGACGGCGTGGTGACGGAGATGATGAAGCTACCGGCGTAGGGCTTCGCCTAAGCACTGCAACGTTATGACCTAGGTGTGTTTCTGTGGAGAGGGGCACCGCACATGGTTGGGAGAGATCAACTGATCAACTTCTGTGTCTACGGGCTGCCTCTACCCCCGTATATAAAGGAGGAGGGGAGGGCCCGGCCCTCTCTATGGCGCGCCCTAGGGAGTCTTACTCCCACCGGGAGTAGGATTCCCCCTTTCCCTAGTAGGAGTAGGAGAAGAAGGAAGGAGGAGAAGGAGAAGAAGGAAAGGGAGGTCGCCCCCACCCCTCCCAACTCGGATTGGGCTGGTGGGGGGCGCACCCCCACCTTGGCCGCCTCCTCTCCCTTTCCCCTATGGCTCATTTAGGCCCATTAACTCCCCGGGGGGTTCCGATAACCCCCCGGTACTCCGGTATATGCTTGAAATCTCCCGGAACCCTTCTGGTGTCCAAACATAGTCATCCAATATATCGATCTTTATGTCTCGGACATTTCGAGACTCCTCGTCATGTCCGTGATCTCATCCGGGACTCCGAGCTACCTTCGGTACATCAAAACTCTTAAGCTGATAATATCGATCGTCATCAAACGTTAAGCGTGCGGACCCTACTGGTTCGAGAACTATGTAGACATGACCGAGACTCATCTTCGGTCAATAACCAATAGCAGAACCTGGATGCTCATATTGGCTCCTACATATTCTACGAAGATCTTTATTTGTCAAACCGCATAACAACATATGTTGTTCCCTTTGTCATCAGTATGTTACTTGCCCAAGATTCGATCGTCGGTATCTCAATACCTAGTTCAATATCGTTACCGGCAAGTCTCTTTACTCGTTTCGTAATACATCATCTCGTGACTAACTCATTAGTCATTTGCTTGCAAGGCTTATTACGATGTGTATTACCGAGAGGGCCCAGAGATACCTCTCCGACACTCGTAGTGACAAATCCTATTCCTGATCTATGCCAACACCACGAACACCTTTAGAGACACCTGAGAGCATCTTTATAATCACCCAGTTACGTTGTGACGTTTGATAGTACACAAGGTGTTCCTCCGGTATTCGGGATTTGCATAATCTCATAGTCATAGGAACATGTATAAGTCATGAAGAAAGCAATAGCAGTAAAACTAAACGATCATAGTGCTAAGCTAACGGATGGGTCTAGTCCATCACATCATTCTCCTAATGATGTGATCCCGTTGACCAAATGACAACTCATGTCTATGGCTAGGAAACATAACCATCTTTGATCAATGAGCTAGTCTAGTAGAGGCATACTAGGGAGACTTTGTTTTGTCTATGTATTCACACATGTATTAAGTTTCCTGTTAATACAATTCTAGCATGAATAATAAACCTTTATCATGATATCTGGAAATATAAATAACAACTTTATTATTGCCTCCAGGGCATATTTCCTTTAGGTATAACTTGACAATAATGGCGATTGTAGATCTTATTAAAACAGAGAAACGAATTCAAATGCTTTGACTTCACAACAATCATTATTGTAGATCTTATTCAAATAGAGAGACGAATTCAAATTTAGTTCATATTGAAGCGGTAGTATATACGTTTGGAATGCACTAAAACGTTCATTTGAGTACTAGGTTGCATGCATTATACACGTAGCAAAATATTTTAATTGAACATAACATGAATTCAAAGTTTTGAATGACATTTGTAGTGCGAATTTATTTGGTACATTACACGTTAGGCTTGTTCTGAAATTTCAACCCGCGCCTTGTTGGCCCGAAATATTTAAGATATATCTTTGTCTCATTGTGCTCCGACAACTCGCTCCATCTCAACACGCGCCTTGCTATTCCAAAATTACAACACGCGCGAAAACTCCCACCTCCTATGAAATCCTGACACGTGAAATGCCCGTGATACCCCTAAACCGAAAGAACCGCCTCAAATCGGTGGGGGTACATTCGTAACTTACCCCACATTTTGGACAAGCGCGTCCCTAAGCCATGGTTCCCTACTCCCATCCCATCCGCCCACCCATTCATACAACGAGGCCGGCAAAACCCGCGAAGCCCCACACCCTCCTCCGTACGCCACCCAGCCGGAGTCTCTTCCCCGACGATGTCATCCACAGCAACACCTCGACGTCCCTCATCCACCGTACTGGATGAGGATCCGTCGTTGATCTGGTCGTCCCGCCGGTTCAGCCACCCCGTCCTCCACCTCCAAGGAGCTGCCCCGATGTTCCTCTTGTCTTTCGCGCCACCTCCATTCCCACACCGCCGTCTTCACCTGCACCACCGGAAGAGCATCATCATCACCGTTTCCTTGGATGAAGATGTGGCCTAATCGACGCCACCAAAGAGGTTGTACATTAATCACCGCATTTTCTTCTTGATTCGATCTCACGGTGCTGCTGGCGCTCGGTCTCGAGCCGACACGGCGCGACTCCATCCACGGCGGCGTCGCCGGCCCCTTCCTCCACAACGTCGCTCCCTCGGTGGCGACGTCCACATCAGTAGGAGCTGCTGCTGCTTTAGCTCTCGCTCGTGCTGCTGCTCTGCTCTTGCTCTCGGTCCCCTGCCTGGTCTGCTCTTGCTCTTGCTCGTGGTCGCGCTGCTGCTCTCGCTCTTGCTCTTGCTTGTTATGCTGCTCTGATTTAGCTACACTTCAGTCGACTGAATCGACTTTTGGGTCAGTCGATTTTCAGGGGGTGGGTGGGCTCGCCGGAGTTAAGGAAGAACCAGCCGCAGCGGGGAGGGGGGCTCGCCGGAGAGGTACCCACTATCTATCTTAGGGTTCAGGGTGGGGGAGGTGGTCGCCGGCGGTGGTGGGGCGGTTGTGTGGGGATCGTCGGAGAAAAAGCTCGG
>LR738712.1:180175061-180245068 GCA_902687465.1 Secale cereale | reverse complement strand
CCCCCCCCCCGAAGGTGCATGCTCTAACTTGGCAGGGTTATGTTGCTCATATCGTGCGTATGGTATCTTGCATTGTTATGTCATTTACTTATTTTAGACATGATTTGTGTGAATGCCACCTGTTTAGTGTCTAATTACCATATATGTGAATTATGCAATGCCATCTTTTTGCAAGACATTATATATGTGAATTATGCAATGCTATCTTGTTGCAAGGCATTATATATGTGAATTATGCAATGCCATGCTGTTTAGCCAAGCGTCATATATGTGAATTATATCATGCCGTCCTTTTTTTTGTATTTCTCATTGCTTTTGTCAACGATGTTTGTATATTCAACTGCTCTTCCTGTGCATCAGCCATTTGAATTGGTGATGGAGAAATCTGGAGTGAAAACAATGTCTTCAGAGCAGACAATGCTACCTGGTGAAGCAGATATGTTGCTGGTTACAGATAGCTCTTCAAAGGAGGATTCAAAGGCCGATGACCAGTCCTATTATCCCCCTGAGGTGTATTCTCAAACTTGGCAGGGTTATATTACTCATATCATGCATATGTTGTATTGCAATGCTTAGTTTTTACATCATATACACGATATTGAATGTCATCTCCTTAGTTGACACATCATATAAGCGATTGCCCTCTGCTCACTTCCTTAGTATATAAATCATATATTTGAATTATATCATGCCATGATGTTTACATAGACAACATGTATCTGAATTATGGCATGCCAACCCAATTTCTAAAGACATAATATAGTTGTATCATCTAATCCTGTTCACATAGTCATCATATTTTGAATTATGTCATTCTATCCGTGAATTATCATGCCTCATGTTTCCATCGACGGCATGTTTGTGATTTATGTCATGCCAACCACTTTAATAGACACATCGTATAGTTATATCATGTCATCCTATTTACATAGTCGTCATATTTTGAAGTATGTCATTCTATCATGTTTAGTTAGCCATCATACATGTGAAATTGTGTCATGCTATCTTGTTTAATTTTCCATCATATATGTGAAATTATGTCCTGCTATTCTGTTTGGTTAGACAACATAAATGTGAATTATTTCATGCCCTGTTTTCTTCCCTACTATCCATTGCACCTGTCTATCTTACAATGTCTGTACATTCAATTACTTTTCTTGTTTATCAGCCATTTCAATTGGAGGGGGTGATGGCAGTATCTGTGGGAGTAAAAACACGGTCTTCAGAAAAGATCATGCTACCTGTCGATGGAGATAGAACCACGGTTGTACTTGCCCAAGAACTAGCCCCACCACACATAACCCAGACTCACGCAGATTGTACCCCTACCCAGTTGGACAGAGAACCAGCTACACCCCTTCTAACCCCAACCCCAGCAGATAGTAACCCAGTTCCCGTTGACACATCACCGTCTCCACCATAGAGCACCCAAACACGAGCATTTAGTAAGGCAACTACAGTGCCCAAAGCATGAGGACCACCACTCCGAACCCCAAATCAACGCTTAAAGCAGCAGAAGAATTATTCTCAGGTCAGGTTCCGTAGCTATGTTTCATACTACTTTGCTCTTGCACCACTATATTTACTCATACCAACTAATTTCAAATTTGAAGGATGCAATTGAAACTCCAATGGCGCAACAGGTATGTTTTAAACCTGTTTCTTTAACGTGTTTGCTATTGTAACTTTCTCTATGTTGATTCCAGATTCAATTGAATAAACAGTTATGTTCTCATGCCATGGACATTACAAGTGTTGTTATTGTTGTGTAGTTTCTCACACTTATATTCTGTCTATGCTGCTTTGTCTTAAATAGATATGATTCGAACTGTATCTATCTCGATTTGGCAACATAAACTAGAATGATATAGACCATATAGTGACCATACTACATAGATATATGTCTGTTTCATGGTGTTATCCTGTCCACCTTAATACTGAATTGGTTTACCAAAATGAGTTTCATATACTACATTGTAAACATGTGATGTGTTTGTTTGTTTCTCCTTTAGAACGCGGATAAAATATTGGAGAAGAGTACCCCATTATGCAATGGTAAAGGAAGTAATGCAGATCAGGTTCAAGATAGTGAGACATCCCTGTTGTTCTCCAAGAAAGCTGATAAAAACTATATTGAAGACACTGAGACAACCCCAAAGTCATGTCTTGATGTAGTGTTTGAGTTACTGGCTACTACTGCTGTCACCAGCTCTTCGAACTCGTTGCCTGAATCAGTTCGGCTTCTTGAGTCTCAACTTCAAGTTGAAAGACATCGATCAGATGTTATGCGATAGGAAGCCAAAGGACTGAGGAAGTCCCTGCAGAATTCAGATGCATGCTTTCTCGTGCAACATCAAGTGCTGGAGGATTTCAGCGCCAAACAAGAGAAAGTTTATAAGCTTGCTAAGCATCTTGCTAGCATTATGGGTACCCAGGATATTGTTTCTTGAGCTCTTCTGAAGTGGTTTCAGTTCTGGACTTGTTTTCCTGCGGCGTTTATATGCTGCTTTGTTCCCTATATTTGCACTTGTGGCAAACTTTGATGCCCAGTGGATGTAATATGTGTAATATCCGTGATAGCCTAGCGTAAGTTGCTTGCTTATTTATTTCCGTTGTCTTATTTATTTGTTTTCTTATAGTCAGTGCAGTTCTTTTTCCGCGGTTTGCTAGTGGCCGGAATAACCTATTTTTTAAAACTAGGCCACATTAACAATGGGCTACATATTTACTGTAGTTAACATGGGCCTCCTACGTGCCATAGAAAAAATGGGCCTTCTAAGGGCCATAGAAACAATGGGCCTTCTATGGGGCGTAGACACAATGGGCCTTCTACGGGTCGTATCATCAATGGGCCTTATACGGGCCGTATGATCGGTTGGCCAAACATGAGCCAATAACAGACGACATTATGGCCGTAAATGGGCTAGAGTTTAAATCATCCGTTCATGGGCCGAACAAAACGGGCCGTCGTTAATAGGCCATATTTGATGACGCTATGAAAACTGCCCAACGTATTAACGGGCCACAAACATGCCGACTGTAACCACGGGCTGTATTTGGCCCACAAGCAGAAAATGACAGTAACGGGCCAAAAGTAAACGAATGCTGGAAATGAGCCCAAGAATAAATGGGCCCTGAGAAGGTCAAAAGATAACATGGGCTAGAAACGACCCAACGGAATAATGGGCCGTTAATGGGTATAAATTCATACACTGTTCATTACGGGCCTGTTTTACCACAGGCCGTTAATGGGCCGAGGGTTACTAAGGGCCTCATATGGGCCAAAAGACGTCATGGGCCATACATGGGCCGGAAGTTAAAACGGGCTGGGATTATATTGGACGGCCTAGATGACGCTACTGGGCCTAATTCGGATAGGCCGTAAACGGGCCCTCGGTTCGCGGGCTGTAAATGGGCTATATGCGAACATGCCATTAACAGGCTTGCAGTGGGCCGGTCGGCCACCTTTTGACCAAGTCAAACGGGCCGGCCTTTTCACAGGAATGGGCCTCTGTTGGGCCGTGGCACGTGTAGACGTATCATAGGCGCTTTGGGTCCAATGAGTGGATGACATCTGTCCCAACGGTGAGCCGACACGTGTTTCCTCCAACCAATGATGATTTTACACGTGGAAAATCCCCATTGGTTGGGGCTGTTAACGGGTTATCGGATCCAAAATCGGACCCGATAGCTTAACGGTGTTCCATTACGGTGGATGCCACGTGTCGGTCACCCTTGACGAAAGAACTTCTGTGACGCGCGACTTATCATCATGGAAGTGGACACTTCCGTGATGATAATTTCGGTAATGTCATGGAACACTTCTACGATAGCACATGTATGACTATATTGATTCTGTCATAAATTTGTCATGGATGTACATGCATGACAAAAAACGTGACCTAGTGTGACAAACACGTATCATCATGGAAGTGTATTTTTTTGTAGTGAGGGCGCAGTATCAAAATCAGAACTGAACTCTCATTTGTTCCAAAGAAGAACCTTCCTTGCAAGAATGAAGGCATGAAGCCGGATACAACCTCGTCATTAAAGGCAAGTTCGGGGGCTGTTGAGGGAGTCCTGGATTTAGGGGTCCTCGAGTGTCCGGACTACTGAAGTTGGGCCGGACTGATGGGCTGTGAAGATAAAAGCAGAAGGTCATCCCCCATGTCCAGATAGGACTCCTGTGTATGTAGAAAGGAGAAACAGATGTCTGGATGTAATGAATCCTTCCTCCCCAAGTCATCTTTGTACAACCCTAGGCCCCCTCCGGTGTGTATATAAGTCGTAGGGTTTAGTCCCTTGAGGCTAGCAGAATCACAATTACATAGGCTAGACTTCTAGGGTTTCAGCCATTACGATCTCGAGGTAGATAAACTCTTGTAACCCTATATTCATCAAGATCAAACTAGGAGGAAGTAGGGTATTACCTCGATAGAGAGGGCGCAAACCTGGGTAAACATCGTGTCCCTCGTCCCTTGTTACCATCGATCGTTAGACGCATAGCTTGGGCACCCCTATCCGAGATCTGTCAGTTTTGACACCGACAAGTGGCTCCAGCAAGTCCATCCCGAGCAGTTTGGATAAACGCATCTGTAGAGCTGAGGGCGTTTAACGCCTCCTCAGTGAAAATTGGATTGTGCATGGCCTCTTTTCGCCACCGATGGTTCATCACGCTCTCCACTTCGGAATTTGTAACTGATACATTATCTGAATCTTCCTGAAGAGGACAAGCCGGCATTGCGCCTGTATCGGCTCTTTTCCTTGTGGATGGGCCTGTGGCCGTATTGGTTGGTGTTTGGCCAACAGGATCCTTGTACATAGTTCGGTATATACATCTCCTGAAATAAGACGAAGGAAAAAGTATGACAATCTAGCCTTGCTACCGGGCACGTGTTGAAAAGTTTACCTCTTCGATGAAGGGGGGGCTCCACGGTGTCCTCTGTTTCCTTTGCTTCGATGACTTGCCCTGCACAGGCATCGCCTACTTAAGAGATGCCCTTGATGCAGTACGGTGAGACGAGGGCTGCCCCTTTGGAGCATGAGATAGTGCGGTGGGTGAGGAGTGAAGGGGAGGCTCTCTTTGAGGGGATGTCTCCTGGGTACTTACATGGGAGGAGGGAAGAAGGCCAGGGTAATCGGCTACAATGCCCACTTCTATACCATCATGGCTCGCCTGATGGAAAACTCTGTCAGTAAGCTCTATGAATATGTCCGGATCTTCTTCAAATTCGGAATCCTTGTCGTGAATGGTCCTCTAGCTGAGGAGTGGGGCAATAAACCCCCTCGATCACCTTCCTCCATTCCTGTTGGAAACAACTGGATTTAGTTCGGTTAGCATATCTTAGAAAAGAGATTGTATAAAGCTAGCAATCGAAAAAAAAACTCACCCGGTCAATGGGGTTATGCATAGAAAAGCCTTCCCAACATTTCAAGCGGACGAAGTCATCCTTTTCCCCGTTATAGGGATCGGCTAAGATGGCGGCCAAGGCGGCAGGGGTATCCGGACCCTCGTGTAGGCAGGCGATGGTCCCCAAGTGCAGGGAATCAACATAGAAATTCCCAATGGTTGAAGTGATAAGTACGGAGTGTCGAACCCACAAGGAGCTGAAGGTAAGATCAATATTCTCTCAACTCCTATCTACCACGGATACGACTCTACGTACACGGAACGTTTGCTTCCAACTAGAAACGAGAAACAAAATTACGTTGTGGTCTGAAGAGGATAACTTTGCATGATATCGGAGAGCTAAAATATGAAAGTACATGTTGTTATCATAAAGTTAGAATATATTACTAAATATTATAAATAGCGAGTGTGGAATAATGATGGATCGGTGTGCGGAATTGTCCTAGGAAATTGTTAACAAGACCGTTAGTCGTCATTGCAACTTCATATGAGGGAGAGGCATAAGCTAGCATACTTTCTCTTCTTGGATCATATGCACTTATGATTGGAACTCTAGCAAGCATCCGCAACTACTAAAGATCATTAAGGTAAAACCCAACCATAGCATTAAAGCATCAAGTCCCCTTTATCCCATACTCAACAATCCCCTTACTCGGGTTTATGCTTCTGTCACTCAAGCAACCCACTATAAGGGAATCATGAACGTATTGCAACACCCTACAGCGGGAATCCCTCACGCTTGCGCGACATGGAGGGAACCATAGGACAACACCAAAATAAAACATACAACTCGTACCAATCTAGATCATCAATCTACCCAAAGACAAAGGATATCTATTCAAAACATTATAGGATGGCAACACATAATTGGATCATAATATGTGGCATAAAGCACATTCAAGTAGGGCTTACAGCGGGGTGCGGGAGAGTGGACTGCGTAAAAGAGATGAGGATGGTGATGACGATGGTGATGTTGATCAAGACGATCGCCACGGTGATGATTCCCCTCCCGATGGCACTCCGGCGCCACCAAGAGAGAGGAGGAGAGGTTCTCCCCCTTGTGATTCCTCCTCCATGGCCTCCATCTAGATTTGGGAGAGGTTCTCCCTCTGGTCCTTGGCCTTCATGGCAATGATGGCCCCTCCGGGATCCTCCTACATGGCCTCTGGTGATGATGGCCCCCTCCGACAGGGTGCCATAGACGGCCTAGATTGATTTCTCGTGGTTACAGAGGCTTGCGACGGCGGAACTTCCGATCTAGGTTATTCTCTAGAGGTTTCTGTATTTATAGGAATTTTTGGCGTCGGTCTCACGTCCAGGGGGTCTCCGAGTCATCCACGAGATAGGGGCCCACGCCCGGGGGGTGGGCGCGCCCCCACCCTCGTGGACAGCCCAGGACTCTTCTGGCCCAACTCTTTTACTCCAGGGGCTTCTTTTGGTCCATAAAAATCATCAGAAATTGGCACGTCAATTGGACTCCGTTTGGTATTCCTTTTCTGCAAAACTCAAAAACAAGGAAAAAACAGAAACTGGCACTGGGCTCTATGTTAATAGGTTAGTCCCAAAAATCATATAAAATAGCGTATAAATGTATATAAAACATCTAAGATGGATAATATAATAGCATGAATACTTCATAAATTATAGATACATTGGAGACGTATCAGCATCCCCAAGCTTAATTCCTGCTCGTCCTCGAGTAGGTAAATGATAAAATAAATAATTTATGAAGTGTGAATGCTAGAAGGTGCACAAGTTTGCTCAATAATAATTTCAATCACCTTTTCTAGCATCATTATGTGTCATAATAGTAGATCATCTCATAAAGCTTTTCATGATCAAGTAACAAGCTATTTACATGTTAAAGTATAGATCATAAACTTTCTTGAAAACTAACAAACAGTGCTCTTAGTCATCAAACAATTGCAATTCATCTTATTTTCGGGAAGGGTCTATATAAGAGCTTTGATTCAGCAAACTCCACATACTCAACTATCATTTAATCTTTCACCATAGCTAACACCCATGTGATATTTATGGGTTCAAAGTTTTAATCGGACACAGAGAAAGATAGGGGCTTATAGTTTTGCCTCCCAACCTTTTACCTTAAGGGTAATGTCAACAATAATAATTTATGAAAACCTACATCCAAGTGGATATATATGTATATCCAGATCGCTCCAACACAAAGTGCTTGCCAAAGGAAAAAGTGTAAATAGGAAAGGTGATGATCACCATGACTCTTGTATAAGGGTAGAAGATAAAAGTAAAAGATAGGCCCTTCGCAGAGGGAAGCAGAGGTTTTGATGCGCTTTTATGGTTGGATGCAAAAAATCTTAATGCAAAAGAACGTCACTTTATATTGCCGCTTGTGATAAAGACCTTTTTATGCAGTCTGTCGCTTTTATTTCTTCCCTATCAGAAGTTCGTATAAAGCTTATTTTCTTCGCACTAATGGATCATACATATTTAGAAAGAAATTTTTATTGCATGCACCGATGACAACTTACTTGAAGGATCTTACTCAATCCTTAGGTAGGTATGATGGACACTCATGGCAAAATTGGTTTAAGGGATGTTTGGAAGCACAAGTAGTATTTCTACTTGGTGCAAAGAATTTGGCTAGCATGAGAGGGAAAGGCAAGCCCAACATGTTGGATGATCCAAGACAATATAACGTTTCGGATATAGGAAAACATAACCCATTAAGTTGTCTTCCTTGTCCAACATCAACCTTTTAGCATGTCATATTTTAATGAGTGCTCACAATTACAAAAGATGTCCAATATAGTATATTTATATGTGAAATCTCTCTTCCTTCAATATTCTTTCATGAATTGTTCAAGTAACCAATTCTGCCTTTGCTAACTTTCAATAAGTTTACTACCCATAGTTATTCTTTGTGAAGTCATTACTCCCCATGGTATAAGCATAAATTCAGATTTATGATATTCAATTCATTCAACCATTTACTCATAGGATGTACGTGAAGCACGTGAGTAAATGACAAACTACTCCAAAAGATATAAGTGAAGGACACTAGGTAGTCAAATAATTAACTAGCCATGGGAGATTCTTTTTCATTCAAGATTTCAGATCCAATGATTTTATTCAAACAGCAAGTAAAATTGAAAATACGCTCCAAGCAAAAGACATATCATGTGACGAATAAAAATATAGCTTCGAGTAAGGTATATCGATAGTTTTGAAGACAAAAGAGGGGATGCCTTTCGGGGCATCCCCAAGCTTAGACGCTTGAGTCTTCCTTGAATATTACCTTGGGGTGCCTTGGGCATCCCCAAGCTTAGGGTCTTTCCACTCCTTATTCTCCTCATATCGATATCTCACCCGAAGCTTGCAAACTTCAACCACACAAAACTTAACGTAACTTCGTGAGATAGGTTAGTATGATAAAGAGTAAACCATTCACTTTGGTACTGTAAAAGACAAGGTTCATAATTGTTCTCACACAATACCTAATGTACCATATCATTTCTACAATTTATATTGAGAAATATAAGCCATAGAAACTAGAAAACAAGCAAACTATGCAATGAAAACAGAATCTGTCACAAACAGAACAGTCTGTAATGATCTGAACAACAACCATACTTCTGGTCTCTATAAATTATGAAATAAATTAGTGGACGTGAGGAATTTGTCTATTAATCTTCTGCAAAAAGAATCAACTCAAAAGCACTCTTCTGTAAAAAAAATTGCTGCTAATCCCGTGAGCGCAAAGTTTCTGTTTTTTTACAGCAAGATCACATTAACTTTCACCCAAGTCTTCCCAAAGGTCTTACTTGGCACTTTATTGAAACAAAAGCTATAGAACATGATTACTATAGTATCTTAATCATGTAAACACACAAAAACAGTAAGGGTAAATATTAGGTTGTCTCCCAACAAGCGATTTTCTTTAATGTCTTTTAGCTAGGCATGATGATTTCAATGATGCTCACATAAAAGATAAGAATTGAAACATAAAGAGAGCATAATGAAGAATATGACTAGCATATTTAAATCTAACCCACTTCCTATGCCTAGGGATTTTGTGAGCACATAATTTATAGGAGCAAGAATCAACTAGCATAGGAAGGCAAGACAAGTATAACTTTGAAACTTTAAGCACATAGAGAGGAAACTTGATATTGTTGCAACTTCTACAAGCATGTATTCCTCCCTCATAAAAAAATTCAGTAGCATCATGAATGGGTTCAACAATATAACCATCACATAAAGCATTCTTTTTATGATCTACAAGCATAGAAATTTTACTACTCTCCACATAAGCAGAATTCTTGTCATTCGGAATAGTGGGAGCAAACTCAAAATAGTGGAATCACTACTAACTAAAGTTGACACTCTTCGAAATCCACTTTAGATGATAGTATTATTCATACTCCAAAAGATATAAGTGAAGTTCGTGGAGTATTCTAGGATTAATATCGACTAGCAAATATCGAAGCTCAAAATATATAAGTGAAGCACACGAAGCATTCTATAAGATCATACTCAAAAGATTTAAGTGAAGCACAAATATCGTTCTATTAGATCATACTCAAAAGATATAAGTGAAGCACATGAAGAATTATATAGATCAAGGAAGGGCTATCTCATACTAGCATGGTTCTTAAAGAAAAAAACAAAAGGGACACAGATCGTGTGAACAAAACAAAAACCAAGGTATACCGATAATTGTTGAAGAAGAAAGATGGGATGCCAACCGAGGCATCCCCAAGCTTAGATGCTTGAGTATCCTTGAAATAATTACCTGGGGTGCCTTGGGCATCCCCAATCTTGAACTCTTGCCTCTCTTTATTCTTCTCATATTGGTAGCTCCTCGATCTCGAACACTTCATCCACACAAAACTTTAACAAAAACTTTGTGAGATCCGTTAGTATAATAAAGCAAATCACTACCTTTAGGTACTGTTGCAAACTTATTCCAAATTCATATTAGCACTTTATCTACTTTATTACAACTTCACCATGGTTCATACCCCCCGATACTACCCATAGATTCATCAAAATAGGCGATCAACACATAGAAAACAGAATCTATCAAAAACAGGACAGTCTGTAGCAATCTGGAAGTTTAGTAAACTTCTGTAACTCTAAAAAATTCTAAAACAATATGACAACTTGAAACATTTGTACAGAAGTAATGTGCAAAAATTTTCAGACCCATTTGACCTTCCACTAAAAAAGGTAAAATCACGCGCTACAGACAAAGTTTCTTTTTTTTTGTTCTGCACATAGAAAATAAGCAATCTAATCATCCTAAAACCAAAGTTTGGCACATTATTTTGATAATACAATGGATATATACAAGGGGATAATTATTTACAGAGAAACTTCCATGAAAAATTCTACATTGTTTCGGTGAGCATGAACACAAGTGCTCAAGGTCGACCCTCATTTCTTCAATGCATAACTTTCCAATCACTTCTCTTTTTGAAAAACTTTTTAGGCATAAGAGGCAAGTAATTTTTTTTGTATTTTCATTCTTTTAATTTTTTGTATGTTTCACCCACAACTAAACAGAAACAAAAAGGAAAAAAATATCTACTTAGTGAAGAAAGCAAACAAGCACACACGAGAATATCAACCCAACGCTATTGCTCCTCAGCAACGGCGCCAGAAAAGAGCTTGATGGTCCCCAAGTGCAGGGCATCATCGTAGCAATTCCCAATGGTGGAAGTGATAATTATGGAGTGCCGAACCCACAAGGAGCTAAAGGTAAGATCAATATTCTCTCAAGTGCTATCTGCCACTGATACAACTCTACGTACACCGAACGTTTGCTTCCAGGTAGAAACGAGAAATAAAACTATGTTGTGGGTATGAAGAAGATAACTTTTCATGACATTAGAGAGCTAAAATATAAAAGTAGGTGCTGTTATCATAAATTTAGAATATATTACTAAATATTATAAATAGCGAGTGTGGAATAATGATGCATCGGTGTGCGGAATTGTCCTAGGCAATTGTTAACATGATCGGTAGTCGTCATTGCAATTTCATATGAGGGAGAGGCATAAGCTAACATACTTACTCTTCTTGGATCACATGCACTTCTGATTGGAACTCTAGCAAGCATCCGCGACTACTAAAGATCATTAAGGTAAAACCCAACCATAGCATTAAAGCATCAAGTCCCCTTTATCCCATACGCAACAATCCCCTTACTCGGGTTTACGCTTCTGTCACTCAAGCAACCCACTATAAGCGAATCATGAACGTATTGCAACACCCTACAGCGGGAATCCCTCACGCTTGCGCGAGAGCACCATAGGACAACACCAAAATAAAACATACAACTCGTACCAATCTAGATCATCAATAAACCCAAAGACAAAGGATATCTACTCAAAACATCAGAGGATGGCAACACATCATTGGATCATAATATGTGGCATAAAGCACCATGTTCAAGTAGGGATTACAGCGGGGTGTGGGAGAGTGGACCGCGTAAAAGAGATGAGGATGGTGATGATGATGGTGATGTTGATCAAGACGATCACCGCGGTGATGATTCCCCTCCCGATGGCACTCCGGCGCCACCGAGAGAGAGGAGGAGAGGTTCTCCCCCTCGTGCTTCCTCCTCCATGGCCTCCCCCCTAGACGGGAGAGGTTCTCCCTCTGGTCCTTGGCCTTCATGGCGATAATGGCCCCTCCGGGATCCTCCTACATGGCCTCCGGTGATGATGGCCCCCTCCGGAAGGGTGCCAGAGAGGGCCTTGATTGATTTCTCATGGTTACAGAGACTTGCGGCGGCGGAACTTCCGATCTAGGTTATTTTCTGGAGATTTCTATATTTATCGGAAATTTTGGCGTCGGTCTCACGTCCAGGGGGTCTCCGAGTTGTCGACGAGATAGTGGCCCACGCCCAGGGGGTGGGCACGCCCCCACCCTCATGGACAGCCCGAGACTCTTCTGGCCCAACTCTTTTACTCCAGGGGCTTCTTTTGGTCCATAAAAAATCATCAAAAATTGGCACATCAATTGGACTCCGTTTGGTATTCCTTTTCAGTAAAACTCAAAAACAAGGAAAAACATAAACTGGCACTGGGCTCTATGTTAATAGGTTAGTCCCAAAAATCATATAAAATAGCATATAAATGTATATAAAACATCTAAGATGGATAATATAATAGCATGAATACTTCATAAATTATAGATACGTTGGAGACGTATCAGCAGGAAGAGGCATCGTCTTGCCCGTTATAATGCAACATGGGAAACCCTCTGGACTGAAGTGGCTGGACGCATCACTTTATCATAATAGCCATTACTTCAATTATCGAGAGATCGGAATGGGCAAGTACTCTAATCTTACTGACTAGCCTCTTAATCTCTGCATCGTCTTCTTCCTTGAGGCTTCGGGGATGCCAGTTGAAGCGTTTCTTCAAAGGAGCGCTGGAGAATTGGGGAAGACCTCACCGGATTGGGTCCGGAAGAACAACGTCTTCGATATAAAACCACTCTGGGGGACCATTCTTTGGATGCCTTCTTAGGAGTGCCGGACAGGTAACCTGTCCCTGCTATGCGCCACACTTCGGCGCGGCCCACCTCGAATATGGGTCCCTTTTGGGAGCGAGGGACGAGGCCAAAGAATTTCCTCCATAACTCTAAATAAGCCTCATAGCCCAAAAATAGCTCGCAAAGAGCAATGAAGCCCGCAATATGCAGGATAGAGCCTGGCGTGAGATTGTGCAGTTGGAGCCCGTCAAACTCCAGGAAACCTCTAAGGAAAGGATGGATTGGAAATCTTATGCCTTTCAAGAGGAAGGAGATGAAGCACACCCACTCCTCGTTAGTGGGGTTGGGGAAGTTTTCCGCCAAGGCTTCATCGTCGATCAAGGTTAATCCAGCCAGAACGGAGACTAGATCCACAAGAGGAAGATATCCCTTCGTCTGAAATCTGTTCAGATGGACATGAGATATAGAGCAGCTTTCCAAATCGCCTGCTTGAGGGCCGTGGGGGCATGAGGAGGAGCCCGGAGCGCTGGTCATATTTGGAGTATTTTCCATGGCTGGCTCTAAGGGTTTCTGCATGGTGTGGAATGGCATCCGAGATCCAATCTCTTTAAATAGACGACATCCCCGCATGGCCAAGGGTTTATTTGTAAAAAGTACATGGACTGTTTGCATTCGTCAAACACGTGGAAGTCGAGGCGACGACAGGAAGGAATCAACAGGGCGCAATATCAAAATCATAACCAAATTGTCATTTGTTCCGAAGAAGAACATGGCTTGCAAGAACGAAGACATGAAGCCAGATACAACCTCGTCATTGAAGGTAAGGTCGGGGGCTACTGAGGGAGTCCAGGACTTAGGGGTCCTCGGGTGTCCGGGCTACTGAAGATGGGTCGGACTGATGTGCTGTGAAGAAAAAAGCAGAAGGTCATCCCCCGTGTCCGGATAGGACTCATGTGTATGTAAGAAGGCAAAATAGATGTTCGGATGTAATGATTCCTTCCTCCCCAAGTCATCTTTGTACAACCCTAGGCTCCCTCCGACGTGTATATAAGTTGGAGAGTTTAGTCCTTAGAGGCTAGCAGAATCACAATTACATAGGCTAGACTTCTAGGGTTTTAGCCATTACGATCTCGAGGTAGATCAACTATCAATCAATCGGGAAGTAGGGTATTACCTCAATAGAGAGGGCCCAGACCTGGTAAAGAACGTGTCCCCGGTCCCTTGTTACCATCGATCCTGAGGCGCACAGCTTGGGCACCCCTACCCGAGATCTGCCGGTTTTGACACCGAACGAAGGGAGTCACCGGAAGCCTGGTCGCTCACGTGAGATAAATGGGCCAGGCCCAAAAACATGATGTGAAGGGGAGGGGTATGCGCCCGATTGCGGGAACAGCTAATTCGGGCGCTTAAGGCGCCAAATAGGAAATGTCGGAAATGAAACAAAAACTAAAAATGTGAAAAACAAGATTCGAACACAAATGATAGGGTGATGGACTGGGTGTACTAACCAGTGCACCACGGCCACTTTGTTGTGATTGTCGGCATCATGGGAATGGGGGTACGCAGACTTGCCTGCCTGCGGCCCGTGACGTGGCTCCATTAGCGGCCTGGTACGGCCCAACATCAGCAACTGCAACACAAGACCCTCGCAAGGGGCCAAGGCACGTGAGGCGGGCGACAACAAGGCCTCCCTGGGGGCAGTCTCCCTAGGCTAGCTCCCGAGGAGCGGAGATATCTATGCAAGGTGCACCTCGTGAGGTTCGCGTGATGTGAGCCATGACGTCCAAGGCCAGGCGGGCGCCAGCGGGTGCAGTGTACCAGTTTCCCCTTTGGTGCTAAGGGGGCAAGCACAGACGCGGAGTCCCGCGGAATCAAGCAAAGGTTTCCATATCGGCGCAACAAGACCAAGGACCATTAGGGCGGTAGAATGGAGGTCATAATGGAGCCCGACGTGGCGTCACCACCAGAGCCTTCGGCAGGAGAAGACCACTTTTCTAAGGATAACTTGTACCAGCTGTTCCCCTTCAAATTTGGCCGTTGTGGGATCCCTTCCCGCCGATATTTGAGAAGAGGACCAAGGCCACTATAAATAGGACCTAGCCACCACCACAGGAGAGAGATCTCATCCGGGACATCTCATCTGGGATCGGGGCATCTCATCTTGAGCTGATCCAACCTTAGAAGGGAGCAGATCCATTCCTCCCCACGCACACCACGAGCTCATCCGGGCCCAAGAAAACCTCTCCTCCGGAGGCTATTCATCCCTTGTACTAGTTCACCTCAGCCCCGCAAGGCCATCTTCCACACATGCTGGAGTACGGTATTACACAGCAAGGTGGCTCGAACCAGTATAATCCTCTGTGTCCCTTGTTCTTTGAGTTTGTCGAGCTAGGCTGTGGAATCGTAGGGCGAGCGCGCTGGAGAGAGAGTGTTCTTCGTGCACACCCTAGAGTTCGAACCTCTCAAGGGTTTGTGGAACCCTAAATCCTACATTTGGCGTGCCAAGTAGGGGTGTGCCAAAACCTCTCTTCCATTGGTTGATGCGTCACCGCTCCACCGCTTCCATGGCTGACGCTCGCCGTGCTCGTGCTGAGCGACGGGCCGCCCTCGCCGCCCGCATCGCTCAGACATCTCCCGCCGGCGGACCACCTCGCCGTTCACCATCGCCCGCCGCCAACGTAGCCACCGGCCTGGTGAGGCATGAGCAGCAGGCCCCATCACTGCACCCCTCGGTCCGGCGGGAGGGACGCATCACAACCCCGTCGCTGATCGCCGCTAGCTCGTCGTCCCACGGCCGTCGCGGACGCGCAGACGCGCTGCTCATGGCGCGCGAGCTCCTGCGCTACCGCCACGTCGACGACTTCTACGAGGACTGGCTAGACCACATCGCCGAGCTCGTCAGCGCCACTGGGGGCTCTCCTGCCCCGTCCCTCTCGTTACCTCGCCCGCCTCCCCTCGCGGGCGACATGGCCCATGAAGCACCTCCACCACCTCCGCATCAAGACGCCATCCACGCTCCAAGGCACGTGGCACCGTGGCGCGACCCACCACGCCGGGCGCCCGTGCATGAAGAAGGAAGCTACCAAGAGATCCAGCGGACGCAAGGAGGAGTTCCTGCGGTCCCACTACCGCTGCGTCGAGACCGTGCGCCCCCCGCAGTGGTGGCGCACGAAAACCAAGACCAAGCTCCGCCTCTGCGACATGCTCTGGTGTCCACAACAGGCTGCCGGACCTTCACCCCTGAGCTGTGCAACGTTAACTGGACCGGGAAGTTCAAGCCCGACCTGCCTCCATGCTACGACGGCACCCCCGCCCCCGCGGTGTTCCTGCAGCTCTACGAGCTGAGCATCGAGGCATCCAACGGTGATGAGAAGGTTATGGCAAACTGGTTCCCCATGGCTATCATGGATGGCGCGCGCTCGTGGCTCCTGAACCTGCCCGCGGGATCGATCTCCTCTTGGGATGAGATGTGCGAGTGTTTCATCGCCAATTTCCAGGGCACCCGCGACCGCCCGTCAGCCGCACGCGACCTGCGGCGCGTCAAGCAGCAACCGGGGGAAACCTTGCAGAAGTACATCCATCGCTTTAACAGTGTTTGCCTCAAGATCCCCAAGGTGACAGACGAGGCCATCATCTTAGCATTCTCCGATGGCATCCGCGATGTCAAGATGAAGGAGGAGCTCGCCATCCACGAAGATCTGTGCACAGCCCTGGAGTTGTTCAAACTCGGGACCAAGTGCGCCAGAGTTGAGGAGGGGCGCCTTTCCCTCGTCGAGCTCCCCGCTGCTGACCCAGAAGACAAGAAGCCAAGGCTAAAGACGTGAAGTGCAAGGGGGTGGCCTACTCGCGGCCGAACCAGAGATGAAGCGTGGCTGCGACCACCCAGAGTTGTCCAAGAGCAGTCGTCCATTCTGCGCCTTCCACAACGTGCATAGCCACAACACCAACGACTGCCAGGAGCTCAGGGCCATCCAGGACGGACGCATTGGCCGACGCCCCGAGCGCAATGACTGGGGCTACGGTCGTGGAGGAGGTCAAACTGGGGGGCGCTGGGACGACCGCGACCCCGTCGGGATTGGCATGGTCAGCCTCGTGAGGAACGCTAGCACGATTAGCCTCGCGAGGGCGCCTGGAGGGACTAGCCTCGCGAGGCTGCCTGGAGGGACCAGCCTCATGAGGACCGTCCTCAGGGAAAGGCCGGCCTCCCTCCGCTGCCACCGCCAAGGAGGAACGACGACCAAGACGAGGGGGCCGGGGGCTTCCAGGAGCCTCGCGCCATCGCCTTCATCTTGGGCGGTGCGCAGGCTCCAGCCTCTCAGCGCATCTTCAAGCAGTTCGCCCGAGAAGTAAACGCAGCTCTTCCCAGGATAGAAGCCACACGACTGCTCAAGTGGTCCGAGTGCGCCATCACCTTCTGCTCAGCTGACCAGCTCAAGTGCGCGGCGACCGCTGGCGCTCTCCCAATGCTCTTCTCACCCATCATCAGCAACGTCCAAGTCACCAAGACCCTCATCGATGGCGGTGCGGGGCTCAACATTCTCTCCATCGACACATTTGACCGTCTTCAAGTGCCGTATGACCAGCTGCAACCCACCATGCCTTTCTCAGGAGTGACCGGCGGCTCCACCACCCCAATCGGGCAAATCCGGCTCCCCGTTACCGTCGGCATCCTTGACAACTACCACACTGAGCTCATCCACTTCGATGTCGCTCACATCCGTCTCCCATACAATGCCTTTCTTGGGTACCCAGCCCTGGCCAAGTTCAGGGCAGTGACTCACCATGGTTACAATGTCCTCAAGATGCCGAGGAGCCGTGACAGCATCACCATCGCTTGCGAAGAAAAGGACGCAATGTGCTCCCTCGAGCGCGCTTACTAGGTTGCGGCAGTCGAGGACCTAGACAACAGAAACACCATCTACCCCCCTGAAGCTATCCCGAAGAAGAAGAAGTAGCTGCTCGCCCTGGTGCCTCATGAAGATGCAGCACCCAGCGGTCGTGAATCAGGATCCGCATCCATGGGCAGGGCGCCTCCCTCCCTCGCATTGGATGGCGCGCCCGGCGCCCCCCTCGGGATGGGCACGGGGGCTCTCTTCTGGATGGCCTCTGACCTAGCCAATGTCACGAGGGAGACGCTCGGGCACCATGTGTAGGCGTGCTTCACCGCGCGTTTCCCTCAAGAAAGCACAAGGCGCGAGGCGCCAAGCGCTCAGGAGTTCATCAACCAGACCATCGAAGACTTGCAGGTGGGCTGGTGCGAGGGCCCTCCTCACAGCTACGTTCGCATGCCCTTCGGCTTCCCGAACCAGGCGGCCCTGTACCAGTGCCACATGCGGGAAGTCCTGGCGGCTCACGAGGCCAGGCATCAGGAGATACTGGCAGAAGTGGCGTCGGTTCTTCGTGAGCTATCGGAACCTCAGGAGCCTCGCGAGGCCACGGAGTCAGGCAGCTCGTGAGGAGCGACATCTGCAGCGAGCATCTTCAGCTACACCAACATCACTCCAGCATCGGTACCAGGTGACTTCATTTCAGTTTGTTCAATTGGGGGCGCCCCTCGGGCTGCATCATCCCCGAGTCGCACGGGCTTGCCCCTGCAATGTGTATCCTTTTTGCATCTTTAGCTTACCTTGTTGGGGGCGCCCCTCGGGCTGCACCATCCCTAGGTCGCACGGGTCCGTCCCTGTGGCATGTATCGCATTTTGCATCACCTAGATTAGCTTGTTTCCTCCTATGGATTAGCTTATGATCATCACCTGCTCACTTACCACCTCTTTGGGCCTCCCTAAATGCCGAACGAACCCCTGCTCATCCCGCAATAGGGGCTACACACGTTGGCACGACGCTTGTGCTCGGGTTTGTCCCTGCAACGCTGACAAATCTAAGATATCGAACTCTGACTCGCGGCCCGCCTCGCGCACGTCACCTCACCGGGTCCTCAGTGCCTTCGTCTTCCTGCGGAAAGATCAGTGGCCCAATGGTAAGCGCGATTGTTAATTGTGTTGTTTCGTCAGACTAACCCGCAGGAATCGCTGGAGCCTAGCGACATGAGGCCTTGTTGGTTTTTCCCTTCTCACGTAATTCACTTGCGTATTAAAGGGGGGCTCCTGAGCATCACGTCTCAGGGACTCCTACCGACTCTCCAGCCGTCACCCCGTGGCCTTGACCACGGCATCGCGGCCTGGCATACTAGCGGCGGCTGAGCTCCGCTCGAGGGTCGCGACCCAAGGACGCAGAGCACCTGGAAGAGCGGGCGAATGGGAGGTCGGCTCGAAGCGCTAAGGTCTGTGCATACGTCAAGGGGGACCCCTGAGCATCGTATTTCAGGGGCCTAACTGGCCACATTGCCCCTCACCCCCTGGCCTCGTCCTGGCGATCCGGACGAACCAGCGGCGGCTGAGGTATGAGCGGGTCGGGCCCTTCCAATGCAGAACTATTGGGAATGTAGTATTTCAAAAAAATCCCTACGATCACGCAAGATCTATCTAGGAGAAGCATAGCAATGAGAGGGGAGAGTGTGTCTACGTACCCTCGTAGACCGAAAGCAGAAGTGTCTAGTGACGCAGTTGATGTAGTCGAACATCTTCGTGATCCAACCGATCCAAGCACCGAACGTACATCACCTCCGCGTTCAGCACACATACAGCTCGATTACGTCCCACGAGCTCTTGATCCAGTTGAGTGTCACGGGAGAGTTTCATCAGCATGACGGTGTGGTGACGGTGATGATGAAGTTACCGGCGCACGGCTTCGCCTAAGCACTACAACGATATGACCGAGGTGTGTAACTGTTGGGAGGGGCACCACACACGGCTTGCAAATCAACTTGTGTGTTTATGGGATGCCCCCTCTCCACGTATATAAAGGAGTGGAGGAGGGGAGGGGCCGGCCCTCTCTATGGCGCACCGTAGGGGAGTCCTACTCCCACCAGGAGTAGGATTCCACCTTTTCCCTAGTTGGAGTAGGAGAGGAAGGAAGGAGGAGAGAGGGAAGAAGGAAAGGGGGGGCCGGCCCCCCACCCAATTCGGATTGGGCTTGGGAGGGCACGCCCCTCACCTTGGCCGCCTCCTCCTCAATCCCAATAAGGCCCAATAAGGCCCAACACTCCTCGGGGGGTTCCGGTAACCCCCGCGGTACTCCGGTAAATGCCCAAACTCACCCGGAACCATTCCGATGTCCAAACATAGGCTTCCAATATATCGATCTTTATGTCTCGACAACTTCGAGACTCCTCGTCATGTCCGTGATCACATTCGGGACTCCGAGCAACCTTCGGTACATCAAAACACATAAACTCATAATACCAATCGTCATCGAACGCTAAGCGTGCGGACCCTACGGGTTCGAGAACTATGTAGAAATGATCGAGAATCATCTCCGGTCAATAACCAATAGCGGAACCTGGATGCTCATATTTGTTCCTACATATTATACGAAGATCTTTATCGGTCAAACCGCATAACAACATACATTGTTCCCTTTGTCATCGGTATGTTACTTGCCCGAGATTCGATCGTCGGTATCATCATAGCTAGTTCAATCTCGTTACCAGCAAGTCTCTTTACTCATTTCATAATACATCATCTCGTGACTAACTCATTAGTCATTTGCTTGCAATGCTTATTATGATGTGTATTACCGAGAGGGCCCAGAGATACCTCTCCGACACTCGGAGTGACAAATCCTATTCTTGATCTATGCCAACACCACAAACACCTTCGGAGATACCTGTAGAGCATCTTTATAATCACCTAGTTACGCTGTGATGTTTGATACCACACAAGGTGTTCCTCCGGTATTCGGGAGTTGGATAATCTCATAGTAATAGGAACATGTATAAGTCATGAAGAAAGAAATATCAGTAAAACTAAACGATCAAGTTGCTAAGCTAACGGATGGGTCTTGTCCATCACATCATTCTCCTAGTGATGTGATCCCGTTGATCAAATGACAACTCATGTCTATGGTTAGGAAACATAACCATCATTGATTAAAGAGCTAGTCTAGTACATGCATACTAGGGACACTCTATTTTGTATATGTATTCACATGTATCAAGTTTCCGGTTAATACAATTCTAGCATGAATAAAAGACATTTATCATGATGTATGAGGAAATATAAATAACAATTTTATTATTGCCTCTAGGGCATATTTCCTTCAGTCTCCCACTTGCACTAGAGTCAATAATCTAGATTACGTAGCAATGATTCTAACACCCTGGGAGTCTTGGTGCTGATCATGTTTTTCTCGTGGAAGAGGCTTAGTCAACGGGTCAGCGACATTCAGATCTGTATGTATCTTGCAAATCTCTATGTCTCCCTCCTTGACTTGATCGCGGATGGAATTGAAGCGTCTCTTGATGTGCTTGGTTCTCTTGTGAAACCTGGATTCCTTCGTCAAGGCTATTGCTCCAGTGTTTTCACAAAAGATTTTCATTGGACCCGATGCACTAGGTATTACACCTAGATAGGAAATGAACTGCACCAACTGACAGCTCCACCGTTCATTAAAAATACATATCCGGTTTGTGACTTAGAGTCATCCGGATCAGTGTCAAAGCTTGAATCGACATAACCGTTTACGACGAGCTCTTTGTCACCTCCTTAAACGAGAAACATATCCTTTGTCCTTTTGAGGTACTTCAGGATGTTCTTGACCACTGTCCTGTGATCTATTCCTGGATTACTTTGGTACCTCCCTGCTAAACTTATAGCAAGGCACACATCAGGTCTGGTACATAGCATTGCATACATGATAGATCCTATGGCTGAGGTATAGGGAATGACTTTCATTTCCTCCCTATCTTCTGCAGCGGTCGGGCATTGAGTCTTACTCAACTTCACACCAAGTAACACAAGCAAGAACCCTTTCTTTGACTGATCCATTTTGAACTTCTTAAAAACTTTACCAATGTATGTGCTTTGTGAAAGTCCAATTAAGCGTCTTGATCTGTCTCTATAGATCTTGATGCCTAATATATAAGCAGCTTCACCGCGGTCTTTCATTGAAAAATTCTTATTCAAGTATCCTTTTATGCTATCCAGAAATTCTATATCATTTCCAATCAACAATATGTCATCTACATACAATATTAGAAATGCTACAGAGCTCCCACTCACTTTCTTGTAAATACAAGCTTCTCCAAAAGTCTGTATAAAACCATATGATTTGATCACCTCATCAAAGCGTATATTCCAACTCCGAGATGCTTGCACCAGTCCATAGATGGATCGCCGGAGCTTGCACACTTTGTCAGCACCTTTAGGATCGACGAAACCTTCTGGTTGCATCATATACAACTCTTCTTTTAGTTATCCATTTAGGAATGCAGTTTTGACATCCATTTGCCAGATTTCATAATCATAAAATGCGACAATTGCTAACATGATTCGGACAGACTTAAGCATCGCTACGGGTGAGAAAGTCTCATCGTAGTCAACTCCTTGAACTTATCGAAAACCTTTCGCAACAAGTCGAGCTTTGTAGACAGTAACATTACCGTCGGCATCAGTCTTCCTCTTAAAGATCCATTTATTTTCAATGGCTTGCCGATCATCGGGCAAGTCAACCCGTGTCCACACTTTGTTCTCATACATGGATCCCATCTCAGATTTCATGGCCTCAAGCTATTTTGTGGAATCTGGGCTCATCATCACTTCCTCATTGTTCGTAGGTTCATCATGGTCTAGTAACATGACTTCCATAACCGGGTTACCGTACCACTCTGGCGCGGAACATACTCTGGTTGACCTACGAGGTTCAGTAGTAACTTGATCTGAAGTTTCATGATCATCATCATTAGCTTCCTCGCTGATTGGTGTAGGAATCACAGGAACTAGTTTCTGTGATGTACTACTTTCCAATTCGGGAGAATGTATAATTACCTCATCAAGTTCCACTTTCCTCCCACTCCCTTCTTTCGAGAGAAACTCCTTCTCTAGAAAGGATCCATTCTTAGCAACGAATATCTAGCCTTCGGATCTGTGATGGAAGGTGTACCCAACAGTTTCCTTTGGGTATCCTATGAACGCACATTTCTCCGACTTGGGTTCGAGCTTATCAGGTTGGAGCTTTTTCGCATAAGCATCGCAACCCCAAACTTTAAGAACCGACAACTTGGGTTTCTTGCCAAACCACAGTTCATAAGGCGTCATCTCAACGGATTTAGATGGTGCCCTATTTAACGTGAATGCAGCTGTCTCTAAAGCATAACCTCAAATTGATAGTGGTAAATCGGTAAGAGACATCATAGATTGCACCATATTATCTAATAAAGTACGGTTACGACGTTCGGACACACTATTATGCTGTGGTGTACCGGGTGGCGTGAGTTGTGGAACTATTGCACATTATTTTAAATGAAGACCAAACTCATAACTCAAATATTCGCCTCCACGATCAGATCGTAGATGATTCTCTACTTCACTCTGAAATTCTTTAAACTTTTGAAATGTTTTAGACTTGTGCTTCATTAAGTAGATATACCCATATATGCTCAAATCATCAGTCAAGGTCAGAAAATAACGATACCTGCCGCGAGCTTCAACACTTATCGGTCCACATACATTAGTATGTATGATTTCCAACAAATATGTTGCTCACTCCATTGTTCCGGAGAACAGAGTTTTAGTCATCTTGCCCATGAGGCATGGTTCACAAGCACCAAGTGATTCATAATCAAGTGATTCCAAAAGTCCATCAGCATGGAGTTTCTTCATGCGCTTTACACCAATATGACCAAAACAACAGTGCCACAAATAAGATGCACTATCATTATCAACTTTGCATCTTTTGGTTTCAATATTATGAATATGTGCATCACTACGACCGAGATCTAATAAGAATAGACCACTCTTCAAGGGTGCATGACCATAAAAGATATTACTCATAAAAATAGAATAACCATTATTCTTTGATTTAAATGAATAACCGTCTCGCAACAAAGAAGATCCAGATATAATGTTCATGCTCAATGCTGGCACCAAATAACAATTATTTAGGGCTAAAACTAATCTCGAAGGTAGATGTAGAGGTAGTGTGCCGACGGCGATCACATCGACTTTAGAACAATTTCCCACGCGCATCGTCACCTCGTCCTTAGCTAATCTTCGTTTAATCTGTAGCACTTGTTTCGAGTTACAAATATTAGCAACCGAACCAGTATCAAATACCCAGGTTCTACTACGAGCATTAGTAAGGTACACATCAATAACATGTATATCAAATATACCTTTGTTCACCTTGCCATTCTTCTTATCCGCCATATACTTGGGGCAGTTTCGCTTCTAGTGTCCCGTCCCTTTGCAGTAGAAGCACTCACTTTCAGGCTTGGCTCCAGACTTGGGTTTCTTTGCGGGAGTAGCAACTGTCTTGCTATTCTTCTTGAAGTTCCCCTTCTTTCCCATGCCCTTTTTTCTTGAAACTAGTGGTCTTGTTAACCATCAATACTTGATGCTCCTTTTTTATTTCTACCTCCGCAGCTTTGAGCATAGCGAAGAGCTCGGGAATTGTCTTCTGCATCCCTTGCATATTATAGTTCATCCCGAAGCATTTATAGCTTGGTGATAGTGATTGAAGAACTCTATAAATAACACTATCTTCGTCAACTTTGCAACCAAGTTGATTCATATGATTGTAGTACCCAGACATTCTGAGCAAGTGTTCACTGATAGAACTGTTCTCCTCCATCTTGCAGCTATAGAACTTATTGGAGACTTCATATCTCTCAATTCGGGCATTTGCTTGAAATATTAACTTCAACTATTGGAACATCTCATATGCTCCATGACGTTCAAAACGTCGTTGAAGTCCCGATTCTAAGCCGTAAAGCATGGCACACTGAACTATCAAGTAGTCATCAGAACGAGTTTGCCAGACGTTCATAACATCTGGAGTTGCTCCTGCTTCAGGCTTGTCACCAAGCGGTGCTTCCAGGTCATAATTCTTCTATGCAGCAATGAGGATAATCCTCAAGTTACTGACCTAGTCCGTGTAGTTGCTACCATCATCTTTCAACTTACCTTTCTCTAGGAACGCATTAAAATTCAAGGGAAAGGTAGCACGGGCCATTGATCTACAACAACAAAGATATGCAAAAACTATCAGGACTAAGTTCATGATAAATTAAAGTTTAGTTAATCATATTACTAAAGAACTCCCACTTAGATAGACATCCCTCTAGTCATCTAAATGATCACGTGATCCAAATCAACTAAACCACGTCCGATCATCACGTGAGATGGAGTAGTTTACAATGGTGAACATCTTATGCTCATCATATCTACTATACGATTCAAGGTCGACCTTCCGGTCTCCAGTGTTCTGAGGCCATGTTTGTACATGCTAGGCTCGTCAAGTTTAACCCGAGTATTCTGCATGTGCTAAACTATCTTACACCCGTTGTATTTGACCAGAGAGCTTATCACACCCGATCATCATGTGGTGTCTCGGCACGACGAACTTTCGCAATGGTGCATACTCAGGGAGAACACTTGTACCTTGAAATTTTTGTAAGGGCTCATCTTACAATGCTACCGCCGTACTAAGTAAAATAAGAAGCATAATAAGATAGACATCACATGCAATCAAAAATATGTGACATGATATGGCCATCATCATCTTGTGCTTTTGATCTCCATCTCCAAAGCATCGTCATGATCTCCATCGTCACTGGCTTGACAGCATGATCTTCATCGTAGCGTCGTGGTCATCTCGCCAACTATTGCTACTACAACTATCGCTAACTCATAGTGATAAAGTCAAGCAATTACATGGCATTCCGCAATTCATACAATAAAGAGACAACCATAAGGCTCCTTTCGGTTGCCAATAATTTACAAAACATGATCATCTCGTACAATAACGTATAACTCATCACGTCTTGACCATATCACATCACAACATGCCCTGCAAAAACAAGTTAGACGTCCTCCACTTTGTTGTTGCAAGTTTTACGTGGCTGCTACGGGCTTAGCAAGAACCGTTCTTACCTACGCATACAAAACCACAACGATTTTTCGTCAAGTGTGTTGTTTTAACCTTCACAAGGACCGGGCGTAGCCACACTCGATTCAACTAAAGTGAGAGAGACAGACACCCACCGATCACCTTTAAGCAACGAGTGCTCGTAACGGTGAAACCAGTCTCGCGTAAGCGTACGCGTAATGTCGGTCCAGGCCGCTTCATCTCACAATACCGCCGAATCAAAGTATGACATGATGTTAATCAGTATGACTATTATTGCCCACAACTCATTGTGTTCTACTCGTGCATATCATCTACGCATAGACCTGGCTCATGATGCCACTATTAGGAACGTAGTATTTCAAAAAGTTTCCAACGATCACGCAAGATCTATCTAGGAGAAGCATAGCAACGAGCGGGGAGAGTGTGTCTACGTACCCTCATAGACCGAAAGAGGAAGCGTCTAGTGACGCGGTTGATGTAGTCGAACGTCTTCGCTATCCAACCGATCCAAGCACCGAACGTACGACGCCTCCACGTTCAGCACACGTATAGCTCGATGACGTCCCATGAGCTCTTGATCTAGTTGCGCATCACGGAAGAGTTTCGTCAGCACGACGGTGTGGTGACGGTGATGACGAAGTTACCGGCCCAGGGCTTCGCCTAAGCACTACAACGATATAACCGAGGTGTGTAACTATGGGGAGGGGCACCGCACATGGCTTGCAAATCAACTTGTGTGTCTATGGGGTGCCCCCTCCCCACGTATATAAAGGAGTGGAGGAGGGGAGGGGCCTGTGAAACTGCAACTATCCCTGGGTGGTTTTGGTAATTAGTAACAACATATAGCTCATTGAACTAATGCTATTTCAAGATTAATATTTCAGGAAAGTTCAATGATTGGCGTGGCATGGATTAGGAATGTGGACCCCTCAAAATGCTAAGGACAAAGGATTGGCTCAAGCTCAAGACTCTACATTTTCCATTTTAGTGATCCAAGATCACATTGAGTCCATAGGAAAGCCAATACTATTAAAAGGGGATGAGGTGTTGCATAATGGTTTTCTTGCTCAAAAAGCTTAGTGATATGCTCCAAAACCCTCAACCACTTTCTCACATCCACAAATGTCCCAAACCAAAAGTCAAACTCCGCCCCACTGAAAAGATCTATCCAGCGCCACCGAGTTCATTTGACATAGCCACTACCAGAAACCCTAATCATTTCGGCCTCACCGAAAGGGATCTCGGTCCCACCGAGATGGGATTGCAAACTCTCTGTTTCCCTTCGTAACATTTCGGTCTCACCAAGATGAGCGACTGGTCCCACTGAGTTCGCAATGCAAACTCTCTATTTCCTCTTCATAACGTTTCGGTCTCACCAAAACGAGCGAATCGGTCCCACAGAGTTTGCCTGACCAACTCTCTGTGTGCTCATTACCAAAATTGGTCCCATCGAGTTTGTGTAATCGGTCCCACCAAGATTACGTTATGCCCTAACCCTAATGAAATCGGTCCCACCGAGTTGATCATATCAGTCCTGCCGAAATACCTAACGGTCACATTATGAACTAAATCAGTCTGATTGAGTTCTGTGAATCGGTCCCACCGAGTTTGGTAAATTGGGTGTAACTGTTAGATTTTGTGTGGAGGCTATATATACCCCTCCACCCACTCTTCACTCGTGGAGAGAGCCATTAGAACATACCTAAACTTCCATCATTGATGTTCTGAGAGAGAACCACCTACTCAAGTGTTGAGATCAAGATATTCCATTCCTACCATATGAATCTTGTTCTCTAGCCTTCCCCAAGTTGCTTTCCACTCAAATCTTTCTTCCACCTTATCCAAATCTGTGAGGAGCTGTTTGAGTGTTGGGGAGACTATCACTTGAAGCATTTGAGGAAGGATTTCATCATCAACACACCGGTTATTACCTTTTGGAGAGTGGTGTCTCCTAGATTGGTTAGGTGTCACTTGGGAGACTCCAACAAGATTGTGGAGTTGAACCAATGAGTTTGTATGGGCAAGGCGATCGCCTACTTCATGAAGATCTACCCCTAGTGAAGCAAGTCCTTCGTGGGCGATGGCCATGGTGGGATAGACAAGGTTGCTTCTTCGTGGACCCTTCGTGGGTGGAGCCCTCCGTGGACTCACGCAGCCGTTACCCTTCGTGGGTTGAAGTCTCCATCAACTTGGATGTACGATAGCACCACCTATTGGAACCAAGACAAAAAATATCGTTGTCTTCACTTGCGTTTGCTCCCTCCAAACTCCTCCCTTTACCTTCGTATGCAATTGTTTTACTTTCCGCTGCTACACTCTTAGAATTGCATGTGTAGGTTGATTGCTTGACTTGTGCTAAGTTGCTAAAATATGCCAAGAACTAAAATTGGGAAAAGGCTAGATTATTTTTAAGTCAAGTAGTCTAATCACCCCCTTCTAGACATATTTTCGATCCTACAAGTGGTATCAGAGCTTTGGTCTCCATTTGCCATTATTTCCATAGCTGTGGTGATCATAGCCTTGGTTTCACAACCTAGGAGAGTATGGCATCTAGCGAGGGAAGTTACCACCGTAGAGGTCCTTATTTTGATGGTAGGAATTTTGCTAGTTGTAAGCATAAGATGAAAATGCATATTCTTGGACATAACCCCGCCATTTGGGCTATTGTGTGTATTGGTTTGCAAGGTGAATTCTTCGATGGGAAGGAACCGAATCACGAAGCTACCGCAGAAGAGTTGAAGATGATGCAATACAATGCTCGAGCTTGCGATATCCTCTTCAATAGATCGTGCCCCGAAGAATTCAACAAAATCAGCCGTCTTGAGAATGTAAAGGAAATTTGGGATACCTTGATTGATATGCATGAAGGTACCGATTCCATCAAGGAATCCAAGTTGGATGTGCTTCAAAGTCATCTTGACAAGTTCAAGATGAAGGATGGTGAAGGTGTCGCTGAAATGTACTCTAGGCTTGCTCTCAACAAAAATGAGATTGCCAGCTTAGGAAGTGAAGAGATGACCGACAGATTCATCATCAAGAAGATCCTAAGAGCCTTGGATGGAAAATATGACACCGTGTGCACATTGATCCAAATGATGCCCAATTACAAAGATCTCAAGCCAACGGAAGTCATTGGAAGAATTGTTGCTCATGAGATGTCACTCAAAGATAAAGAAGAGCTTCACAACAAGTCTAGTGGTGCTTACAAAGCCTCATGTGACGCTCCTACATCATCAAGTGAGAAACAAGACTTCAATGAAGAATTGAGCTTAATGGTGAAGAACTTCAACAAGTTCTACAAGAGCAGAAGCAAAGAGAGAAGTTCCAAGTCAAGGTCCTACAATGACAAGAGATCTTCAAGCCGTGATCGAAATTGCTACAATTGTGGAAGACTCAGACACTATTCCAATGAGTGTACGGCTCCCCACAAGAGAAGAGAAGACTCGCCTAAAAGGAGAAGTGGAAGAGAAGATTCACCACCAAGAGAGAGAAGGAGTAGAGATGATCATTATGAACGAAGACCTTCTCGGAGAAGCAAAGATTCGGAAAGGAAGGAGAAGTCATCAAGGAGCTATACAAAACGAAGACATCAAGCTCACGTTGGTGAATGGGCATCCGGTTCCGACTCCGATAACCACTCCGAGAGAAGCTACTACTCCGACTCTGAAGGTACTCAAGATGAAGGTGTTGCCAGAATTTCTCTTGTGTCAACCAACTCCTACGACATATTTGACTCACCAAATGAAGGAATTGGAAGATGCTTCATGGCTAAAGGCCCTAAGGTATCACACCCCGAGTATCTTGATTTCAATAGTGATGAAGATGACTTGCTAGGAGATGATGATTTACTTGTTGGTAGCAATAGTGATGAAACCTTTGATGAAAACTATGATGAAATTGCTATTAATCATGCTAATCAAGATAAAATGAATGACAATGATAAGGATAAGATTGAGCGTCTAACTAAAGAACTAAACACTCTTAAGTTAGCTCATGAAACTACCTTGGAAGATCATCGAGAACTTTTAAAGACTCATGAGAAGTTACGCTTTGAAAAACTCAACCTTGAGCAAGAGCATGAGTTCTTAAAAGCAATCAATGATGATCTTCACAAGAAAAGTTCTTCTTACATTGCCAACCGTTTACTCTTGTCTACCTACATGCCACAAGTAAAACCTAGCAACAAGAACAAGAAAGATTCTTCCTCTAGTAGTAACAACAATCATGCTAAATCCAATGATGTTGCTTCTAGTAGTTCTCTTGATTCCACTAATGATTCTCTTAGCCAAGTTACACTTGAGCTAGAAAATAGCTTATTGAGGGGAACTATAGAGAAAAGTGTTTACAAGAGCCTTGCCGGGAGTAAGCAATTTGAGGAGATTGTACGCAAGCAAGGAAGACACCGGAAGAATCAAGGTGTTGGTTTTGAACGAAAGTTCAATGCCAATGGAGTTGAGTGGGAGGAAGATCAATACCCCAAGACAAAGTTTGTTCCTAAACAAGAGAAGTATGATCCTACCTCCTTTCAAGGGACACAAGCACAAGATGATCTTCCACCACAAGACCACAAGCTAAAGGGCAAGGATAAGCTTCAAGAAGAGATTGATGCATTTGAAGAAGCTCCTAAGGCCTTGGTCAAGTGGGTTCCCAAGACTACATCAAGTTCTACTTCATCAAGTACGACTACAACTCCAAGGATTCCCATCAAGACGGTGTGGATCCCGAAGAAGAAGAACTAGAAAATTCTTAAGAGTGACTCCGCCAACACACTTCACTCATATCATTTTGGCAAGGACAAGTGCAAACACCTTCCATATCTTGCACTAGTCCAAGGAGTCACAAACATTCTTGTTGGTAAGACACGGGACAAGGTAACCAAATGTTTTCATGGACATCATCATGTGTGAAATTCACTCTATGTCTATGGATATCTTTGTTTTTTCCTTGTGGGACTAACCCGTGTAGGTATTGCAAGTGCAACTCACTCCAATGGATTGCTCCAAATTATCTACATCAACATTGAGCATCTACATCTTCATGAAGGAAATATGCCCTAGAGGCAATAATAAAGTTATTATTTATTTCCTTATATCATGATAAATGTTTATTATTCATGCTAGAATTGTATTAACCGGAAACTTAGTACATGTGTGAATACATAGACAAAATAGTATGTCCCTAGTATGCCTTTACTAGACTAGCTCATTGATCAAAGATGGTTATGTTTCCTGACCATAGACATGAGTTGTCATTTGTTCAACGAGATCACATCGTTAGGAGAATGATGTGATGGACAAGACCCATCCGTCAGCTTAGCACTATGATCGTTTAGTTTTACTGCTATTGCTTTCTTCATGACTTATACATGTTCCTATGACTATGAGATTATGCAACTCCTGAATACCGGAGGAACACCCAGTGTGCTATCAAACGTCACAACGTAACTGGGTGATTATAAAGATGCTCTACAGGTGTCTCCGAAGGTGTTCGTGGTGTTGGCATAGATCAAGAATAGGATTTGTCACTCCGAGTGTCAGAGAGGTATCTCTGGGCCCTCTCGGTAATACACATCATAATAAGCCTTGCAAGCAAATGACTAATGAGTTAGTCACGAGATGATGTATTAGGAACGAGTAAAAAGACTTGCCGGTAACGAGATTAACTGGGTATGGTGATACCGATGATCGAATCTCGGGCAAGTAACATACCGATGACAAAGGGAACAACGTATGTTGTTATGCGGCTTGGCCGATAAAGATCTTCGTAGAATATGTAGGAGCCAATATGAGCATCTAGGTTCCGCTATTGGTTATTGACCAGAGCTGAGTCTCGGTCATGTCTACATAGTTCTCGAACCCGTAGGGTCCGCACACTTAACGTTTGATGACGATCGGTATTATGAGTTTATGTGTTTTGATGTATCGAAGGTAGTTCGGAGTACCGAATGAGATCGGGGACAAGACGAGGAGTTTCGAAATGGTCGAGACGTAAAGATCGATATATTGGACGACTATATTTGGACATCGGAAAGGTTCCGAGTGATTCGGGTATTTTTCGGAGTACCGAAGAGTTACGGGAATTCGCCGGGGAGTATATGGGCCTTATTGGGCTTTAGGGGAAAGAGAGAGAGGAGGCTGCGCCGCCCCCCCCCCATGGCTTAGTCCGAATTGGACTAGGGGGAGGGGCTGCGCCCCCTCCTTCCTTCTCTTCTCTTTCCCTTTCCTTCTCTCCTACTCCTACTACTTGGAAGGGCTCCTAGTTCTACTAGGAAAGGGGGAATCCTACTCCCGGTGGGAGTAGGACTCCCCTAGGGCGCGCCATAGAGAGGGCCGGCCCTCCCCCTCCTCCACTCCTTTATATACGGGGGTAGAGGCACCCCATAGACACACAAGTTGATCAATTGATCTCTCCCAACCGTGTGCGGTGACCCTCTCCACAGAAACACACCTCGGTCATACCGCTGTAGTGCTTAGGAGAAGCCCTGCACCGGTAGCTTCATCATATCTGTCACCACACCATCGTGCTGACAAAACTCTCCCGCGAGGTTCTACTGGATCAAGAGCTCGTGGGACGTCATCAAGCTGAATGTGTGCTGAACGCGGAGGCTCCGTACGTTCGGTGCTTGATCGGTTGGATCGCAAAGAAAGTTCGACTACATCAACCGCGTCACTAGACGCTTCCGCTCCCGGTCTACAAGGGTACGTAGACACACTCTCCCCTCTCGTTGCTATGCATCTAGTAGATAGATCTTGCATGATCGTAGGATTTTTTTTTAAATACTACGTTCCCCAACACTTCAACACCTACATGAAGTCATCATCGACAAAACCCAAGGTTAGTTCATCCCTCTTAGGGGTTATATCACATCTAGGGGGAGCTTTACTCTAACAATTGTGCTAAAGCAACTCTAATGATGTGAAGACAACAATGTTTTATGTAAAAGTGGTAACCCCACTTGTGCTTAAACAATGAGTATGACCTATGATCAAATGTTCTCATTTGACTCCTAAGTCAATATACTCATATATAGGTGACCTGGTCATCGCCAACTGCTTGATAGATGCTAGAATGGTTGTGCATGCTTTGCTTCGTGTTTCGTTTGCTATCTTATTGTGTGAGCATGTTGAATGCATATTTTTTTCTCATTCGAGGACACCCATTTGTTGCTTTGATTGTTTGGCTCTTTTTCTTTTGCCAAATGGATGGACAAGAATGCCTAAGAACACCCCCTAGCTATCTATGCTTTTTTCATCTCAAACTCTATTCATGCTACATCACAAAGCTTGATCAAGTCAGATTCGAACCACTCTGTGTGAGGTGCACTCGGAGTCCCCGATTTGTCATAGGCTTATACATCCAAAAACTCTTTGTGCATTTTGGTATGACTGAGTCATCCACTTCGGTCACACCGAGTTCACTAAGTTGATCTAGGTTTTCAATCTCGGTGCAACCGATTTGAACTTTCGGTCCCACCAAGTTGCCGTAACTGCTCACAGTTTTGCATCTCGGTGCCACCGAGTCGTTCCACTCAGTCACACCGACAGTGTCAGGTTATATATACCGACGGGCCAAATTTTGGAAAACTTTCCAAACCCTCCAGCCCGCGCGTGACCCGCTCTGCCTTTTCGGGTCTCCGAATCGTCTCCTCGCCGCCAGCGACCTCCCGCCGCTGGACTCCGCCGCCGTGGACGGCAATCTTCGCCACCGTTGCCGCCGTAGCAAGTTCACCGCCGAGTTAGGTATGAACTTGATCCTTTGTGCTATTCCTTAACTCCGATTCGTAGCACATTGCATTGCCATGTTTCTTGCCACGTATGAGATCTTCCTATCTGGCAAAAAACTCCGTAGAAAGTAGTGTTGATTCGAAAAATTTAGGGTTAGGTCTCCACCGAACTCATCTCGGACCGACCGAGTTGTAAAAATCGGTCCCACCGATTTGGCTTAGGCCAGTGCACTTTCTCTTTTCGATCTGACCGAAAGTTGCAAATCGGTGTGATCGAGTTCAACTCTCTGTGAAACCCTAGCAATATCGGTGCCACCGAATTGTGACTCAGTCTGACCGAGTTCACTAGTTCAGGCTCCAGAATTGCTTCGGTGTCACTGAGTTTAACAAATTGGTAGCTCCGAAATGATTTCTGTACAAAACTAAAACTAAGTTTTTCTTGTCATCTGTTTTGCAAAAAAAAATGTGCTTTGTGATGCTCATCCACTCTACCTCATCTACATCTATTCATAGGGTTAGCTTTCAGCTTGCAGTGTCAGAGATGTCTGAGGGCAGTGACAGTTAGAACACGTCAAAGGAGCAAGTCAACTTGAGTGAGGGCTCTAGTCCCAATAACTCCAGCTATTATGAGAGCAGCAGAAGCACTCCCAGTGACCTTCCAAAAGTTGCTACCAAGTCAAGGAAGAAGAAAACTTCAGACTCTGAGGATGATGACTTTGTGGCAGATGAGGTCACTTCTAAGAAGAAGGTGCTCTGGAAGGAGTATGGCATAGCTGAGGCAACTAAGCCAGGTCAGAAAAGAAAGATCCCTGCCAGGAGGATTCCCATGTCTAAGACCAGAGCCTCTACTCAAGAAACTATGGTGTTCACACTTGAATCCAGGGATGATGAGCATGGAGGTACAAAGAAGAGAGCTAGAAAGACCACAGCCAGAGTGATGGGCAAGCCATCCATGAGGGATGATGATGATGATGACGATGAGGATGAAGCTGAGGAAGAAGAGGTTGCTGCACCAGGTCCCAAAGCTCAAAAGCGTATGGGAGATGCTATCAAGTCTAGGGCTGCTCCTTCTAAGCCCAAGACTGCCCCCAAAGCTGCTCAAGCCACCAAGTCCGCACCCAAGAGGAGCACAAGAAATATTCCTGCTTCAGAGAAGAACAAGGCCCCAGTGCATGAAGTTGCTGAGGAAGCTGAGGTCCAAGTGCTCAGAAAGTTGAAGCCCAAGATCCCTGATCATGACAACACTCACATTGTCGCTGAGGACATGAAGCTGAGGAAGGGTGTAGGTCTCAGGTTGTGGAGAAAGACTGGTCCATATGCTATAAGGAGAAGGACTACTGTGGACTACAGGTTTCACACCAAGGAACAGCAAGACTTCTATGAGACAGTCCTGCTTGATAAGAAGCCCATTGTGTGTGATATGAGAAGGGTGGACTGGAAATTCATTGATGACAATGCAGATTATTTCCCCAATGTGCATGAAAGCTTCAAAGCATGTGGAGTTGACAAGTTTGTGGCTCAAAAGTTGACGAATTGGAATGATGAACTTATCATGCAATTCTACTCCACAGCTCACTTCTATCCTGATGGTAGAATTGTATGGATGTCTGAAGGTACAAGGTACCAGTCAACTTTTGATGAGTGGGCCAAGCTGGTGAAAGCTCCTGAAGAGCATGATAATGATCTGGATGTCTATGCCAAGAAGAAGCAAGACCACAACTCCATGGCAAATATGTACAAGGTGATCCCTGATACTGATTTGGAAACACACAAGTTTGGATATGTACATCACTTGCAGTCTGGTCTAGCCACCATCAACACAATCTTAAGGCATACATTGTTGTTAAAATATGGAGATGCAAAGATGATAAGAGGACATTCAATCAACTTGCTGCATATATTTGATGTGCCTCAGAAGTTCAAAGTCATGAGTCTCATTGTTGAAGCAATCAAGAGGACTGTTGTAGATCAAAAGAGATCATGTGGGTATGCTCCACTCATCTAGATGCTCATCAACTCTAAGATGGGCACAGGCACATACTCATTGGACAGAGAATATCTACCCCTGGTGCCTGACTTTGAGGACAACACAGTTGTCATGGATGAGAATGAACCATCTTCAGTGCAAGCTCATGAAAGGAGAGAGAAAGCCAAAGCAGAGAAAGCTGCCAAGATGCCAAGTGCAGAAGAAGCATCTCAGATGACTCTCAAGTCCAAGCAAGATCAAATGGCATATCTGATTCAAGAAACCATGAGGATTGAGAAGGACTTGGCCACCCTGAGTCAGAATCAGGAGAGCTTCGAGAGGATCATTGAGACTAAGTTCTATGATCTTGATCTAAAGGTGACAGAGATCCAGTCTGTAGTTGAGAAGCTTCAGGAGAAAGCAGAGGAGAGAGGAGGACAGGATACCACAGATGCATTTCAGTGTGTGCCTCGAGGTCAGAGATCTGCTGCAGTGCCAGTTCCAGATACTAGAGCTACTACATCTGCACAAGCAGCCACAACTTTAGTGCCACCTCCAGCAGCCACTCCACCAGCTCCAGCAACTTCGTCTGAAGCCTTCGTCCTTGGAGTTCTCTCTACACCACCTCCCGAAGACCAAGCCTGAGTGACGCACAGCACTATCCATTTTCAAACTTTTTGGTAACTTGTTGCCAAAAGGGGAGAAATAGGTATAGATCATAGGCTTCGAGAGAGAGAGAGAGTGTGTGTGTGTGTGTGTTTGCCTGTTTGGTATCTCTTGCTTTTGGTTGAACTTTTTTGTGCGTTTGCTTTATACTCTATGTCCGTGTGTGAGATACTTGTGTGATCATGTGTTTGATCCTATACTACATTAATGTTTGCTTGGATGATATTATCTCTATATTTCCATATGATCATTCACTTTTCTTGGTGATGAATGCATGTTTTCAGTTACATATCATTTTGAGCGCTCCACCAAGATGTATGTGACATGGAAGAGTAACCCATGATCCTAATCGATTGTGCATTTGCATTCAAACGGAAATATTAAATAATGAACAAATTTAGGGGGGAGCTCTTGTTTATCACATACTTCTCAAAAAGACGTTATATTTCAATCTTATTCATTTGTCGAAGCTTGGATCTATATGTTGTGATCAATTACCAAAAAGGGGGAGATTGAAAGTGCAACTATCCCCAGGTGGTTTTGGTAATTACAAACAACATATAGCTCATTGAACTAATGCTATTTCAAGATTAATATTTCAGGAAAGTTCAGTGATTGGCATGGCATGGATTAGGAATGTGGACCCCTCAAAATGCTAAGGACAAAGGATTGGCTCAAGCTAAAGACTCTACATTTTCCATTTTAGTGATCCAAGATCACATTGAGTCCATAGGAAAGCCAATACTGTTAAAAGGGGATGAGGTGTTGCATAGTGGATTTCTTGCTCAAAATGCTTAGTGATATGCTCCAAAACCCTCAACCCATTCTCACATCCACAAATGTCCCAAACCAAAAGTCAAACTCGGCCCCACTGAAAAGATCTATCCTGCGCCACCGAGTTCATTTGACATAGCCACTGCCAAAAACCCTAATCATTTCAGTCTCACCGAAAGGGATCTCGGTCTCACCGAGATGGGATTGCAAACTCTCTTTTTCCCTTCGTAACATTTCGGTCTCAACGAAATGAGCAATCGGTCCCACCGAGTTCGCAATGCAAACTCTCTGTTTCCTCTTCGTAACGTTTCGGTCTCACCGAAACGAGTGAATCGGTCCCATCGAGTTTGCCTGACCAACTCTCTGTGTGCTCATTACCAAAATCGGTCCCACCGAGTTTGTGTAAACGGTCCCACCGAGATTATGTTATGCCCTAACCCTAATGAAATCAGTCCCGCCGAGTTGATCATATCGGTCCCGCCGAAATACCTAATGGTCACATTATGAACTAAATTAGTCTGATCGAGTTCTCTGAATCGATCCCACCGAGTTTGGTAAATTGTGTGTAATGGTTAGATTTTGTGTGGAGGCTATATATACCCCTCCACCCACTCTTCACTCGTGGAGAGAGCCATCAGAACATACCTACACTTCCATCATTCATGTTCTGAGAGAGAACCACCTACTCAAGTGTTGAGATCAAGATATTCCATTCCTACCATATGAATCTTGTTCTCTAGCCTTCCCCAAGTTGCTTTCCACTCAAATATTTCTTCCACCATATCCAAATCTATGAGGAGCTGTTTGAGTGTTGGGGAGACTATCGCTTGAAGCATTTGAGCATGGAGTTCATCATCGACACTCCGTCTATTACCTTTTGGAGAGTGGTGTCTCCTAGATTGGTTAGGTGTCACTTGGGAACCTCCGACAAGATTGTGGAGTTGAACCAATGAGTTTGTCAGGGCAAGGAGATCGCCTACTTCATGAAGATCTACCCCTAGTGAGGCAAGTCCTTCGTGCGCGATGGCCATGGTAGGATAGACAAGGTTGCTTCTTCATGGACCCTTCGTGGGTGGAGCCCTCCGTGGACTCGCGCGGCCGTTACCCTTCGTGGGTTGAAGTCTCCATCAACTTGGATGTACGATAGCACCACCTATTGGAACCAAGACAAAAAACATCGTTGTACTCACTTGCGTTTGCTCCCTCCAAACTCCTCCCTTTACCTTCATATGCAATTGTTTTACTTTCGCTGCTACACTCTTTGAATTGCATGTGTAGGTTGATTGCTTGACTTGTGCTAAGTTGCTAAAATCTGCCAAGAACTAAAATTGGGAAAAGGCTATATTTTTATTAAGTCAAGTAGTCTTATCACCCCCCTCTAGACATACTTTCGATCCTACCGCCGGCCATCTCTATGGCGTGCCCCAGGGGAGTCCTACTCCCATCGGGAGTAGGATTCCCCCCTTTCCCTAGTTGGAGTAGGAGAGGAAGGAAGGAGGAGAGAGGGAAGAAGGAAAGGGGGGCCGGTCCCCCACCCAATTCGGATTGGGCTTGGGGGGGGGGGGCGCACCCCTCACCTTGGCCGCCTCCTCCTTTGTCCCACTAAGGCCCAATAAGGCCCATACACTCCCCGGGGGGTTCTGGTAACCCCCCGGTACTCCGGTAAATGCCCGAACTCACCCGGAACCTTTCCGATGTCCAAACATAGGCTTCCAATATATCGATATTTATGTCTCGACCATTTCGAGAGTCCTCCTCATGTCCGTGATCACATCTGGGACTCTGAACAACCTTCGGTACATAAAAACACATAACCTCATAATACCAATCGTCATCGAACGTTAAGTGTGTGGACCCTACGGGTTTGAGAACTATGTAGACATGACCGAGACTCATCTCCGGTCAATAACCAATAGTGGAACCTAGATGCTCATATTGGTTCCTACATATTCTACTAAGATCTTTATCGGTTAAACCGCATAACAACATATGTTGTTCCCTTTGTCATCGGTATGTTACTTGCCCGAGATTCGATCGTCGGTATCATCATACCTAGTTCAATATCGTTACCGGCAAGTCTCTTTACTCGTTCCGTCATACATCATCTCGTGACTAACTCATTAGTCATTTCCTTGCAAGGCTTATTATGATGTGTATTACCGAGAGGGCCCATAGATACCTCTCCGACACTTGGAGTGACAAATCCTATTCTTGATCTATGCCAGCACCACAAACACCTTCGAAGACACCTGTAGAGCATCTTTATAATCACCCAGTCACTCTGTGACGTTTGATAGCACACAAGGTGTTCCTCCGATATTCGGGAGTTACATAATCTCATAGTCATAGGAACATGTATAAGTCATGAAGAAAGCAATAGCAGTAAAACTAAACGATCAAGTTGCTAAGCTAACGGATGGTTCTTGTCCATCACATCATTCTCCTAGTGATGTGATCCCGTTGATCAAATGACAACTCATGTCTATGGTTAGGAAACATAACCATCTTTGATTAACGAGCTAGTCTAGTAGAGGCATACTAGGGACACTTTGTTTTGTCTATGTATTCACACATGTATCAAGTTTCCGGTTAATACAATTCTAGCATGAATAAAAGACATTTATCTTGATAAATGAGGAAATATAAATAACAACTTTATTATTGCCTCTAGGGCATATTTCCTTCAAGAACACCAAGGCCTAGTCTAGCATTTCCTTCCCAAGGGATGTTCGTACGTCAAGGGGGACTCGTGAGCATCGCGACTCAGGAGCCTAACTGGTCACGTAGCCCCTCACCCCCTGGCCTCGTCCTGGTGATCTGGACGAGCTAGCGACAGCTGAGGTATGCGCGGGGCCGGGCTGTGCCGATGTAGAATGCTAAAGCCAGCGGGAAGGAAATCGCGCAATCTCAGCCGTGCTGCCGCAGGAGCGAACCGGGCGCACCACGTGAAGAGTCACCTTTGGCCCGTGAAAATAAGTCACGCAATCAATCGTCACAACGCCACTACTCGACAAGTTTGATTTCCGTAGTCTTGCTCCGGCAATGCCACCTCCCTTTTTAGCCTCTAGAAGCTGCCTGCACGCCAAGGGGGACCTCTTGAGCATCGCGCCTCAGGAGCTCTTACCGGACATTGCGACCTGGCATACCAGCGATGGCTGAAGCTTGCCTTGGGACTAGGACCCGCCAGCGTAGAGCACAAAGCTACTGAAAGGATAAAAAGGGGACAATGCCGAAGCAAGACTTGCAAATACGGTTTCATAGCAAGAATAATAAGCATCGGAGCAAAAGCATTACAGGTTTTTACACGCCCCTATGGGGTTCGCTTTGATTCCTCGCAGGGAGCAAAAGAATGAGATTCCAGGGGACCCTAACTACGACAGCCACCGCCGACACCATCATCAACAGTGGGCCATGAAAGGCCGTCTCTGACCCCGCTCAGGTCACTAGCGACGACGAGCTGGTGCAGCAGCCGCGCTCCGGGCGAGCCGTGAGCTTGGGGGCGCGTAGCTGTCGTCGCTCGTCTCCGGAGACTCGTCAGGCTCAAGAGAGCTGCTCGATTCCCAAGGGCCATCGCTGCTGCTAGGAGAGCTGTCAGCAGGGCCGAGAGCAGGCACATCATCCGTCGCTGTGCCACCCTGGCGGCTCCCACCAGGGAAGCACTCCTGGCGGCATCCTTCCCCATCGAAGACCTTGAAGAACAATGTGGAGGCGTCGTCAAACTCGAAGTGGACGACGAAAGCTCCATTAGGACGGCACACGCGAGTGATTTTGCCCCATCCGCGAGTCATGAAGACACCGGCCGGGGGGCGACCTCGACCTCCGCTTCCGAAGCCTGGATGAAGCACCCGGTGTGCTGCAACCATAGCTCGGCATGACCCCTTGTCGGCATCAGCTCAGTGAAGAACCTCGGGAGCCGGATCCAAGAAGGTGGTGGCGTCGATGTCCACACCACGAACTCGCGCGAGGAGCCCTCGGCGTGGGTTTGGGGACCGGTAGCCCGAGCGGCCCCAGTAGGACAACCGCGACCACGACGCAAGCGGCGCGGGGCGCAACCCCCTTGCTCTTGGGCATACAAGGGCAATGGGTAGCCAGGAGGAGGCCGCTCGCACTAAGGCCTCATCACCTCCCGCCTCTCGTCGGCGCCACCGGGGCGGCTGAACCTCTTCTTCGGCGGAAGTGGTTCCCGCTCCTCGCAGGGAGTTTCTCCTTTTTCAGCAGCAGAGAATCTCCTTATCGGCGCCATGGGTGTAACGGTAAGCCGGCGTGGGAAGGAGGAGGAAGAAGAGGAGGGCGACAAGAAGAAGGAGATGAGCAAAAGGGGCTTCACCCTCTCCCCATTTATAGCTTGAAGTAGGCCAACCGCCGGCCTCCCCAATCTCGTGTAATGATGGTTTTGTGTGCATACATCAGGGTCTCATCAAGTCGGGCAGTTGCCGAGGCAGCATGGCAAAGCAGAGACGCCCACGTACAATCAAGTCACCACGCGTCGACCAAGGCTGCAGGCGATTGGGGCCGCGGCGCTTTGCCCTTGCCCCTTTGGCTTCGCCTCAAAGCCAAGTCCGAGCGCGCCTCGGGCCCGGGGGATACTGTCGGCGTCTTGGGAATGGGGGTACCCAGACTTGCCTGCCTGCGGCCCGTGACGTGGCTCCATCAGCAGCCTGGTACGGCCCAACTTCAGCAACCGCAACACAAGACCCTTGCGAGAGGCCAAGCCTCGCGTGGCGGGCGACAACAAGGCCTCCCTAGGGGCAGTCTCCCTAGGCTGGCTCCTGAGGAGCGGAGATATCTATGCAAGGTGCACCTCGCGAGGTTCCCGTGACGTGAGCCATGACGTCCAAGGCCAGGAGGCGCCAGCGGGCGCAGTGTACCAGTTTCCCTTTGGTGCTAAGGGGGCAAGCGTAGGCGCAGAGTCCCGAGGAATCAAGCAAAGGTTTTTATATCGGTGCAACAAGATCAAGGACCATCAGGGCGGCAGAATGGAGGACATCATGGAGCCTTTGGCAGGCGAAGACCACTTTTGTCAGGATAACTTGTACCGGTTGTTCCCCTTCAAATTTGGTCGTTGTGGGATCCCTTCCCGCCGATATTTGGGAAGAGGACCAAGGCCACTATAAATAGGACCTAGCCACCACCATAGGAGAGAGATCTCATCCGGGACATCTCTTCTGGGATCGCGGACACCTCATCTTGAGCTAATCCAACCTTAGAAGGGAGCGGATCCATTCCTCCCCACACACACCACGAGCTAATCCGAGCCCAAGAACACCTCTCCTTCGGAGGCTGTTCATCCCTTGTAATAGTTCACCCTTAGCCCCACAAGGCAATGCACCACACACATTGGAGTATGGCATTACACCACAAGGTGGCCCGAACCAGTATAATCCTCTATGTCCCTTGTTCTTTGAGTTCGTTGAGCTAGGCTGTGGAATCGTAGGGCGAGCGCGCTGGGGAACGAGTGTTCTTCCTGTGCACCCCAGAGTTCGAACCTCTCAAGGGTTTGCAGAACCCGAAATCCGACAGTGATCTATATGAAAAATTGATCAGTTTTATACTTGTCTCGGTCCCAGTACAAATTATTTGAAAAAAAGGAACGTAAAATTGAACAAGAATACATAATTTTAAAATAAGTTCATTGCTTTTGAAGAAAAGATGACGGATTTCAAAAGAATTGTTCACAATTTTTTTGACAAATTTCAAAAAAAGTTCATCGTATTTTGAAAAAGAAGCATTGCTTTGAAAAAACTTCATCAAATTTGAAAAAGGTTCATCGAATTTGAGAAAGGTTCATCGAATTCAAAAAAATTTCGCCGAATTTGAAAAACATTCATCGAATTTGAAAAAAGTTCATCCAATTCGAATAAACGTTAATCGGATTTGACAATGTTCATCGAATTTGCAGAAGGTTTATCGAATTTTAAAGAAAATCGTCCAATTTGAAAAAAGTTCATCGAATTCGAAAAAACTTTCATTGGATTTGAAAAAAGTTCATCAAATTTGAAAAAAGTTCATCTTATTCGAGAAAAGTTTCATCGAATTGGAAAAAAACATCGAATATTGAAAAACTTCATTGAATTGGAAAAAAAATTGTTTATCCATTTTGCAGAAAATCAAACATGAGGAAAAAGAAAAATTCTTGAATTTGGAAAAAGGGAAAAGTTCATCTACTTTCAAGGGAAAAGTTCACGAGTTTGTTTCACATTGTTTTCCAAGAATTTGAAAAGGGAACAACGAAGAAAAAAAGGAACAGAAAAACGAAGAACTGAGAAGGGAAAGAAAAGGAGAAACAACCAACTATGTAAACACACCAAGTTAGTTAGTCTGGTGGCTAGGGCATCTTACTCCTAAGAAGAGCGTCGAAGATTTTTGAGAAGTACGGACGAAAATTTTGTGACGGACGAAATTACGGTGGTAAGAAGCAATAGGCCCTTTATTACTAGGCATAGATATATATATTTGTCTTGTATTCGTTCTTTTCCTTGTTTGTTTTCTGTTTTTTCCTTTTTACTAGCCCATTAAATTGTTTGAAAATACGTGAACATTTTGTTATTTGAAATCGATGAACTATTTTTTAACTTCAAAGAACTTCTTCCCAAATTGATAAAAAAATCAAAATAGATGTAAAAGATTTGAGTTCCGATGAACTTTTTCTCCAAATCAATGAGTTTTTAAAAATTTAATGGACTCTTTGTAAATTGGATGATTTTTAAAATTTCAATGAACTTTTTTCAAAATTGAGGATCTTTTTCATTTTTTTGGTGAACTTTTTTCAGAAGCGATGAAATTTTTCAGAATTGTTGAACCTTTTTTTTTCAAATTCGTCATTTAAAAAAAATGAACTTGTTTCCAAAATGTCGAACTTTTTTTCATTCACGAACTGTTTCGAATGTTTCTCCTTTTTCAAGTTTTTTGTATTGTTTTTAGTTTTTTATGCTAAACCGAACTCTACATGTGCAGGCCCAAGATTCCGCATAAAACAACACAACATACGCACCCGAAGGTCCAACACATTGTACATCAAAGCGTACTCATTTTTATTATTATTTTATAGTTATGTTTATACTTCATAAATTTATAAAATACAAATTTAAACTTTAGTTTACTTTATTTTTTACAAGCACTCATCATGCATTTAGAAAATATTCATAAAATGTAAAAACTTTGTATGCACAATTTTTAAAAAATGTCATTACCATTCAGAAAATGTTTCAGTTATTCAAAATATATCCTAGGTATATTAAAAAAAATCAACATTTATTCGCTAACCATTTCATGTTTGTTGAAAAATTGACGCAATCATGTATTAAAAAACGTTCATCGTTTATGAAAAACTAGCAACATGTATAAAAAATTTGGTGTGTATATAAAAAAATTACAATGTGTTTTTGAAAAAAAGACATCATCTATTTATAACTTGTTCAAAGTCTATCTGACAAATATTTCATAAGTATTGAACAAATTTTTAAGGTGTATTTGAGAAAGTTTCAATATGTATACGAAATTTTGCAACATGTATTAAAAAAATGTTCATCATGCATGTTTTAAATGTTCATGGTATATCTTAAAATTATTTCACACGGGTCCAAAGAATTTTCAATATGTATTAAAAAATATAACGCACATTTGAAAAATGTCGATATGTATTTCAAACATATATTTTTACAAAATTCGCATCATGTATTTGAAAATGTTCATGAAAGTGCGTTATGTCAATTAGACGGGGGGTGAATAAGCGATTTTTACAAATTCGTCACTGAGGAAATTCTAGCTGAAGAATTTCCTAAGCAACGAACTACTTAGCAGCGGAATAGATACTCAAGTGCAAGCATAACAAGACAGTTGCATGGTCATCATGATGAAAAAAAAACAAGCACATAGTACAAGTAGCGTGTATACATGATAAGCAGGTTGACGACTGAGGACTGAAGAAATTGGGTTGAGAAAATTGAGAAAGTATTCAGTCAAAGTCTTCAAACAATACAAATCATGTTCATCAAAACATGAATGAGTAAATGGAAGGGTTTGAGGAAATAGAAACAGTAGGCTTGATGAAGACAATGATTTGTTTGACCAGTTCCAACTGATGTGACAGTTGTACGTCTGGTTAGGGCGGCTAGGTATTTAAACCTGGGGACACATAGTCCCGGACACCCATTCCTGGACACACAGTCCAAGACACCAAGTCCTCACCGTATTCCCCTTGAGCTAAGTTCACACAGACTTTGCTCAATCACTCGTGGTATGTCTTCATAGGTGACTTCCAAACCTTCACAGACTTGGTCACTCGGCGATCCACAATTCGTCTGGGATGCTCTAGACCATTGACGCCTAACCGTCTGGAAGATCACAGTCTTCCAAGGTAACAAGCGCCGGCTCCACACAGGAACACTCTCTTCAGTGATGCTAATCACTTTGGGGTTTTAGGTGTTTGGGTTTTGGGTTTTTCCTCACTTGATGATTTTCGCTCAAAGTCCTCGGAGGATGGGTTCCTCCAACCCGTTAGTGGTTGTAGGGGGTGGCTATTTATAGCCTAGGGAGTAGCCTGGCATGATAAGACATAAATGCCCTTAAAAGATATGACCGTTAGGTGGATAATATATTTTGGGCAGCTGGCGCTGTCAGTGTACTAAGGTAGGGGTACCTCAGTACCCCAACTTGTGCACGGGCAGTAGCAGCTTCCCGCGGCAGGGCCTACCACGCGCTTGCCGGAGACCTTCCTGCTCCATATAAAACCATTCAAAAACAAAGTATACAAGACAGAAGACCAAGACCCCGGCAAGTGGAGCTTGCCGGGAAGGCTGTCCCAGGCTCAAGATTACCTCACTAGCACAAGACCCTGGCAAGAGGAGCTTGCCAGGAAGGCCAGAAGATCACATTTCAGAAGACATGCCTCGGCGCGACGTGCGCCTCGGCAGGGCCCGGGGAGCGACAAGCTTTAGAGCCCGACAAGCTCCCGGGCCCGGCAAGGTCAAGACCCCGGCAAGGTGCTTGCCGGGGAGGGTTGCGCTGTGTGCCCGCGCTCCAGCTCATCGAACCACGCGTCGCTCTGGGGCCACTCCAGGGACGCGTGGCGGATGGCTATGCAGCCTGGGGGACACGGTGGCACTCCACGGTGATAAAGCCATCGCCGTGGCAAACGGAGACGCGAGGGCGGGCGCTTTTGGGGTCGACGGCGACGGGCATTAAATGCTCTTGTCCCCCACTGTCAAAGTAGGTGATGACCACTGTTCACGCACTGTTCATCCACTGTTCCCGCACTGTTACAACTACCACCACTATTACATTTTTACCCTTTCTCTTACGTTGACACCTGTCGGTGACCCCTTGCACTATAAAAGGAGGCCCATGCACAACGTAGAGGGGGTTCGGAACCTAGATCACTCATTCGCTCGGTGTAGCTAGTTCTTCAAGCTCCCAAGCTCCAACATTCAATACAATCAAGCAGGAGTAGGGTTTTACGCGTCCATCGCGGCCCGAACCTGGGTAAACTGCCCGCGTGCTCACCACGATCTGCTCTTTGTGCTCCCTCCGCTCCCTTACCGCACGAACAAGGGGCTCCGGTCCCATAGGTGCTCGTGGTGGACAGTTTCACACGGGCCTACCACGCGCTTGCCGGAGACCTTCCTGCTCCATATAAAACCATTCAAAAACAAAGTATACAAGACAGAAGACCAAGACCCCGGCAAGTGGAGCTTGCCGGGAAGGCCGTCCCAGGCTCAAGATTACCTCACTAGCACAAGACCCTGGCAAGAGGAGCTTGCCAGGAAGGCCAGAAGATCACATTTCAGAAGACATGCCTCGGCGCGACGTGCGCCCCGGCAGGGCCCGGGGAGCGACAAGCTTTAGAGCCCGACAAGCTCCCGGGCCCGGCAAGGTCAAGACCCCGGCAAGGTGCTTGCCGGGGAGGGTTGCGCTGTGTGCCCGCGCTCCAGCTCATCGAACCACGCGTCGCTCTGGGGCCACTCCAGGGACGCGTGGCGGATGGCTGTGCAGCCTGGGGGACACGGTGGCACTCCACGGTGATAAAACCATCGCCGTGGCAAACGGAGACGCAAGGGCGGGCGCTTTTGGGGTCGACGGCGACGGGCATTAAATGCTCTTGTCCCCCACTGTCAAAGTAGGTGATGACCACTGTTCACGCACTGTTCATCCACTGTTCCCGCACTGTTACAACTACCACCACTATTACATTTTTACCCTTTCTCTTACGTTGACACCTGTCGGTGACCCCTTGCACTATAAAAGGAGGCCCATGCACAACGTAGAGGGGGTTCGGAACCTAGATCACTCATTCGCTCGGTGTAGCTAGTTCTTCAAGCTCCCAAGCTCCAACATTCAATACAATCAAGCAGGAGTAGGGTTTTACGCGTCCATCGCGGCCCGAACCTGGGTAAACTGCCCGCATGCTCACCACGATCTGCTCTTTGTGCTCCCTCCGCTCCCTTACCGCACGAACAAGGGGCTCCGGTCCCATAGGTGCTCGTGGTGGACAGTTTCCCCCGACATCTTTGGCGCGCCAGGTAGGGGGCGTCGAGGTTGTGCGAACCTGATCCGGCGTTCACGCGGGCGCATCCTTCATCAACCTCTCCAAATTCGTTAGCTTCACCAACAACTGCGCCATGGCCCCGAAGAAGAAGGTTTCGGAGGTCGCAGGCCCGTCTGCGTCTCATCCGCCGCCACCGGAGCCAACGGTGGGCGGGGGAGACGCCGTCGGAAGGGTGGTCGCCGGCGAGGAAACTCGCGGCGCCACCAAATCCAAAGACAAGACGGACGACCGAGCCTCAGTCTCCGTGGACGCACCACGTCCATCTCAGCGAACGATAACCCAGCAGCGCCATGCCACAGGAGGTGGCATCCGCTTGTTGGGCCAAGGGCAAACCGGAGGCTCGCGGGACGCTCCGGGCCATCGTCCTGGCACGAGCAAGGCGCGGTCGCCGGGGCGGGACCTTGCTCCTTCTCACCCAGTTAGGAGTCCGAGCATATCCCGCTCCTCGCACCGCTCGCCCCCGCTCCCCTCCACTCCAGCTGAAGCGCTCGCAAGGGCGCAACTGCTCCTCGACTTCCCTCCAGTGGCAGACAAGGCCGAAGACTGGAGGGCCACCATCCAGAGCCTGATCGCCTTCGCCAACAACGACTCTCCACAGCAGCCGGCGACCTCGCGGCCGCGGCAAGTCGAGAAGACGAAGGCCGACGGCGACAAGACCGCCGGGGGTGCAACCACCGTGCACTCCCCGCCACGGAAGCAGAAGACGCTGCCCCGCCGGATCAACGTCGACGACGACTCCACGGCGTCGTCGGATCCGCGGGCCCGTCGGGACCAGCGCCAGGTCCTTGACGACCGGCGACAAGAAGACGCTCGAACGACGATCGAACGACGATCGAGCGCCGCCGAGAAGCTCGGCGACAATCAGATCAGCGAGCTGGAGCCGCTGTTGACACGCACGCGCCCGGTGAACCAGGCGACTTGCCGTACGCGGCAGGTTGCCCTGCGTTTACCCGTGAGCTGCGGCGCGTCCAGTGGCCCAGCATGAAGAACTTCAAGCCCGACGTACCGGAGAAGTACGATGGCAAGACGCACCCCACGGAGTTTCTCAGCATCTACACAATCGCGGTGCAGGCTGCCGGGGGGCGCGACGAGAAGATACTGGCGAATTACTTCCCGCTCGTGCTTAAGCCGAACGTTCGTTCTTGGCTTATGCACTTGCCGGAAGGCTCCATTTCTTCTTGGGCAGATCTTTGCCACCAGTTTGTTGGCGCCTTCACGGGCGGCCACAAACCCCACGGCCAGGAGAGTGATCTCCACATTCTGGCCCAGAAGGAAGGAGAACCCCTGCGCAAGTATATCCAACGCTTCAGTCGTGTGCAGCACAACATCCCCGACGTCCACCCTGCCGCGGTTATCAGCGCGTTCCACCAGAACGTGCGTAACCGCCGCATGCGTGAGGAGATGGCCATGACCAAGATACGGGATGTCAGCGAGCTCTACGCTCTAGCTGATAAGTGCGCACGCGCCGAAGAGGGGAGGAGACTCCCCGGAGAGGATGCTGGCGCAGGGGGAAGCGACAGCGACGACGCCGCCCCGGCAAAGAAGAGCCGGCGGCGGAACAACAGAAGGAAGAACAAGAAGGAAGTGCTTGCCGTCGAGAAGTCCGGCAAGGAGGCTCCCGCCAAGCAAACACAGGCTGGAGGCTCCGGCAAGGAGCCTGCCCCTGTAGCGGCGGCCGACAAGCAGGACGGCTCCGACAAGCAATACTGCAAGATCCACCGCACCAAGGGCCACGACCTCTCCAACTGCAAACGCGTCGAGTACCTCGTCGAGCAGCAGAAAGCTGAGTACGAGAGGCGCGACAAGGAGAAGGCCCAAGGTGGCGGAGGAGAACCAAGCAAGAAGCGGCCATTCAATGGCCGGGGAGGACGCCGCGGCAAGGCCAAGCAGCGGCAAGGTGACCGACCTCCCCGGGGCCGCGACAAGGACGAAGAAGATGACGACGATGACATGGAGGATGAAGATAACAGCGAGCAGGAGTTCCAGAAGGCCACGGAGGTCCTGTGCGTCGACGGTGGCGCCTCTCTTCACACCTCCCACCGCCAACTCAAGCAGTGGGTGCGGGAGGTGAATGCAGCAGAGCCGCCCGTGGAGTCACGCAGGCTCCTCAAATGGTCCAGCACGCCCATCATTTTTGATCTTGAGGATCACCCTGACCGCACCACTGCGGTCGGGTGCTTGCCGATGCTGGTCTCACCCACCATCCGCAACCTCAAGGTCACCAAAATGTTGGTTGACGGCGGGGCCGGGCTGAACTTGATCTCCTCTGCTGTGATCAAGAAACTCCAAATCTCAGATGGCGAGCTCGAAGAAACCGGTTCTTTCCAAGGAATAAACCCGGGAAGGAGCAAGCCCAAGGGGAAGATAACTTTGCCGGTGACCTTTGGCGGGGAACTCAACTTCATAACTGAGCGCATCACATTCGACGTCGCCGATATTCCATTGCCATATAATGGGATACTCGGCCGCCCCGCCCTCGCCAAGTTCATGGCAGCTTCCCACTACGCCTACAACATACTCAAGATGCCGAGGCCGATAAGCGTCATCACTGTCCATGGCGACAAGAAAGATGCGCTTGTCTGCGCCAACAAGATCTACCGGGACGCAGCAGCCGCGGCAGAGAAGGATACACTTGCCGCCGAAGCTCCCGGGGGGAAGAAGACCAAGACCAAGTCCGGCGAGTGCTCTGGGGCCCACTCCGGCAACCGCACCTCTTCGGAGTGCTGCGCTGCCGTCGAGGACGTTCCATCGAGCTCCACCGGCAAGTGTAAGAAGGGGATGGCCGCTCCACCGGCAACCAAGAAGGTGTCCGCCAAGGAGGACGGCACTGGTGGTACCTTCACCATCAGTGCCACACTTGACAGCAAATAGGAAAGCGCGCTCGTTGCCTTCCTGCGGGCGAATGTCGATGTGTTTGCCTGGCAACCATCTGACATCCCCGGTGTTCCCAGGAAGGTAATTGAGCACAAGCTTGCTGTTTGTCCTCATGCGCGGCCCGTCAAGCAGAAGGTGAGGAAGCAAGCCGTGGAGCGCCAAGAATTCATTGCTGAAGAAATCAAGAAGCTAGAGGCAGCAGGCCTAGTTAGAGGTGTGATCCATCCGACGTGGTTGGCAAACCCAGTCGTCGTGCGCAAGGCCAATGGGAAGTGGAGACTGTGTATAGACTTCACCGATGTGAATAAAGCATGTCCCAAGGATCCATTCCCCTTGCCGCGCATTGACCAGATCGTTGACTCCACTGCCGGATGTGAGCTACTCTCTTTCCTTGATGCGTATTCAGGCTACCACCAGATCTTTATGGCCAAAGAAGATGAAGAGAAGACTGCATTTATCACTCCATGTGGCACTTATTGCTTCATACGCATGCCATTTGGACAGAAGAATGCAGGATCAACATTTGCAAGGGTAGTGCACACTGCTTTCGAGCCACAGATCCACAGAAATGTAGAGGCTTACATGGATGACATCGTGGTGAAAAGCAAGAGCAAGGATACCCTGGTCCAAGATTTGGAAGAGACATTTCAGAACCTGCGCAAGATACAGCTCAAGTTGAACCCCGAGAAGTGCGTCTTTGGAGTCCCCTCCGGCAAGCTTCTCGGGTTCTTTGTGTCACAGAGGGGGATTGAAGCTAACCCCGACAAGATTAAAGCCATTGAGCAGATCGAAGCCCCGAAGCGCGTCAAGGACGTCAGGAGACTTGCAGGTTGTGTGGCTGCCCTCAGTAGGTTCATTTCGAAGTCTGCAGAGCGCGCCCTTCCTTTCTTCAAAATCCTGAAGAAGGCAGGCCCCATGAAGTGGACTCCGGAAGCGGAGGCAGCGCTGTAGGACTTGAAACGGTACCTATCCTCCACTCCAATACTTGTCGCACCTAGACCACAGGAGAAGTTGCTGCTATACCTAGCGGCAACCAACCAGGTGGTTAGTGCTGCGTTAGTAGCGGAGAGGGAGGCCGACGAGGAGTCAGCACCACCGGCAAGCGAATCCAGCGACAAGCAGGGGGCTCCTCCGACAAGCTCTGGCCCCGACAAGGACAACTCTGCGCAGGAACAGGAAGAAGTGCGGAAGAAGATGGTGCAGCGCCCGGTGTATTTTGTGAGTTCCCTCTTGCAGGGGGCTAGATCAAGATACTCCGGGGTGCAAAAGTTGCTTTTCGGCCTCCTCGTGGCCTCGAGAAAGCTGCGCCATTACTTCCAGGCACATGAGATAACAGTGGTCACTCGCTTTCCGCTGAAGAGGATATTGCACAATCCGGAAGCAACAAGCAGGATCGTTGAGTGGGCACTGGAGCTGTCGAGCTTTGGACTCAAGTTTGAAAGTACTTCAACCATACAGAGCCGAGCTTTGGCAGAATTCATAGCTGAATGGACCCCGACGCCCGATGAAGAAATTCCAGAGACAAGTGTACCCGTACAAGAAGCGACAAGCGAATGGGTGATGTACTTCGATGGTGCCTTCTCGCTGCACGGCGCCGGTGCCGGCGTGGTACTCATCGCGCCCACCGGAGAGCACCTCAAGTATGTTATCCAGATGCACTTTCCCAGGGAGCAAGCGACAAACAACACTGCTGAATATGAAGGTTTGCTCGCCGGCCTTAGGATTGCGGCCGAACTTGGGATCAGGAAGCTGATTGTGCGGGGAGATTCTCAGTTGGTGGTCCGACAAGTTAACAAGAGTTACCAGAGCCCTTTGATGGAAGCTTATGTAGATGAAGTGAGGAAGCTTGAAGAACACTTTGAGGGTCTGCAAATGGAGCACGTCCCAAGAGCTGAGAACGACATTGCAGATGGCCTTTCAAAGTGTGCTGCGATGAAGTTACCTGTGGAACCAGGGACCTTCTTGCTCAAGCTGACTCAACCATCCGTTACACCATCAATTGGGCAGTCCAAGAAGAGAAAGTTGGTCTCCGGCGACTACTTGCCGGCGGATCTCCCCGAGGCCGCTGCCAAGGTCCCCAAGATCAACGATCAGAACGCTGAGGAACAGTCTGCTCCTGCAGGTCCGAGGATCTGTGCAGTTGAAGCAAGTGTTCCCGACAAGCCTCGCCCCGGCGAGCTTGCCGGGGGACCATCAGCTCCGGCAGAACCAGGGGTTCTTGCCGAAGAAGCTGGGGTTCCCGCAGCGGCCCTCATGCCTTTAGTCCTTGCCGTTGAGCCTCGGGCTCCGGCATGGGCACAGCAGATCGTCCGTTTTCTGCAAACTGGAGAACTTCCCGACGACCCTCAAGAGATAGAGAAAATAACCAGGCAGTCAAGTATGTATCAGTTCGTGGACAACGAGCTGTACAGAAGAAGACTCAATGGTGTCAGGTTGAAGTGCATCTCCAGGGAAGATGGACAGAAGCTGTTGGCAGAGATACACGGAGGCATATGCGGCCACCACATTGGCGCAAGGGCGCTTGTCGGGAAAGCTTTCCGGCAAGGGTTCTTCTGGCAAGAAGCCCTCCAAGACGCAATTGCACTAGTAACCAAGTGTGAAGCGTGCCAGTTCCATGCAAAGCAGATTCATCAGCCAGCTCAAGCTCTCCAGACGATTCCTTTGTCCTGGCCCTTCTCGGTCTGGGGGCTCGATATCCTCGGCCCCTTCCCTCGCGCTGTCGGGGGCTTTGAGTACTTGTGCGTTGCAGTTGACAAGTTCACAAAGTGGCCAGAAGTGGAACCAGTGAGAAAGGTGACAGCACAGTCAGCGGTCAGGTTCTTCAGGTCGATTGTTTGCCGTTTCGGAATCCCTAACAGGATCATCACCGACAACGGTACACAATTCACTAGTCGCACCTTCATGCAGTACGTCCAAGACCTTGGCGCCAAGGTCTGTTTCGCTTCTGTTGCTCACCCGAGGAGCAATGGTCAAGCGGAGAGGGCCAATGCTGAAGTGCTGCGTGGACTTAAGACAAGGACCTTTGACAGGCTGCGCAAGTGCGGAAAAAACTGGATAGAGGAGCTACCGGCGGCTCTTTGGTCAATCAGAACGACACCAAGTCGAGCCACCGGACAGACACCCTTTGCTCTAGTCTATGGAGTAGAGGCAGTTCTCCCCACGGAACTCGTATACGGATCTCCTCGAGTGCTCGCTTATGATGAGCTCGAGCAAGAGCAACTGCGACAAGATGACGCATTGCTCCTCGAGGAGGAACGTCTCCAGGCTGCTGTACGAGCTGCTCGATACCAGTAAGCCTTGTGCCGCTATCATAGCCGCAAGGTCAAGGCCAGGAGTCTCGAGGAAGGCGACCTTGTTCTTCGGCGTGTTCAGTCCGCCAAGAATTCCAACAAGTTGACGCCGAAGTGGGAAGGACCTTATCGGGTGAGGCAAGTCACAAGGCCCGGCGCTGTCCGCCTTGAGACCGAAGAAGGCTTACCGGTGAGCAACTCCTGGAACATAGAGCATCTTCGCAAGTTTCACCCATAAGGCGCGGTTGCCGTGATCCGCTCCGGCAACCACCTTTTGTACAAGCTTTGCCGCTGTTGCATGTAACCCTTTGTACAAAGCCGGGCGCAGACCCCGTGCATCAGTAAAATTTTCGTGTTTTGCGCTATTTGCCTTTCCATGCTTTTCTTCGCTATTTGCATGCGTTATTGGGCATTTCTTGTGCAACACACGAATCCGGTAAGCATTAGCACGCCAAAAGGCCATATACTTGTTTCCCTCTTCTTTTTCTTTCCCTCTTAAGAAGAAGGAATGTTCCTCGCGCACAAGTTTGCCGAGGGGGAAGGAGATGGAAGATAAACCAAGTGCTGTTCAAGAAAGAGAAGCCTTACCGGGAAGCAAGCGATATGTGAAAGCTAAGTTATCAGAATTTGAGCAGTTTAAATTTTTAAATTTTAGTTGTCTTCCTTGAACAATCACACTTTGTATGGAAAACCTGTGCGCGGTGGAACCTACCCGTAGCTAGCCGCACCCTTATCTTGTTTTCGAGTACGCTCAACGTTTTAAGTGAGCTGCGACAAGTGTCGCGCCCTTACTTCGTTTTCGAGTTCGCTCAGCAAGCTAAGTGCGTTGCGACTAGCTACGGCAAGGTTGCTTGCCGGTAAGACCGTGGCCGGCAGGCTGCTCAGAGTCCAGCACTCAGCGCTCGCGGCAAAGGGCCCTTGCCGGCTAGCTCCCTTGAAGCGTAGGGTGAAAAACATACAAAGTGGAGGACTAAAACAAGGGAGATAACATTGCACTGATTGATCAAAATAAAGATAAATATCTTACAAGGGATAACTTGTCGCAATGACTAATAAGTTCATGGTGCACTATGCAGCAACAAAAGAGATGAAGAAGAGGAGGTATAATCTACGCGGTCGCCCTCAATCCTAGAGATCTTGTTCACTTTGGCGATGATGTGGGCGACCTGCGCCTTCAGCGCCTCCATATTCGCGTCGGCCGGCAAGCTCCGGAGAACGTTGACAAGATTTATACCAGGATTGCGGTATACAATCTTCGTCAGAACGCGCTCCAAGGTTCCCGCGCAGAGCTGGCGTGACTCCTCGGCCAGTTGCGCGGGGAGCTTCTTCCGAAGATTTGCAAGCGCTGGCGCGATCCCTCTGAAGAAGAGGCTGAGCTTGGCGCTGTGAGGGAGGTTCTGATCCGGAGAGTAAATAAGATGCTCGACCTTCAGCGCCAACAGCTCCTGGTCGATGTTGGATGCAGAGGCCACCAAGTCGTCGGTCCATACCTCGACGGTCCGGCGGAAGTTCTCAGCCGCAGTGGTGGCGCTCTCCACCAAGCCTCGCTCCCTGCGGAGCTCTTCCTTCAGCTTGGTTTCCCGGTCCCGGACGGCGTCAAGCGAGTCTTTCAACGTGGAAACCTTCAGCTCCAGATCCGCAATGGAATCCTTGGCGGCCTTTAGCTCGTCGCCTTGCTTGGAGAGGCGCACCTGGAGTTCGGAATTGGTGTGCGCGTCCTTCTCGCGCTCTATGTTGAGCGCGGTGACCCTCTCCGAGCTCGCCTTTAAGTACTCCTCCAACTGCGCAACCTTGGCTTCGAGCTCCTTCTTGGCGGTCTCCGCGGCGTCCGCCGCGGCCTTCGCCTCCTTCAGCTCTACGCCAAGGGCCTGCTCCCGGGCGGCGAGGTCTTCCTCGTGGGAGTCGAGGTTGACCTTCCGTTGGGTGAGCTCCCCTTCTCGCCGGGACAGCTCCTCTCCGGCGAGTCGCTGCTGCTCCTCGGCTTCAGCTTTTTCCAGGAGCCACTCCTGGTACTCCCCGGCGAGCCTCTCGCGCTCCTCCGCCACGTCGCGGAGGGCAGCCTGGTTGGCGGTGCGGAGCTCCGCCGCGCGCTTCTCCATGTCAGCGGCGGCCTTGGCGGTGAGGGCCTCCCGAGACGCAAGCTTCGCCTGCCTGGCCCGGTAAAGGGCCAGGAGCTGGTGAAGCAGCTTCTCCTCCTCGGGCCCGTCGCTCCCGCCGGGCGCCTCGACAACCTTCAGACCCGCGGAGGCGAGGACCTCCCCGTCAAAGGCCTCTCCCTCCGCGGGAGCTCGCGATGAAGATCCCCACGGCACCTGGATGTAAACGCCGTTGGGGGCCTCAAGGTAGTAGGCAGACGGCTCCTTCTCGGTGGAGGGGTCGGCGGCCGGCGCAGCGCTCGACGCTCCTGCCGCCTCCGGGCCGGCAGTATGGCCACCGTCCCCCTCCCCGGCTGCCGCGTCCGCGGCCGGAGCGGTCTCCTCCGCAACCGGCTCGGTGGCTCCCGCCGTGTCCTCAACGACAGGGGCGTTGCCGCCGTCGCCCTGCTCGCCCTCCTCCACGACGATGGTTTCCGTCTCCATCTGTTCTGGGGGAGGAGGATCTAGAAGAAGAAGAAGTTCAAGCAAATATCCAAAAAAGATGAATCTAAGAAGACAAGATTACAAAACTTACCTTGGCGGACCTCGTCGACGGCGGGCTCCCTCGCCGGGGAGCTCTGCCTTGGCGGGGTGGCCGCCCTCGCCGGGCTACTCGCCCTTGGCGGGGTACCCGCCCTTGGCGGAGCGCTCTCCCTTGCCGGAGAGTTCGTCCTTGGCGGGGACGGCGGGGCCTGCAGCTCCTCGGGAGTGATCTCCGGGTGCTCTTGTGGCTGCGGCTCCACTTCTGCACAAGACAATCAAGACAAAAACAAGGACAACAAGGTGTTGTATGAGCAAGTTCCTCAAGCGCGCCCGACAAGTGGAAATATTGAACCCAAACTTACGCTGGGGGCTGTGCTGGGGGCTGCTCCTCGGAGCAGCGCTCGGGTCTGGCAGGCTCGTCTCCGGCGCGTCCCCGGTCGCCGCGACGGGCGAGTCGTCCGCGACCTCGACCACGGGAACCTTGGCCTTCTTCGCCACTCGCTGGGCCAGGGTCCTGAAATCAAAGCAAGAAGCAAGATCAGAATCAACAATAATCAAGACGAAGTTAAAGAAGATACGAAGCCTCGAGTTCTTACTCCTGTTCCTCGTCGTCGTCGTCGTCGCTCAGGGCGGAGAAGTCGAACGCTACCTGAGGCGCGTTCGCGCGAGGAGCAGGAGGCGAAGACTCCCTCGGGCGCTTGGCGGTCCCCGGGGCTGGGGGCTGCGAGGACCCGGCCCCCGTGGACGCCGAGGCCCGGGGAGCAGGCGGAACAGCTGCTCCGCCCTGTGAAGACCCTCCTCCGCTTGGCGCTGACGTGCGGGGCGCCTCCGCCGTGGCCTGTGTGCGGGTCGCCCCCGCCGTGGTTGGTGCGCCGGGCGCCCCCGTCGCAGCTTGGCTCCCCCGGGTAGCTCGCGCCGCCCGGCGAGTTGGTTGTTGTCGGGGCGCCTGCGCCCTCGCCCCCGTCGTCGCCTTGCGGAGACGTTTCAGCGGAGATCGCCTAGGACTTGCCCGAGGCGGGGAGGTCTCCAATGACGAGGAGAGGTCGTCGGCATAGAGCCCCAGAGACCCGTCGGAGTCCTCGTCGGCCCCGGCGTCCTCCTCCTCCTCGGCAGGCTTGCTGGACCCAGCGCCCTGCCTTGCGGCCGCTCTCCCTCCGGCGCCTCCGCCCCCTCCGGCGCCTCCGCTCCTTGCGACGCCTCTGTTTCCTCCGGCAGCGCCGCCTCTCGCCGCGGCCTCGGTCACGATTCCGGGGATTCCGGAGTGCCTCAAAGAAGGGACCCCGGCAAGCTCGTCGGGAGGAAGCTGCAGCAGCCTGCGGATCTCCGCCTCCTCTGCTTGGCAGGACGCATCCGCAGCCTCTGCCTCATCGGGTGTAAAGCCAAACTCTCCTGCCGCTGCGGCTGCAGCGGCCTCTTCAACCCGAGAAGCTATATATGCAATCTCCTGGTCGGTGGTGTCCTGGGTGAGCCCCTTGATCTCATCCTTGTTCTTCGGCACCTCCACCAGATTGTCGAAGAAGCTCATGATGTCTGACGCCTTGGGCGGTATCCATGTGCGATCCACGCCATGCGAGTCACATGCGGGCATCATGGCGCGAAGAGGATCCCGGGCCGTGCTGTTGCAGAGGGGCACCACTCCCCGGGGAGCTCTGAACCACTCTGGGTGGGCCGGGTCGTGCTTAAAGAGTTCCCGGACCATCCCCTTCAGCTCCAGCGCCGTGAAGTTGAAGTTTAGCCCTGGGCGCAGCCTCATTACGTCTGCCGCGTTGCCGTACTCCCATGCTGGCCTCTTCCTATCTTGCAGAGGGGCAATGCGGCGGCGGAGGAAATCTGCTCCTACCTCTCCGACGGACAACTTTGCTACCCGGAGACGAAGAATTCGGATGAGGGCGACGTTGAGCTTGATGTCGTCCGAGTCCAACTCACTCCAGTCCCTGCCGCGCACGATGGCTGTTGTGCGCGGCGCAGTGAAAGGTTGCGGCTCGTCCTCAACTATCCAGCACCAGTCCGCGCGCCACTCCTCCCACTTGCCACGGAGCTCCCCCGGCAAGTAGGACTCCTTCTTGTTCAAGCGGAAGACCCAAGAAATCCCCCCCGGAGAGGGGGGCGCCGGCCTCTACTCTAGGGGTGAAGAAGTGCCTAAACAGCGCTACGTTCGGATAGATCCCAATATAGTTTTCGCACAGATGTGCGAAAACCGCCATCGTGAGGATGGCGTTGGGGGTGAAGTTAAGAAGGTGGAGGCCATAGGTGTGCATGATATCGCCGAAAAAGTCGGAAAAAGGGGGACAAAGGCCGCAATGAAAGAAAGCTGCGAAGAAGAAGTACCCGCCGGGATAATTGTCCTTGGCGGCGGCGGGATAGGCTATGGTCCGAGGGTGCGCCTTGGTCTCCTTGGCCCAGAACAAGTAGTACTTATTCCAGAGCTCCCGCACGCTGAGCCTCGGCGAGAAGACGACGTTCCGCTTCCGCAGCAGAGTAAGCCTCGCCGCCTGCTCGGATTTCTCCTTCTTGGTCTTCTCCGCCTTCGCCTTCTCGGTCTTCGGGGCCATGGCGGAGGCGGCGAGGGAAGGGGGACGAAGAGTCCGGCGGCGCCGCAGATGCGGAAGACGGCGGAGGAGGTGTGGAGGCAGAGCGCAAAGGGGAATCTCTGGAGATGGAAGAAGAAGCAATGAAGGCGTAGGAGGGGAACCGCTCCTGCTTCCTCTGCTTTTATGGGGAAGTGGGGGACGTTTCACTCTTTCCATTAAAAGAACGTGGCCACGTCCCATCCCACGACGCCGCAATCGACGCGTGCCGTTACGGGGGGACGCGACAGATGCGGAAGTGGATTCGGCGCGCCGTGGGCCGCGCATGCCCGTGCACTGTTTTGGGCCTGGCCCAACAGCGCTCGGCACCGTGTGTGGCCCAGGCCCGGGGGCTCCTGTCGGTGTACTAAGGTAGGGGTACCTCAGTACCCCAACTTGTGCACGGGCAGTAGCAGCTTCCCGCGGCAGGGCCTACCACACGCTTGCCGGAGACCTTCCTGCTCCATATAAAACCATTCAAAAACAAAGTATACAAGACAGAAGACCAAGACCCCGGCAAGTGGAGCTTGCCGGGAAGGCCGTCCCAGGCTCAAGATTACCTCACTAGCACAAGACCCTGGCAAGAGGAGCTTGCCAGGAAGGCCAGAAGATCACATTTCAGAAGACATGCCTCGGCGCGACGTGCGCCCCGGCAGGGCCCGGGGAGCGACAAGCTTTAGAGCCCGACAAGCTCCCGGGCCCGGCAAGGTCAAGACCCCGGCAAGGTGCTTGCCGGGGAGGGTTGCGCTGTGTGCCCGCGCTCTAGCTCATCGAACCACGCGTCGCTCTGGGGCCACTCCAGGGACGCGTGGCGGATGGCTGTGCAGCCTGGGGGACACGGTGGCACTCCACGGTGATAAAGCCATCGCCGTGTCAAACGGAGACGCAAGGGCGGGCGCTTTTGGGGTCGACGGCGACGGGCATTAAATGCTCTTGTCCCCCACTGTCAAAGTAGGTGATGACCACTGTTCACGCACTGTTCATCCACTGTTCCCGCACTGTTACAACTACCACCACTATTACATTTTTACCCTTTCTCTTACGTTGACACCTGTCGGTGACCCCTTGCACTATAAAAGGAGACCCATGCACAACGTAGAGGGGGTTCGGAACCTAGATCACTCATTCGCTCGGTGTAGCTAGTTCTTCAAGCTCCCAAGCTCCAACATTCAATACAATCAAGCAGGAGTAGGGTTTTACGCGTCCATCGCGGCCCGAACCTGGGTAAACTGCCCGCGTGCTCACCACGATCTGCTCTTTGTGCTCCCTCCGCTCCCTTACCGCACGAACAAGGGGCTCCGGTCCCATAGGTGCTCGTGGTGGACAGTTTCCCCCGACAGGCGCATAGCACAACAACGGTCAGAAATTTGAGCTCTCAAATTCCCCAGGGCTATCTTGTTCCTCACTTGTAGGCAATCCGCACTCGCAAATTCCTAACTCCTCAGTCAGAACAAATTCCTCAGAGAATAGAAGAACTTCGTCTCTGTTACTGAAGAAATTGACTGAACTGTATGATATTTCCAATGGCTTCACTCGAAAGGATTGGGTAGTGTAGGCTTTGAGTTGAGCATCACTTGGAAATATGTTTCCTTAGTTTTACCTCGACCCCCTTTAACAGTACGGTGTTTCCTATGACTCAAGAAAGAGAAAATGAAACTACGAAAACAAAAGTCTTCATGCTTCATAATCCTGGCATGAATATCCAAGTCTTCGAGGTCACACCAATTTCCTCACTTTCAAAGTCTTCAAGAAAACCAAAGTCTTCAACTGAAGACATGCATTTTTAGGGGTCGACATCCGTCGTAAATATCAAACTCCTCATAGAATTATACGACCTGTGTATACTCACAAACACATTAGTCCCTTCACCTATAAGTCTTCAATACACCAAAATCACTAAGGGGCACTAGATGCACTTACAATCTCCCCATTTTTGGTGATTGATGACAAATAGGTTAAGTTTTCAACGGGGATAAACATATGAAATGTAACAACTTATGTTGAGGAATTTGATTACAAGATATAGAAAAACTCCCCCTAAAGGTGTGCACTTTTGAGGATTTTGCTTGAGTTAGCTAATGCAGATTATAGATTAATATCATGGAGATCGCCCCCTATATCTTGTAATTCATACACGCATTTAACATATGATACACAGAATTTGAAATGCATGATGAAATATGGTGTTTGACGAAATTCAGCATGTGTGCATTAAGGTATTGAAGAAATAAGCATGCAGAAAGCAGTTCAAAAAGTGTCAGACCACCATAGGACTTAAGTTTACAACTCATCAGAGCAAACACCTAAGAAGAACGAAAATATAGCCCATAATAGAGACCCCACTAAAAAAAGACACATCCATGACATTTTAGGCCGAACAAAACTTTTTTCTGTCATACTTATGACACTTCTATGACGATAATTGTGAGAAAACCCGGTATCGTCATAGATGTGGTGGGGTCCTACTTCTATGACACAAAATCAGGACATAAAAAAATCAGGACATAAAATGGGGTTTTCGTCCTGGGCGGGCCGGAGACGCACCTGCATGACATTCTTTGGGCCGTCCATGACGGAAAAAACCGTGGTAGAAGCGAGGGCGAGGAAAACATTGGGGTGTTCCCAGTTACGGTGGGTGGTCGGGGCCGAGCGATGCGCGTTTATCTCATACACGCACGCGCGTGGGTGTGAGGCGTTGGGCTCTAATTGAATCCGAGCGAGGCGTTGGGCTCTAACTGAACTCGAGCGATTGCACTGCAGGCTACGCGTTACTAAACCCGAGCGATTGATCGATGGCTGTTAATTGAACCCGATCGAGCGATTCCTTCGCTACTGCTGCAAACTGAAGCCCATCGATGTTGCCTCTACATGAACAGTGAGTGTTGCTGAGGGGATGGATGAACAGTTCCCGGTGGGGGTGGCTGAACAGGACGCCGTGGTGTCGCCTCTGCATGAACAAGACCCCGTTTGCTCAAGCCGGTTGGGGCTGCATGAACAGGACCCTGTGGAGGGCTGCATGACCAGGACCGTCCCATGGAGGGCTGCATGAACAGTCGACGGTGGAGGGCTGGATGAACAGTAGCCCGTGGAGGGGTGGTTGAACAGGAGCCCGTGGAGAGGGCTGGTTGAACAGTAGCCAGTGGAGTTGCGCGCGGTGGAGGCTGAACAGTCGCAGGTGGAGGCTGGAGGACGTCGACGGTGGATGAACAGTAGCCCGTGGAGACTGGAGGGGGTCGACGGTGGTGATGAACAGTATCTCGTGGAGTCCCGTTTTGCGGTACGCCACACCCCTCCCGATGAACAGGACCCCAATTTCGACCGTAGCGCTCCAACACAAGTCCGTTTCCTCCGTTTTGCGGTACACCACACCCCTCCCGATGAACAGGACCCTCATTTCGACCGTAGCGCTCCAACACAAGTCCGTTTCCTTCTTTTTGCGGTACGCCACACCTCTCCCGATCAACAGGACCCCCGTATCGACCGTAGGAGGTCCGTTTCCTCTGTTTTGCGGTACGCCAGACCCCCCCCATGACCAGGATCCCGTTTCGAACGTGGTCGGTCGAACACAAGGCCGTTTCCTCCGTTCTGTGGTACGCCAGGCCTCGTTTCCCTTGGTTGTTCCGTCCCAGCCCTTCCGATGAACACGACGACGCATTCCGTTCCGACCCAGCCGGTTGGCTCCACATGAACACGACGACGACGCTGTTTCTCTGTTCCGACCCAGCCATGTACACGAGCCCTGGCCGTACGTATGTGCGAGTAGGCGTTCGAGACCCTTCCCGTATGTACGTACGTGGCCATATTTTCTTTCTTGCACATTGGCCGTTGTACGTATGTGTACATGCTACGTGTGCGCCTCCACTACGACACGTGCGCGCCTCTACATCGACCAGTATGTACGTACACGTTCGCGACCAGAATGACAACGCTACGTACGCTTCGACCAGGTGGGTCTCGACAGTCAGACACTTTCTTGCGTGCGAAGATGTAGCTGGTGGGTCCCAGCAGTCTGGGGGCGAATCTTTTTTTGCCCCGGACGCACGTCCTTGTGTGCAAAGATGTAGCTGGTGGGTCCCAGTAGTCAGGGGTAAACATTTTTTTTGCAAAATACGATGGCCCGTCCGGTGGGTCCCCGCTGTCAGGTGGAGGAATAATTATTTTGCGCGTAATACGGAGGCACTTCCTTCCTGCGGTCGTGGACCCAGCTGTCAGCCTCTCCACGTACATTCCACGTCCGATAGAAGTCATTCCTTGACCACATTGACTACGCCGCGCCGAGAGCACCAGGGCGATGGACGACGGCGAGGCCTAGGAAGGGGACGACGCGGAGCCGAGGAAGACGCGGCAGTGGATGCCCACGCGTAGAGGAGTACGAGGGTTCACTGGTTCGCTGCGGTGTGAGGCCGCCGTCGCCGCAGAATAACAGAGGGTGTGGGTGAGTAGAGGGATGGCCTGGCCAGCGGTGGGAATAGTAGGGGGCGGTGAAGCCTCCGCGGCAGCATAGCTGGCCACGAGAGGCAGGAGCATGCGGCACGACCGGCGCTGCTTTGCGCGGCTGGAGCAACAAGACCAGAGGTTGAAGAAGCACTACGGCCGTTGGATGGACATCGTATGGTCACTGGAGCTAGAATCGTTCATATTTACTAAGTTGACAGAGCACTCCGTCCCCGTCAACTTAGTAGGCCCACAAGTCAGCCACCCACCACGGTGGGTCCCAACTAGGAGGGGGAGTATTCAATTTTTTTGTGTAATAAGGAGGCACTTCCGGTGGGTCCGAGCTGACAGCGGGGGGAACATTTTTTTCACGAAATACGGTGGCCCGTCCGGTGGGTCCCAGTAGTTAGGGGGACATTTTTTTAGCCAAATACGGTGGCCCGTCCGGTGGGTCCCTGCTGTCAGGTGGAGGAATAATTATTTTCCGCGTAATAAGGAGGCACTTCCTTGCGGCTGCCGTGGACCTAGCTGTCAGCCTCTCCACGTACATTACTCTTCCGATGGAAGTCGTTCCTTGACCACGTTGACCATGCCACACTGAGAGCAAGGGCGGTGGACGACTGTGAGGCCTAGGAAGGGAACGACACGGAGGCAGGGAAGACTCGACAGTTGTTTCCCACGCGGAGGGGAGTACGACTATACGAGGGTTTACTGGTTTGTCTACCGTCGCCGGAGAATAACAACAGGTGTGGGTGAGTAGAGGGATGGCTAGGCCAGCGATGGGAGTACGGGGGGCGGTGAGGCATGTGCGGCACAGCCGGCTGCGGGGAGGAGGGAGCAGGCAGTCCTGTCGGCGCTTGTTTGAGCGACTGGAGCAGGAAGAGCAAAGATTGAAGACGCACGACGGCCGTTGGATGGACATCCAACAGTCAGTGCTTGTGCGTCAACCTATTTTTAGGAAAGCCTCAAATCTGTGGAAAACATCATACAATCTATCTGCCATTATTTCTAATAATTTACATCCCATTTGCTAATTCTTAAGGGTTTTTTTGGAGCCCATATTCTTTTTGTTAGCACTACAACCCATATTGTGGCCACGGTTAAAAAATTATACGAAATTTTGCATATTTCTGTGCGGTCTGAACTATTTTTAATCTCGAAATTTCGAGTCACATTCAAACTGATTTTAAAAATAAATGTATAACAATATAAAATCCAACAAATTGTCCACGCATAAAAATCAATGCAATTTAAAATCTCGAAATGAAAAAAAGAAATTTGAAACTAATTGGCGGTTTGATGTGTTTTAAAAATGTACATCCCATTTCTCATTACTAATAGGCCATTTTCTCGGCCAGCCGAATGAAGCTCTCCTCGTCTTGAAAGATTTGCAGCCCAACAGGCCTGACAAAGCGACTTACTTGGTAAATCACAAAAAAAGGGCTGTGGCCATGGACCCAGCTACGGCCGTGGACCCAGCTATCAGCCTCTCCACGTACAGTACTCTTCCGATGGAAGTCGGTCGTTGACCACATTGATCACGCCGCGTCGAGAGCACCAAGGCAGTGGACGACGACGAGGCCTAGGAAGGGGACGACACGGAGCCGGGGAAGACGCAGCAATGGATGCCCACGCGAAGAGGAGTGCGAGGGTTCACTGGTTCGGCTGCGGTGTGAGGCTGTCGTCGCCGTAGAATAACGGGGGTGTGGGTGAGTACAGGGATGGCCTGGCCAGCGGTGGGAGTAGTAGGGGGCGGTGAGGCCTCCACGGCATCACAGCCGGCCATGGGAGGCAGGAGCACGCGGCACGACCGGCGCTAGTTGGGCCGGCTGGAGCAAAAAGACCAGAGGTTGAAGAAGCACTACGGCCGTTGGATGGACATCGTACGGTCACAGGAGCTAGAATCGTTCATATTGACTAAGTTGACAAAGCCCTCTGTCCTCGTCAACTTAGTAGGCCCATAAGTCAGCCTCCCACCAAGGTGGGTCCCAGTTAGCAGGGGGAGTATTCATTTTTTCTGCATAATAAGGAGGCACTTCCGGTGGGTCCGAGCTAACAGCGGGGGGAACATTTTTTCGCGAAATACGGTGACCCGTCCGATGGGTCCCAACAGTTAGGGGGGAAACGTGTTTTTCGTAAAATACGGTGGCCCGTCCGGTGGGTCCCTGTTATTAAGGGGAGGAATCATTATTTTCCGCGTAATAAGGAGGCACTTCCTTGCTGCTGCTGTGGACCCAGCTGTCAGCCTCTCCACATACAGTACACTTTCGATGGAAGTCGTTCCTTGACCACGTTGACCACACCGCGTTCCATTGCATGCATGCGTCCATGGGTGTGGTGCGTCCCCACTGTCAGCCTCTCATGTACAGTCATCTTCCGATGACTCTCGGTTGTTGACCATGTTGACCACATCGTGCCGAGCGCACCAAAGGCCGGTGGACGATGGCGAGGACCCAGACTGGAACGACCCGGAGATGGGGAAGACGGAGCAGTGGAGTCGCAGATGGAGAGGAGTGGGAAACTTGACTGGTTCGGGTGCGCAGCAGCACAGCCGCGGTGCCGCCCACTGGAGACAGGAGCAAGAACAGAGGTTGAAGGAGGAGCACAGCTGTTGGATTAACATCCAACGGTCCAGTTGCTAGAATCATTTGTTTATTAAGTTGACAAAGCCCTGCATACACGTCCGCTTAGTAGGCCCACAAGTCAGCCACCAAATCTGACGGTTCCCAGCTATCAACGGGAGGAATAAATGTTTTCGCATAACAAGGAGGCACTTCCTTCCGTGCGAGAATACAACCGGTGGGTCCCAGCTGACAGGTGGAGGAAACATTTTTTTCAGCTTAATAAGGAGGAACTTTCCTTGCGTGCGACCATGGACCACGTGGGTCCCAGCCGTCAGGCTCTCCACGTACAGTCCTCTTCCAATGACTCCCGTTTATTGACCACGCCGCACCGAGCGCAGTGAGGCGATGGACGACGGCGAGGCCCCGGACGGGAACGACTCGGAGATGGGAAGACGCGGTAGTGGAGTCGCAGATTGAGTGGAGGAGAAGGGTTATAACTGGTTCTGGTGTGGAATGGGGCTGTAGTCGGTGGAGAATAATAGGAGGTGTGGAGGGTTGGAGGGATAGCCTGGCCGGCGGTGGGGTAGCGCTTCGCAGCGATTCGTGCTAAGCAGAGCCGCTAGCCGCCGGAGGCCAGACCAGGCGGTCCCGGCGATGCTGGAGGAAGAAGACGAGAGATTGAAGGTGCATGCCGACCAAGTTGACAACGCGCTGCGTAGGCTTCGACCTATTGGCCCACATGTCAACCTGCAAAAATGTGGCATATATTTAACCCATGTTTTCTAGAATGTATAGTCCATTTGCTGGGCTGGGCGAACAAATATTTTCTCGTCAGTGTAGCCCATTTATATTATCTAAGAAATCCCAGCCCATTTGCACTTCCTTCAAATACACGAATTAGCTGGGCTCGTTATATATATAATGTTATGTTAGAAGGAGCAATTAATATCAAAAATAAACCATAGAGGCACATTTTTATATACATAATTAACAAATTAGCGAGTTATTGCTCAAAATAAAAATGAGCGCGTTATTATTACATTGGTCCTTAAAATCTTCGCAAGCTTTTGTACGTAATCACCAGTATTTTCCTTGCCGGTGAGTCGAAAACAACCAGGATTTTCCTTGCCAACTTATGTTAAACATTTACTTTTATAAGTTAATAACACGTGGGATGTTTTTATAATGTATATATAAGTCTCTATAAAATATACGATAATAGCAATAATATAAATATATATAATGTGGTTAAAAAAATACATTGGGCTGCCGATCTTTAAGAAAAAGCCCATAGGCCGGTATGGAACTCCAAAAATAAGTTGAAACCATTGTCATCGTATGTCGTGGGCTACGCATGTTATAATACAAAACCTAGGCCTAGCTGATACTTGTTCGCCCTCTGGAAAAAAATGATACCAGATCCCCAAGCGAACTAGATTATAGAGGGGGCCGGCAGCACGACTGAAGAAGCACATCAGGAGTGATTTTTCTTCTTCAGTGGATTGGTCCCGATGGCGTTTTTTTACTTGCCTCTGCACCATACAACTTGTATTTTTAGCCTCCCAGTCCGTGGTGGACCAGTAGCCCATTTCCTGGGCGAGCCAACCTACAGAAACCAGCACTCGATTTTTTATCAAGCCCCAAAAACAACGCAGTACTATGTTTGTTTTGAGGCTGAAAACATTACGGCGGGGATTGAGCGGGGGAGGGGGCAAGACAGAGAAAAAATATTAAAAAGAGCTGATGCGGCGTTGCTACCCTAACAAAGCAGGTGCAATTCTTCTCGGGAAGAAGGTGTGCCGTTGACACCCACACGTCACATACCCCACAGTAGGCATACTAACAAGTTAACACACAAGCACAACAGAAAAGTTAAACATTCGTATCAAACTCAGGTTCACAGGACACGTTCATATTCTTACCCAACATTCACTATCAACAACTCAAAAGATTCATATATACACATGTTCAGCATGTCTATGGATCTAATTGATTGATAGATCATACAACAATATTCATAGATAATTCACAAAAAGATTCAAATATACACATGTTCAGTATGTTTATGCATCCAAATGATTGAGATTACAGCCAATATGATCCATGGACGAACTTTAATTACCTAGGGTACAGACTAGTAAATGGTGTTCAGTCGGAGGTACTTCTTGCTAAAATTAATGCTTGTACGAGTAACCTTTCGAGTACATAAGAGGCAGCACAGACAATCTGAACTTTGGTTGTAGGTTTATCCTCCAATAGTGGCCTCGTGCCGAGGGAGGTTTGAGCAACTTGGCCACTACTTTCATCCAACTAGTTTACTTGCTCATCTTGGTCCTGTAGCTCACCAAAATTCTACATTGTAGATTGGTAAATGGTGTTCAGTCGGAGGTACTTCTTGCTAAAATTAATGCTTGTACGAGTAAACTTTTGAGTACATAAGAGGCAGCACAGACAATCTGAACTTTGCTTGTAGGTTTATCCTCAAATAGTGGCCTCGTGCCGAGGGAGGTTTGAGCAACTTGGCCACTACTTTCATCCAACTAGTTTACTGGCTCATCTTGGTCCTGTAGCTCACCAAAATTCTACATTGCAGACGAGAAAGGAGGCAGTTGAGAAAATGAACCACCCAAATTGTTTGTGTAGTTCAACTGAAATGGAGCATCCATGGCGTGTAGACTGATTAAGTGCCAGATGAATATACGCGTCAACCAACTTGTCTGGAATCTTTAGACTCCATGCCATACAGTTCGCTACCATATGTGCCGATAACCAAAAGGCACAAGTTGGGACCAAAGACTGGACTGCATTTTTCTGGGCTATGCGCCAAGCAATATTTTTGGCATTCACTCTCCTAATACTTGCAGTTTGACAATTGGTAGACGCTGGTTGATACTCGAATGAATATAGGCACTTCTTCTTGTCAACATCGATGCTTGTCTGAGTGAACTTTGGAGTACATAGCAGCAGCATAAGTACCTGTCCATATGATCTTTTTGTGCAGTTCTATTGAAATCACCCGATGTAATGATAAGCCAAGCGACTGACAGTAAAGGAAGAATGCAAGCCGAGATTAGCGACTAACAGGAAAGGAAGGAAGCTGGTGAGGCAATGAAGCACCCAAAGTTTTTGTGCAGCTCCACCAAAATCGAGCATCCTTGTTGGCACATATATTGAGAGAGTGAGATTACTATAATAGTGGGACTAGTTGATGAAACATACACTAACAAATAGAAGCACCATCATTATCTTAATGGGTAAAGTTAGCATTCCCTCCCTGCTCCACCACATGATTCACCTCCATAGACAAACATACACACGTACATGATTCAGCATAGGGTGGTACTAAAGATTTGTTTAGCTCCGACAGGAAAATTAGGCAGCAATAAATTAGTGGTACTTAAGTACTCCTAATTAATTAAGTGAGACAGCAGAAGTGGAAGGGCTCCCTGGAGGATCGTCTCACATGTAAGGTAGTTGTTGCCGGAGCCCTTGAATGGCCTCGACTGAGGCCTCTGGCTTCGGCAAGATTGCCTTGGCACTGTTTATTCCTCTTCTTCTTTCTCGTCATGCTCTGTTTCTCATTATCCTCACCAGTTGGTGAAACCAAGTACATGATTGGCCTTCTATTTCAGAATTGGTTTTGTCAGTGAGGGAGTACAAGTGTACTAGTAAAAAATAGCATTATTTTCTCATGGCAGTCGCAAAATAGAGATGAACACATGCATTAAATATCATTCTTACCTAAAGGAAGGTCATGGTGCCAATCACTACTGGAATCAGAAGATTTGCCATCAGCCTCTTCTTTGCCGTCTGCTAGCTGACGGCAAAGAGTGGCTTTGCCATCAGCTTCCAAAAAGCAGACGGCAAAGACCTGGCTGATGGCAAAGACTAACTTTGCCATCAGCCAGGTCTTTGCCGTCCGCTGGCTGATGGCAAAGAAGCTTTGCCGTCCGCTAGCGGACGGCAAAGAGGGAGGCTGGCCCACTGGCTCGTAAACAGTAACGGCTCCTTCTCTTTGCCGTCCGCTAGCGGACGGCAAAGAGAAAAAGGGCAGACGGCAAAGAGGGGCGGACGGCAAATGTTAAAATTAACTTAACGGCCCCGCCCGCGCCGTCCTCCTCCCTCTC
>LR738712.1:180133539-180172989 GCA_902687465.1 Secale cereale | reverse complement strand
ACGAGGGCAGATATGGTGATCAGAAAGTTCTGGGTAATTTCTCCTTTACACATTTAAAAATCTTCAACTAGCTAGTTATTAATTGTACTAATCAACATTGTCTCATTTGATTGCAGACATTCTACAGGTGTGAGGAGGGATACGAGGAGGACGTGGCAAATGTTATCGAGAACGTCTGCAAGCGCCTACTCCAGAACTTACGGCACGAGGCTCGGGTGCAGGCTGTTCGAGACTACTACGCCTTGCGTGGTATCAAGAAGACCAAGCCGGCGTGCCGCGATAAGTTCCTGAGTAAGGAGCAGTACATGAAGGTAATTCTTAAGGCCTTCTCTACTTAAGTTCCTTCATTTAGTAATTCTTAGCCGTAGCGCTCAAGTTTCTATTTGCTAACTTAGGCGCCTCCGAGATGGTGTGCGGATCGGATGGATTGTTGGGAGGTGTTGTTCGATGAGTGGTGCTCACAACGATGGCTAGCCCTCCACAAGGAGGCCAAGGACAAACGTGCCCAAATGGAAGGTGTGCCACACCATCAAGGCAGCTCCAACTTATATCAGTTCGGGCGCAACTGGGTATGTGGTTTGCTTCATGATTCATGCAATTCATTCATCATGCTAGCTTGAGCCCTTTAATTACTAATTTTCATTGTTTCTCTCTTTCAGGCACGCTACAATAAGGCGGATAAGGTGCCAGAGGTGTATGACCTGTATGCCATGGCCCACACTGCCTCTTTCAAGAAAGTCAAGGCTTTCTCTCAGTCTGACCTCGATGATGCAAACAACTTCACCAACATCTCCTCCCACAACAAGCTCGTGAGATATAGAGATGAGGGGAAGGCGAGGAAAGGGGAGGACTTTAACCCGAGCCAGGGTCCCATTGATACAGAGCTGTTGATGATATCTGGTGGTGGGAGGTCCCATGGCTCCATAGCCATTGGAGATGGACTTATCCGTTGTCCTAGCACTCTCACGGAGATCAAGGCACGCCAGTCGAGCTCCGCTCCTGAGATAAGGCCTCGTGAACGGCCAGTGCAACTCGCCATCAAGGTTAGTGATACGTACTCAGTTATCTTTCTCCATTACATTGTGTGCGCTTCCATCAATGATTACAAATGGGCATGTGAGTGGTATTGCAGGCTGCTATACAGAGTGAGAGAGATAGAACAGAGAAACTTCTGGCGGAGGCGGCGGAGAGGCAGCGGGAGTTGGAGGAGAGGACGACAAAGATGCTGGAGGAGGAGAGGTCACGGAATGACATGCAGGCAAGGGCCATGTACGAGCTCCTTGTGGTAAGTTTCTTTTGCAGATTAGCCAAAACATTCATGTAGTGTTTGTCTCATTACTAACTAGTATGACTGAGTCGTCAAAACCAAATGTGCAGTCTGTGTGCGAGAATTCAGGTCAGACCGCTCCGCCGATGCCAGTGATTGCTCCTGGGACCACGGTGAGTTTTATTTGAATGGACATTACTTGCTAGTCTTAACATTTGAGTGTCATCATGCTAACAAGACATTGGAAATGATCTTTGGTGCAGCATAACTCCAGACAAGCATCACACGATCCTTCTCCAGCTACCGACACGAGCCACCCCGCTCCTACACCTCCTGGATCTTGGTAAGTTTATCTAGTGTTTTGCTTAACACATGCATAAAGACCTAGACTTAGCTTTATTTCCTCCAATGCTTACCATAATGACGTAGACTTAGCTTCTTCTCCTCCAAAATGACTTAATAAGCTTACTGACCTCCAAAACCATCCATTTTACCTAAGTTAGCTCTAAAACGATCTATACTTAGCTTACTTATGACAAAAATTGCATAATTAGATTAGTTAGCTCATATACGATCCATTTTACCTAAGTTAGCTCATAAATGATCCATTCTACCGAAGTTAGCTCTAAAATGACCCATTTTACCTAGCTTAGCTCCAAAATGATCCATCTTACCTAGGTTACCTCTAAAATGATGCATTTTACCTAAGTTTGCTCATAAGCGATCCATTGCACCTAGGTTAGCTCATAAACGATCCATTTCACCTAAGTTAGCTCACAAATGATCAATTTCACCTAAATTAGCTCATAAATGTCATATATATTCTTCTTCTTCTTCATTTTCTTCTTCTTCTTCTTCTAATCTTCTTCTTCTAACTTTCTTATTTCCCATTTTGCAGATTTCATTCACTTGACGAAATCTTGCTTAGATGGAGTGCTCCTTATCCCTTTCTCTGTTTCTTTTGTATCGTTGAACTATGCATGTATCGTTGGATGAAACTATTGTAATATATATGGTTGGATGCCTCTATGTTGAACTTGTTATGTATGATGGAACTATGCATGTAATATATATGGTTGGATGATGAAGTTATGTGTTGGATATCTTATATGTTTGCTCTGTAATGGCCTTTTGAAATATACCTATATATGTCATATATATTTGTGATGAAAATTGTTGGATTTAATTAAAAAACAGATAAAAAAACCAATATGCAGGCTCTTTGCCGTCTGCCACCGACGGTAACGGGCGCTTTGCCGTCTGCCGCGGACGGCAAAGAAGCCACGTGGCGTCCACCTGTTCTTCCTGGGAGCTGACCCATTTGGTCAGTTTGCCATCAGTGGCAGACGGCAAAGGCCTTCCGTTAGCCACTTAACGGACTGACAGCGCAATTATTGCCGTCCGCCATCTTTGCCGTCTGCCGCTCTCTCTTTGCCGTCCGCCGCGGACGGCAAAGACTTTGCCGTCAGTAGCAGACGGCAAAGACTTTGCCGTCAGTAGCAGACGGCAAAGAACCTGTTTACCGTAGCCTACTTTGCCGGAGCCTTTTGCCGTCCGCCGCTGACGGCAAAGGCCTTTGCCGTCCGCCGTTCATTCCTTTGCCGTCCGCTATGGCGGACGGCAAATTAGCTGATTCCTGTAGTGAATATGGATGATGAGGATTGGAACACAGATCTCCCTTTGTGAAGTTCCACCAAAATGAACCAACTATTCCATTCTGACATTCCAGTTAAACAGCACAAAAGTCACTTCTTTTAAGAAGAGTTTTGTGCAGTGCACCAAAAGGTCACAATAGCAACCAGGTGAAATGGATATCCCTATTTACACAAAAAACTATAGAGGAAACAGTCAGAGTCTCATACAATTACAGGCAAAAACATTTGGCTAAACTTGTCATGGCTTATAACAGTGGCATGGCTTCATTTTTACCAGGGGCATTAGATTAAGAACAGCTAAATATTTGGTATAAGGGCATGCGACAGTGGGTGCACCAGCAGTCCAGCACCATGTGGCAAATTTTTGTGTTTTGATCCTTTTGCGATACTAATTCAGAATCTGACCAGTTCGAAAAAAATTGAGATCTGACCCTTTCGCTACCGCCACGGGTTCTGGTGGTAGGGTTACATAGGCTACCGCCAGGGTCCATGGCGTGTGGCTGGGGTTTTGCCTTGTAAAGTTTCTTTTCGTTTCCAAGTTTAATTTTTGCTTCTTTTCAAAAACAATATCACAGCAATGATATAGACCCGAAAATATGAGCTCACATATTCTTTTAGTGATTGTTTCTTTTGTAAAATTTTATCGCATAGTTTCACAAAGAAAGCAAACTATGAGCTCACAAAGAAAGCCAACAAACGGTACAACAAGTTCTTAAGACAAGTTTATAGGGTGGGTCCTGTGGGTTTAGGTTTTTACAAATTTTATTGATTGTTTGTTTTGTCACAAGTTTCACATAGTTTCACAAATAGCAAAATATGAGCTCACATATTAATAAAGGTTACACATAGCAAATATCAAATAGTTTACACATAGATTCATAGGTAGGAAATAGCAAATAGCAAACTTGTCCACATAGTTTGACAACCCCTACTAAAACATAGATGCATATGCAATAGACATATTTATAGGGTGGGTAAACCTCCCCCCTCATATGTTATGCCTGGCCGTGGAGACAGATACGGTAGCGGATCCACCGGTTCAGGCGGAGGCGAAATGGTTGTCGGCATCCGATCGTTCAAGCACTCCCACCTTGCCTTCCCCACTAGAGTTTTCGCCTCCGCCCTTCCCCAGCTGATGATATCGAATGCCGATGCACTTGGGGCGGCATCCTGGCTCTCTCCTTCGCATTTCTCTCAAAGTAGATCCTCCGGCCCAAATTGCGCAGCTCCCAGTTGGAGTGCTGCTTGGCAATTTCAATGGTCCCTTCCCAGCGTTCACGGGAGATAGTTGGATCTCCCTCCATCTCTGCAGTAACTCTCTTGAACTCCTTCACAGTCTGCGACCAACACTTCAAATCGGTGGGGGGTACTTTTGTAACACACCCTACATTTTGGACAAGCGCATCTCTATCGCCTCCTTTTTTCCATTCGAAATCCCAGGCCGCCATAACCTCTCCGCTCCAGCCGCGAAACCCCACCCTCCTCCGTCCGCCACCTCACCGCTGCCCAACCGGTGTTGGGGAACTTAGCAGAAATCAAAAAAATTCTACGCTTCACCAAGATCAATCTATGGAGTCATCTAGCAATGAGGGAGAGGGGAGTGCATCTACATACCCTTGTCGATCACGAGCGGAAGCGTTCAAGAGAATGTGGATGATGGAGTCGTACTCGTCGTGATCCAAATCACCGATGATCCTAGCGCCGAACGGACGGCACCTCCGCGTTCAACACACGTACGGAGCAGCGACGTCTCCTCCTTCTTGATCCAGCAAGGGGGGAGGAGAGGTTGATGGAGATCCAGCAGCACGACGGTGTGGTGGTGGATGCAGCGGTATTCCTGAAGGGCTTCGCCAAGCACTGCGGGAGGAGGAACGGGTGTCACAGGAGGGAGAGGGAGGCGCCAGGGGATGGGGTGCGGCTGCCCTCCCTCCCCCACTATATATAGGGGACCTAGGGGGTGCGCCGACCCTAGAGATGGGATATCTAGGGGGCGGCGGCCTAGGGGGGGCTTGGCCCCCAAGTCATGTGGGCGCCCCCCACCCCTAGGGTTCCCAACCCTAGGCGCAGGGGGAAGGCCCAAGGGGGGCAAACCGGCCCACTATGGGCTGGTTCCCTTTCCCTTTCAGCCCATGGGGCCCTCCGGGATAGGTGGCCCCACCCGGTGGACCCCCGGGACCCTTCCGGTGGTCCCGGTACACTACCGGTGACCCCCAAAACTCTCCCGGTGGCGGAAACTGGACTTCCTATATATAATTCTTTACCTACGGACCATTCCGGAACTCCTCGTAACGTCCTGGATCTCATCTGGGACTCCGAACAACATACGGGTTACCGCATGCATATATCTCTACAACCCTAGCGTCACCGAACCTTAAGTGTGTAGACCCTACGGGTTCGGGAGACACATAGACATGACCGAGACGACTCTCCGGTCAATAACCAACAACGGGACCTGGATACCCATGTTGGTTCCCACATGTTCCTCGATGATCTCATCGGATGAACCACGTTGTCAAGGATTCAATCAATCCTGTATACAATTCCCTTTGTCTATCGGTATAGTACTTGCCCGAGATTCGATCGTCGGTATACCGATACCTTGTTCAATCTCGTCATGGCAAGTCTCTTTACTTGTTCCGTAATACATCATCCCGTGACCAACACCTTAGTCAAATTGAGCTCATTATGATGTCTTACCGAGTGGGCCTAGAGATACCTCTCCGTCATACGGAGTGACAAATCCCAGTCTCGGTTCGTGCCAACCCAACAGATACTTTCAAAGATACCCGTTGTGTACCTTTATAGCCACCCAGTTACGTTGTGACGTTTGGCACACCCAAAGTATTCATACGGTATCCGGGAGTTGCACAACCTCATGGTCTAAGGAAAATATACTTGACATTGGGAAAGCTTTAGCATTACGAACTACACGATCTTCTGCTAGGCTTAGGATTGGGTCTTGTCCATCACATCATTCTCCTAATGATGTGATCTCGTTATCAATGACATCCAATGTCCATGATCAGGAAACCGTAACCGTCTGTTGATCAACGAGCTAGTAACTAGAGGTTTACCAGGGACACGTTGTGTTCTATGTATTCACACATGTATTATTACATCTAGGGCATATTTCCAACAGTCTCCCACTTGCACTAGAGTCAATAATCTAGTTACATTGTGATGAATCGAACACCCATAGAGTTCTGGTGTTGATCATGTTTTTCTCGTGGAAGAGGTTTAGTCAACGGATCTGCGACATTCAGATCCGTATGCACTTTACAAATATCTATATCTCCATCTTGAATATAATTCCGGATGGAGTTGAAACGACGCTTGATGTGCTTGGTCTTCTTGTGTAACCTGGGCTCCTTGGCAATGGCAATAGCTCCAGTGTTGTCAGAGAAGAGAGTCATCGGGCCCGACGCGCTTGGAATGACTCCTAGGTCGGTGATGAACTCCTTCATCCAAAGTCCTTCCTGCGCTGCTTCGCAAGCAGCTATGTACTCCGCTTCACATGTAGAATGCGCCACGACGCTTTGCTTGCAACTGCACCAGCTGACTGCCCCACCATTCAATATATACACGTATCCGGATTGTGACTTGGAGTCATCCAGATCTGTGTAGAAGCTAGCATCGACGTAACCCTTTACGACGAGCTCTTCATCACCTCCATAAACGAGAAACATATCCTTAGTCCTTTTCAGGTACTTCAGGATATTCTTGACCACTTTCCAGTGTTCCATACCGGGATCACTTTGGTACCTCCCCACCAAACTTATGGCAAGGTTCACATAAGGTATGGTACACAGCATGGCATACATAATAGAACCTATGGATGAGGCATAGGGGATGACACTCATGTTTTCTCTATCTTCTGCCGTGCTCGGGGATTGAGCCGTGCTCAATCTCATACCTTGCAATACAGGCAAGAACCCTTTCTTGTACTGATCCATATTGAACTTCTTCAATATCTTATCAAGGTATGTGCTTTGTGAAAGACCAATGAGGCGTCTCGATCTATCTCTATAGATTTTGATGCCTAATATGTAAGCAGCTTCTCCAAGGTCCTTCATTGAAAACTCTTATTCAAGTAGGCCTTTATGCTTTCCAAGAATTCTATATCATTTCCCATCAGCAATATATCATCCACATATAATATGAGAAATGCTACAGAGCTCCCACTCACTTTCTTGTAAATACAGGCTTCTCCCCAAGTCTGTATAAACCCAAACGCTTTGATCACATCATTAAAGCGAATGTTCCAACTCCGAGATGCTTGCACCAGCCCATAGATTGAGCGCTGGAGCTTGCATACCTTGTTAGCATTCTCAGGATCAACAAAACCTTCCGGCTGCATCATATACAGTTCTTCCTTGAGAAAGCCATTAAGGAATACCGTTTTGATGCCCATTTGCCATATCTCATAATCATAGTATGCGACAATTGCTAACGTGATTTGGATGGACTTTACCATCGCTACGGGAGAGAAGGTCTCATCGTAGTCAATCCCTTGAACTTGTCGATAACCTTTAGCGACAAGCCGAGCCTTATAGATGGTCACATTACCATCCGCGTCAGTCTTCTTCTTAAAGATCCACTTATTTTCTATGGCGTGCCGATCATCGGGCAAGTCCACCAAAGTCCATACTTTGTTTTCATGCATGGATCCTATCTCAGATTTCATGGCTTCAAGCCATTTGTTGGAATCCGGGCCCGCCATCGCTTCTTCATAGTTCGAAGGTTCACCGTTGTCTAACAACATGATTTCCATGACAGGGTTGCCGTACCACTCTGGTGCGGAACATGTCCTTGTGGACCTTCGAAGTTCAGTGGTAACTTGATCTGAAGCTTCATGATCATCATGATTAACTTCCTCCCTAGTCGGTGCACGCACCACAGGAACATCTTCCTGCGCTGCGCTACTTTCTGGTTCGGGAGGGGTGACTGTCACCTCATCAAGTTCCACTTTCCTCCCACTCACTTCTTTCAAGAGAAACTCTTTCTCCAGAAAGGATCCATTCTTGGCAACGAAGACCTTGCCTTCGGATCTGAGGTAGAAGGTATACCCAATAGTTTCCTTAGGGTATCCTATGAAGACGCATTTTTCCGATTTGGGTTCGAGCTTTTCAGGTTTAAGTTTCTTGACATAAGCATCGCAACCCCAAACTTTAAGAAACGACAGCTTAGGTTTCTTGCCAAACCAAAGTTCATACGATGTCATCTCAACTGATTTAGACGGAGCCCTATTTAAAGTGAATGCGGCAGTCTCTAAAGCATAACCCCAAAAAGATAGCGGTAAGTCAGTGAGAGACATCATGGATCGCACCATATCCAACAGAGTATGATTACGACGTTCGGACACACCATTACGCTGAGGTGTTCCGGGCGGTGTCAATTGTGAAACAATTCTATAGTTCCTTAGGTGCGTGCCAAATTCGTGACTTAAATATTCTCCTCCACGATCCGATCGTAAGAACTTTATTTGTTTTTCACGTTGATTCTCAACCTCATTCTGAAATTCCTTGAACTTTTCAAAGGTCTCAGACTTGTGCTTCATCAAGTAGACATACCCATATCTACTTAAGTAATCTGTGAGGGTGAGAACATAACGATAGCCTCCGCGAGCTTCAACACTCATTGGACCGCACACATCAGTATGTATGATTTCCAATTAGGTGGTTGCTCGCTCCATTGTTCCGGAGAACAGAGTCTTGGTCATCTTGCCCAAGAGGCATGGTTCGCACGTGTCAAATGATTCATAATCAAGAGATTCCAAAAGTCAATCTGCATGGAGCTTCTTCAAACGTTTGACACCTATATGACCAAGGCGGCAATGCCACAAGTATGTGGGACTATCATTATCAACCTTACATCTCTTGGCATTCACACTATGAATATGTGTAACATCACGTTCGAGATTCATTAAGAATAAACCATTGACCAGCGGGGCATGACCATAAAACATTTCTCTCATATAAATAGAACAACCATTATTCTCGGATTTAAATGAGTAGCCATCTCGCATTAAACGAGATCCAGATACAATGTTCATGCTCAAAGCTGGTACTAAATAACAATTATTAAGGTTTAAAACTATTCCCGAGGGTAGATGTAGAGGTAGCGTGCCGACGGCGACCACATCAACCTTGGAACCATTCCCGACGCGCATCGTCACCTTGTCCTTCGCCAGTCTCCGCTTATTCCGCAGCTCCTGCTTTGAGTTACAAATGTGAGCAACTGCACCGGTATCAAATACCCAGGAGCTACTACGAGCGCTGGTAAGGTACACATCAATAAAATGTATATCACATATACCTTTGACGTTGCCAGCCTTCTTATCTGCTAAGTATTTGGGGCAGTTCCGCTTCCAGTGACCCGTTCCCTTGCAATAAAAGCACTCAGTTTCAGGCTTGGGTCCATTCGTTGGCTTCTTCCCGGCAACTGGCTTACCGGGCGTGGCAACTCTTTTGCCGTCCTTCTTGAAGTTCTTATTACCCTTAACTTTCTTGAACTTAGTGGTTTTATTCACCATCAACACTTGATGCTCTTTCTTGATCTCAACCTCCGTCGATTTCAGCATTGAATACACCTCGGGAATGGACTTCTCCATCCCTTGCATATTGAAGTTTATCACGAAGCTCTTGTAGCTAGGTGGGAGCGACTGAAGGATTCTGTCAACGACCGCTTCGTCTGGGAGATTCATTCCCAACTGAGACAAGCGATTGTGCAACCCAGACAATTTGAGTATGTGCTCGCTGACAGAACTATTCTCCTCCATCTTACAACTGTAGAATGTGTCGGAGACGTCATATCTCTCGACTCGGGCATGAGCTTGGAAAACCATTTTCAGCTCTTGGAACATCTCATATACTCTGTGGTGCTCAGAACGCTTTTGGAGCCTCGATTCTAAGATGTAAAGCATGCCGCACTGAACCAGGGAGTAATCATCACAACGCGACTGCCAAGCGTTCATAACGTCTTTGTTTGCCGGGGCGGGAGCATCACCTAGTGGTGCTTCAAGGACATATGTTTTCTTGGCACCTATGAGGATGATCCTCAGGTTACGGACCCAATCCATATAGTTGCTACCATTGTCTTTCAGCTTGGATTTCTCTAGGAACGCGTTGAAGTTGAGGGTAACATGAGCGTGGGCCATTTGATCTACAAGACATATTGTAAAGATTTTAGACTATGTTCATGACAATTAAGTTCATCTAAACAAATTTAATGAACTCCCACTCAGATAGACATCTCTCTAGTCATCTAAGTGATACATGATCCGAATCGACTAGGCCATGTCCGATCATCACGTGAGACAAACTAGTCATCAACGGTGAACATCTTTATGTTGATCGCATCTTCTATATGACTCATGTTCGACCTTTCGGTCTTCCGTGTTCCGAGGCCATGTCTGTACATGCTAGGCTCATCAAGTGAACCCTAAGTGTATTGCGTGTGTAAATCTGGCTTACACCCATTGTATGCGAACGTTAGAGCCTATCACACCCGATCATCACGTGGTGCTTCGGAACAACGAACCTTAGCAATGGTGCACAGTCAGGGGGAACACAAATCTTGAAATTTTTAGTGAGAGATCATCTTATTTACTACCGTCGTTCTAAGAAAATAAGATGTAAAAACATGATAAACATCACATGCAATCATATAGTGACATGATATGGCCAATATCATTTTGCTCCTTTGATCTTCATCTTCGGGGCTTCATGATCATCATCGTCACCGGCATGACACCAAGATCTCCATCATTGTGTCATCATGAAGTTGTCTCGCCAAACATTACTTCTACTACTATGGCTAACGGTTAGCAATAAAGTAAAGTAATTACATGGTGTTTATTCAGTGACATGCAGGTTATACAATAAAATAAGACAACTCCTATGGCTCCTGCCGGTTGTCATACTCATCGACATGCAAGTCATGATTCCTATTACATGAACATGATCAATCTCATACATCACATATATCATTCATCACATTCTTTTTGGCCATATCACATCACACGACACATGCTGCAAGAACAAGTTAGACGTCCTCTAATTGTTGTTGCAAGTTTTTACGTGGTTGCTATAGGTTTCTAGCAAGAACGTTACTTACCTATGCCAAAAACCACAACGTGATATGCCAATTTCCATTTACCCTTCATAAGGACCCTTTTCATCGAATCCGATCCGACTAAAGGGGAGAGACTTTCACCCGCTAGCCACCTTATGCAACTAGTGCATATCAGTCGGTCGAACCTGTCTCACGTAAGCGTACGTGTAAGGTCGGTCAGGGCCACTTCATCCCACGATGCTGCCGAATCAAGATAAGACTAGTAGCGGTAAGAGAATTGAACAAATCTACACCCACAACTGCTTTGTGTTCTACTCGTGCAAGATACTACGCATAGACCTAGCTCAGATGCCACTGTTGGGGAACGTAGCAGAAATCAAAAAAATTCTACGCTTCACCAAGATCAATCTATGGAGTCATCTAGCAACGAGGAAGAGGGGAGTGCATCTACATACCCTTGTAGATCACGAGCGGAAGTGTTCAAGAGAATGTGGATGATGGAGTCGTACTCGTCATGATCCAAATCACCGATGATCCTAGCGCCGAACGGACGGCACCTCCGCGTTCAACACACGTACAGAGCAGCGACGTCTCCTCCTTCTTGATCCAGCAAGGGGGGAGGAGAGGTTGATGGAGATCCAGCAGCACGGCGGCGTGGTGGTGGATGCCGCGGTATTCCTGCACGGCTTCGCCAAGCGCTGCGGGAGGATGAACGGGTGTCACGGGAGGGAGAGGGAGGCGCCAGGGGCTGGGGTGCGGCTGCCCTCCCTCCCCCCACTATATATAGGGGGGCCTAGGGGGTGCGCTGGCCCTAGAGATGTGATCTCTAGGGGGGCGGCGGCCTAGGGGGGGGCTTGCCCCCCAAGGCATGTGGGCGCCCCCACCCCTAGGGTTCCCAACCCTAGGCGCAGGGGGAAGACCCAAGGGGGGCGCACCAGCCCACTATGGGCTGGTTCCCTTCCCCCTTCAGCCCATGGGGCCCACAGGGATAGGTGGCCCCACCCGGTGGACCCCCGGGACCCTTTCGGTGGTCCCGGTACACTACCGGTGACCCCCGAAACTCTCCCGGTGGCCGAAACTGGACTTCTTATATATAATTCTTTACCTCCGGACCATTTCGGAACTCCTCGTGACATCCTGGATCTCATCTGGGAGTCCGAACATCATTCGTATTACCGCATGCATATATCTCTACAACCCTAGCATCACCGAACCTTAAGTGTGTAGACCCTACGGGTTCGGGAGACACGTAGACATGACCGAGACGACTCTCCGGTCAATAACCAACAGCGAGAACTAGATACCCATGTTGGTTCCCACATGTTCCTCGATGATCTCATCGGATGAACCACGTTGTCAAGGATTCAATCAATCCCGTATACAATTCCCTTTGTCTATCGGTATAGTACATGCCCGACATTCGATCGTCGTTATACCGATACCTTGTTCAATATCGTCATGGCAAGTCTCTTTACTCGTTCCGTAATACATCATCCCGTGACCAACACCTTAGTCACATTGAGCTCATTATGATGTCTTACCGAGTGGGCCCAGAGATACCTCTCCGTCATACGGAGTGACAAATCCCAGTCTCGGTTCGTGCCAACCCAACAGATACTTTCGGAGATACCCGTTGTGTACCTTTATAGCCACCCAGTTACGTTGTGACGTTTGGCACACCCAAAGTATTCCTACGGTATCCGGGAGTTTGCACAACCTCATGGTCAAAGGAAAAGATACTTGACATTGGAAAAGCTTTAGCATTACGAACTACACGATCTTGTGCTAGGCTTAGGATTGGGTCTTGTCCATCACATCATTCTCCTAATGATGTGATCTCGTTATCTATGACATCCAATGTCCATGGTCAGGAAACCGTAACCATCTGTTGATCAACGAGCTAGTAAGTAGAGGTTTACCTGGGACACGTTGTGGTCTATGTATTCACACATGTATCACTATTTCCGGATAATACAATTCAAGCATGAATAACAGACAATTACCATGAACAAGGAAATATAATAATAACCATTTTATTATTGCCTCTAGGGCATATTTCCAACAGCCGGAGCCTCTTCCCCGAAGACATCGTCCACCGCAACAGCTCGACGTCCCTCGTCCACCTCCCTAGATGAGGATCTGTCGTCCATCTCGTCGTCCCGCCGGTTCAGTCGCCCCATCCTCCACCTCCAAGGAGCTGCTCCGACGATCGCCTCATATATCGCGGTTGCTCCATCCCCATAGCGCCACCTTAACCTGCTCCACCAGAACCGCAACATCCTCAGTGACTCCTCGGACGAAGCCGAGGCCTACTCGACGCCACCAAAGAGGTTGTACACTCATCGCATCGCACCTTCTCCTTAGCTCGACCTCCCGGCGCCGACGGTGCTCCATCCCGCACCCCCATGGAGCGACTACCTTGAAGCCGGCGTCACGGGCGACATCTCCATGGTGGCTCTCCCCCAATGCGAGGCCCCTTCGGCGGCGGCGGCCATACCAGCCGGATCTGCTGCTGCTGCTTCGGCTCTCGCTCGTGCTGCTGCTGCTGCTGCTCCCCCCTCGCTCGTGCTACTGCTGTGCTTCGATTTAGCTACACTTCAGTCGACTAAATCGACTTTTGGGTCGGTCGATTTTCAGGGGGTGGGGGGTGAGCTCGCCGGAGTTAAGGAAGAACCACACGCAGCGGGGATGGGGGCTGGCTGGAGAGGTACCCCACCATCTATCTTAGGGTTCAGGGAGGGGGCGGGGGGCCTATAGGGCTGGCCGCGACGGCGGTGGGGAGTTGTTTCGAGGCGGCGAGGCGGCGCTGGTGCCGGCGGTTTGGCCGGTGGTGGCTGGCGGCTAAGGGGGTGCAGCTTGAAGATGAACAGCAGGCCCTCCCTAAACTACATGTCAAGTGCCTCTCTGCTACCATTGCGTTCAGTTTCGACAGTAACATTCAGATTCCACAGTAAATTTCGGTATCGACAGTTAAGTTCAGAGTCAACAGTTTTTACCTCATCTGTTGTAGTCAGGTGGTTTTTGGTGATGTAAATTTTACATCTATTTTACATCATCTATTGCAGATGCTATTAGAATCCCACTTGAGATTGACGATGTTTGTCTTGTGCTGCTTCAACCTTGACGTCTTACGGTTCACCGGGGCTGCTCCAATGACAGAATGATCCATCACAACAAAGCAGTGCCATGGACGCCATCTACAGATTCCTCAGATCTTCCATCACACCTCCGACAGCCACCTCTGCCTCAAATGCTTCAGCGACCAACCCAATGATGCTGAGGTCGACACGGCTACGACAAAGAGGTTGTACACTTGTTGCATCACTTATTACTATACATTCATGTCGATCCATTAGGGTTATTTTGGTTCAACGGAAAAACATAGCAAAACAGAATTTTCCAATGGCACTCTACTATTCAATTATTCATGCATTTTTTTGATTTCAATTAAGCAAAACATCCACCTGGACCTACTTTTCAAAATCCTATGCATGAAAACAAGACCAAGTGCATTAGTGGTAGAATAACATTCTAACTTTACATGCTTTCACTTTATTTTGGCCATGTTTCTTTGCATTCCTATGCTCTTCCAATTCCTGTAAACCAAACACCCAAGTTGACAGAAATCCTGTGTTTACAAATGCTCTGTTTACCATGTGCATTCCTATCCTATTCCGGTGTTTTTCCTCTCCCTGCGTTTCTAGAATCATGCAAGCCAAATGATCCCTTACAGAATTACTTCAGTTACAGGTAGGTGTCAAAGGGAACTTTGTGTAGTTTGTCCTACTCCTGCCGCGACGTCGTCCACCTCACCTGACGTGCTCCATCGACAGAAACATCCACGAAACCAGACATCACGACTCCTGACCATCTTTCGCCACCTCAGATCTCCTTCCCTGCCACCGGCACCCACCGCAGTGGCACCACCATCATCGACTGAGCAGATGAACCTGAGGAGTACACATGTCCACAAGAGAGGTCGCACTCTTTTGATTCTGCTTATGTTATGCATTGCTTAAAATTTCCTGCTACTTTATTGTCCTGTTCACCTCTTGGACTCAAAGTCAGGTCCAAATTAATGTTCAAACTTGAGTTCTGAATTAGTTGTGGGGCACATATCGAGGAAGCAATGAATAGTATCTCTGTCTAATATCTGGTTCACCTAGGGTATGCCTATGTTGTTCATCTTGGGTGGGAAACAAATAGTAAAGCAATAATCATCTGTCTCTTTATTAAATTAAAGCAATCATCAGCCTGCTATCATTATTTTTGGATCCATCCACTGGTTGTTACCATCACTCTAAATTTCTGCATGCTCTCCTTACATAATCTCACCATATTTTTTCGTCTGCATGTCAGATATTGTACACAGTCATGCTGAACATTTAGAGAAAAAGAGAAGTGTTTTGCGCGAAAATACAATGTCATGTAGACATTTCTCAATGGTGGGTTCAATGGCAAACCCTCCCCACCCCTCTCCAGATTGTAATCTAGAGGAAGATATCTGTTCTGAGGCGGATTCAGACGCCGCTGACCACTCCTATTTACCCCCCAAGGTGTTTGCTCTACCTTGGCATGATGATGTTAGTCATATCATGCATATGTTGCCTTGAAGTGCCTACTTTTGACATCATATATGTCATCTGCTGAGTTTAGACATGTTCTGTCGCCACCTGTTTAGTTTCTATATCACATATGGGAATTATGCAGTCTCATGTCTTTTAGCCAGCCATAATATATGTGAAATGTGCAATGCCATCCTGTTTAACCAGGCATCATATATTTGAATGATATCTTTCCCATCCTTTTCTTCATTACATTTCCATTTGTCGACAATGTTTGTACATTAAACTACACTTCCTATGAATCAACCATTTGGGTGGGAGATTGAAAAATCTAGAGTGAAAACAAGGCCTTCAGCGCAGACAGTGCTTCCTGTCAAAACAGATATCTTGTTGGGTCCCGATAGCTTCTCAAAGATGGATTCAGATATAGATGACCAGTCCTATTCCCCCACCGAGGTGTATGCTCTAACTTGGCATGGCATTTTAGTTAGTCATCATATCTTTGAATTATGTTATGCTATGCTATCCAGTTTAGATAGACATCAGATATGTGAAATTATGTCATGCTATCCATTTTAGTTAAACAATATACATGTCAACTATTTCATGTCCTCTTTTTTCCACACTATCTATTGCATTTGTCTCTCATACAATGTCTGTACATTCAACTATGTTTCCTGTTTATCAGCCATTTGAATTGGAGCGGGTGATGCCACCATCTAGCGGACTAAAAACATGGTCTTCAAATAAAACAGTGCTACCTCTTGGTGGAGATAGCACCCCGGTTGTACATGCATGAGAACCAGCCCTACCACACATAACCGAAACTCTCGCAGATTGTACCCCTACCGCGATGGACAGAGAACCAGCTTCACCCAATCTAACCCCAACCCCAGCAGATAGTAACCTAGTTCCTGTTGACACAGCACCATCTCCACCACATAGCTCCCAAACAAGAGCAGTTAGTAAGGCAGCTCCAGTGCCCAAAGGGCCAGTACTACCACGGCGAACCCCAACTCCACCAGTTAGTACGCCTATTTCTGTGGTGGAAGCACAACCAGCTAGTCGTACTTTAGCATCTATCACATTTGATGTTGTTAAATCGTATGTGCGTATCTTCCCATCTTGGAAATATTATACTAAAGATGAAAGAAAATGCCAGTTGCAGGTGTTTGTCCAGGAGTTATGTGTAAGTAATGTTATTCATGGCAATTACTTTGCTTTGTCCCATACATCCTACCTCCATGATGGTTATAATACAGCAAATTTTTCCATTTTTCTCTATAGAGAAGGACCGATTTGGAAACTCAGGATGAGGTAACCTGTGCTAATACCTCTGCTATCTTCAAGAATGCTTGGTGGCAGTATCAGAATTACCTGAAGAAAACGTACTTCACCGGTAAAGAAACTCATCAAATTCCCTTACGTTCTCCTGAGACACATTTACTGGACGATGACTGGGAATGCCTTGTTCTGTACTGGTCCCGAACCAAGAATGTGGTAAGGTCTATGAGCTCATTTTCTATTTTTAAGTACTATATTCTTGAGTCTTTCTGTACTCTATCCATGTAGAACAAGTGCCTAAACCTGAAGAACAACTGTTCTAATTTAAGATTCCATTGCTATCATAGTTCCAAAAAGCGCTAGGCGTTAATTGTGCGGTTTGCCACCGCCTTGCGCTTTACTGACCAAAGCGCATGCTTATGCGCAGTTATGCACAGATTAAGCATAGTTATGCGCAATGCATTTTGCCAACGCCTAGAGCCTAGGCGTGCTTAAGCGCTCGCTTAGGCGCGCCTTTTTTAACTATGATTGCTATCGTGCATACTGTTTTTCTCTTGTATCACTGTATTTACTCATACAAACTTATTTTTAAATTGAAGGGTCCAATCAAAACTCCAATGGCACAACAGGTATGTTCACGCATGTTTCTTTAACAGGCTTGCTCTTATCAATAGCTCCGTTGATTTCAATTTCAATTGTTTATACAGTTGACTTCTCATATCATGCACATTACTAGCATCACAATAAAGCAAATAGTGTTGGTGTACATGTAGACCCGTGGTACCCATCTGAAATCTTGTTGTGCCATGTAGTTTCCCACGCTTTGTATTCTTTCACCGCTGCTTTGTCTTGAACTGATATGATTTGAACCGTGTCTCTATTTTGATTTGGCAAGACAAAGAAGTGACCATAGGACATAGATATATGTTTGTTTGATGCTTTTATTATGTACTAGTACTTGGCAATAGAAGACTTGGTAGTTTAATCATGTCCACCTTACTATTGAACTGGTTCACCCAAATGAGTTTCATATACTAGTGCATGCTAAACTGTTATGTGTCTACTTGTTTCTTCTTTTAGAATGCTGACAGAATATTGGGGAAGAGTGCCTTATTAAGCAATGGTAAAGGAAGTAATGTAAATAAGGTTCGGGATAGTGACACATCCTTGTTGGTCTCCAAGAAGGCTGATAAAACAGCTAAGGAAGAATATCTCAAAGATAGTGAGACAACCCCAAAGTCATGTCTTTGTTTAGTGTTGGAGTTACTGGCCACTACCGCTTGCACAAGCTATTCAAACTCATTGTCTGAATCATTTCGGTTTCTTGAGTCTCAACTACAAGCTGAAAGACATCGATCAGCTGTCACTACAAGAAATATGTTAACTTGTGACCACCACTATTGGTCACTTAATGGTCACAAATTTCCATTTGTGACCTTTTTGTGACAAAAAACATAAGGTCAAAAGCTGGCCGTCATAAACTGACATTAGCGACCTTCTCTGTGAGAAGGTCATAGACATTTATGACCAAAATATGCCTACTGTCGTGTTTTGGTCACTATCAGCCTCCCCAGACCACGTAGGCATCCAGCGTGGCAAGCTGATGTGGCACAAGAATCAGCCCGGTCCAATTGGCTATTCTACATGGGCCTAGCCCAACAATTCGGCCTTTTATATATTTTTTCCCTATTAATTCTGGATAGCCACATGGGCCGGGCCAACATTATAGCCTTTTTATTTTTGGGCCAGGCCTTTTTTCTCAACAATTTTTATTTTTCTTCTTTTATATAAAAAGGGGTCCACTTGTCACATGGATCCCACCTGACAGGGTCATATTATTCCTATTTCAATTTAACAATAAGTAAATAACCATTTTATTTGGCAGCTGGTCCCACCAATCAGATTGGTCCCACTTGTCATGCTTATCTCAAAATTGGTCTGACACATCAAAAATTTCGAAATTTGTTAAACAATCTTAACTTGGACCCCCCCCTCTTGTCAGATTTCCATTTCACATGTATTCAAATCACATACACAATAATTATTTCGAACAGACTACAACACATAATTCATCCAAAACGAAATTTGTCCAAAACAACACTACATTAGTCTATTACAATTGTTACAGTATACTACAACCCAGATATGCCTACAATAACACATAATATGCTAGTTGTTGCTGGTATGCTTCACAGCTTCAAACTTGCATTTGCACTTCACCTGTGCAAAAAATAAGAATGAACATATAAGAATAAGAATGTGTTCAGAACATCAAACATTAACCAATTAGGGATCCAATAACTTATAAGCAAGAATTTACAGCAAATGCCATGTACATAAATATTATGACTAACACTAACCAGTATGTGTTCATGGAGTTGCACATGGAGTGACATGTGCAACTCTAACTAAACTGATCATAGAAATGAAAAGAACTGTAAGAACGAGTTCATTCAGAATCCAGGCATGTCAAATTTTAAGCACCATCATAGAAATAGCAAACCAGACCATGATCATCTCGCATCAGAATTTATGGTTCTAGCCAAACAGTAAGGAGGCGGAGATACATGTATAGTGTTCTGCTCTCTAGTGAGTAAGAGCTATGATATTTTCCTACAAGTAATTTCTTATTTTATTAATTAGTGATATAGTGTTCTGCTCTCTAGTTCTATCTACTCACCCCATTCACATGCAACATAAGAAACTGGTGTAGAACGTCATCTTAACCACATTCGCAGCAATGGAAGCATGGATACTTTTTCTGTACAATTTCAGTTCCTTAACCTTCCTCTCCTCTTGAAAGCAGTCTACAAGATAATTGAGAAAGAAATGAGCACCAAAATACTTCAAACCATATAATTTCTTTCTAAGCTCATAAATTGTTTATTCAAAATAAAGAAGACTTGTTTTGCTGTGTGATTTTAATGCCAGTTATACGAGACGTTAAATTGCACCAGCAATCCAAAGTGATCAGAAGCACCAACACAAAATTTTCACGTAGATGATACATGCCATAGTAGTAGCAGCACCTAATTTAAGCTCGCAAGCACATTATAGCAGGTAGGGAACTGGGAAGATGAATTAATTTAGATGCCAATTAGTAACATCCAGAAACACCTCATGCAATGGTAATACACTTACCAGCCAGTTGGACACTGACACATGCATTTCCATAAAGAGTTAATGTTGACGATTAAGTAGTGTAATACAAAGGGCAATTAGACAAGTCCAAACCTTAACAAAAGGTGTCAGATGGTCCTGTGCGTGCATGTCCTTGAAACCTCCATGCTTGAGCTTGCATATTAGTACAGTGGGCACTGCAACTGAACGACAAATAAGAGGCGATAAGCATAAATAACTCATCCATCTATGGTGACATATTCATACTGTAATTTCCAGGATCTATCCTCTACACAATTTGCACAACGACCAGTAATTATGAGCTACCTACTGGCAAAGTATAAGACCTGCGGGAGGCGACCTACGGTCCTCGAGCCTGCGGTGGCAGAACCACATCTGCAGCTGCCTGTCCGCGAGCCCCAGCTTGGCGGAAAGCTCCACCCGCTTGTGTAGGTCTGCTCGAGGACCTCCAGCTGGTAGGGCATCTTCATGACGTGCCTCGCCGTGGGCTTGCCGCTGGATCTACACACCCCGCCTAGTGACAGTAACAACAAAGTGTGCAATCAGTTTTTATATGCAAGCACATCTTCAGTCTGCAACAGAAATTGTTCTACAAATTGTGTTTAGACCATTTTGCAATAAATTGCAAACACTGGATATTAAATAAACAACAGCTTGAAAAGACTTTTTCTAGTGCATTTTGTGCATTACCTACTCCAGCACCAAAGAGGGCTAAGCTATAGTTTGCAGGCAACACTAACACTTAATAATAAGAAAACATGTGATGGTTGGTGGTGTGACTTGAACCATGGCGTAAAACTAGGATTTCACACAAAGTTACACAAGCATCACCGACGCCATGGCGTAAGCACCACATCAGGTCAGGCCAGGCTGACAAGGACCATTACGAATTTGAAATGAAAATAGCCACTTAACAAAAGACTTTGGCTGCACATTTCTCTCTGTTAGGTTTTTTCACAGGGGATCCTGAATGAATTGACACGGAATAACCACGGTGGGTACTGGATAACTCTCAGATACAGATTACCGAAATCGCAGAGCCTGGGAGCTACCCAAATTTTTTCGGCAAAAACGAAGTACCCGAATTACACACTAGTATCCGAGGAGCAGGCATGGGGGCCTCGCCGCCGTCTGACAGCAGCCCGGTTCCCGTCGGATCCGGCGCCGCGTGGCCGGATCTCGGGCCGGCCAGAGGCGTGTTCACAGCAAGATCTAGCTAGCTACTCCTACCAAGATAGGGAGAGCGGTGGAGCGAGAGAGAGGTCGGTTACCGTGGAGGGCGAGCTCGTCGGAGGAGGCCGAGGCGGGCTCGGGGCAGGCGACGGGAGGGGAGGGGAGGGGAGATGCGATCGGAGGTGGGAGGGAGGAAGGTGGTGGTGGTGGGGAGGCGCTATAACGGAGGCCACGAGATGGATTTGGATTTCTGCACGGTGGGAGAGGAGGAGGAGGAGGGACACGGCGGCGGGGCTAAGGTTGGGGAGATGAGGAGGTCGTCGGCGGCGGGGATGGGGTTGGGATGGCAGAGAGTGAGGTTTGAGATCTGGGAGGAGGTGGCGGCGGCGAGGAGGTGAGGGAGGTGAGTGCGGGTGCGGGTTAGGGTTTGGGCTGCGGGTTTTCCGTTTCTTTTTTCTTTTTTATCTTCTTTTCAGTAGATAGATGGCTGGATGGAGAGGTGGGGAGTTGGACGGATGGATGGGCGCCATGTCATCGATCCGTGTGACAACCAAACCCACCAATAAGAATAGAGCACATATAATTGTGTTTTTCCTTTTGTTTTCTATCTACTTTTTCACATGAAAAATTAAAAAAATGATCTCTTATTGTGCACAAGGGTGCATCTTGAAATGGGAAACAAACTTGGCTAAGAAAGTTTTAATTTTCTTTGGATGAAAAATCCATTTTCTATTTTGACCGCATTTTGAAACGGGCATAAAAATTCAAAACAAATCAAAAAATTGGAAAACCTTCGCATTGTGTCATTATATGTGACCAAGTTACCATAAAAAATAATAAACTTGTAATATAGTAATTATTTTAAAAAAATATTCTCAGAAATGAGCTATCATGTGTGGAGATCAATGGCTTTCAAGCCAAATGATCAATCTTATGGCCACATTCATGGCATAGTTTGTTGAAATGATCTCATGTTGTGCACAAGGGTGCATCTTGGAATGGCAGACAATGTTGCCTAAGGAAGTTTTCATTTTCTTTGGACGAAAAATTCATTTTCTATTTTTCGAGTGCCCAAAATGAGTTTTTTTGTGAAGGACCTATAATATATTTGTTGCAAAATTGTACCAAATAAGTTTTATAAAATACTAGGACATATTTAGTGCACAATTGACCAAATGGTTGGGTGTAAAAAGTTTTGATCCTTGATCCACCTCTCGTGAAAAAGACAAATTTCGGCAGATTCAGTTGGAAGCGGGTCAAATTTGAACTGTAGCTACCTCGTAGTTTGCTCTTTATTTTTTCCAAAAATCATTTCTAGGTACATAAGTATCTATTTAATCAGAGAAACACCAAAAAATACCAAGATTCAACCACTAGCTAGGAACGGTCATTCCCGCCGTTTTGACTGCATTTTGAAACGGCCATAAAAAATAAAAAAATAAAAAAATTGGGAAACCTTTGCATTGTGTCATTATATGTGGCCAAGTTCCCAAGAAAAATAACAAACTTGTAATAAGGCAATTATTTTTAAAAAGTGTTCTCAGAAATGAGCTATCATGCATGAAGATTCATGGCTTTCAAGCCAAATGATCAATCCTATGGCCACATTCATGGCATAGTTTGTTCAAATGATCTAATATTGTGCACAAGGGTGCATATTGGAATGGCAAACAATATAGCCTAAGTAAGTTTTCATTTTCTTTGGACGAAAAATTCATTTTCCATTTTTTGAGTGCCCAAAAGGAGGTTTTTTTGTGAAGGACCTACCATATATTTATTGCCAATTTGTACCAAATCAATTTTATAAAATACTAGGACATATTTAATACACAATTGACAAAATGGCTGGGTGTAAAAAGTTTTGATCCACCTCTCGTGAAAAAGACAAATTTCCGTCGATTCAGTTGGAAGCGGGTCAAATTTGAACTGCAGCTGCCTTGTAGTTTGCTATTTTATTTTTCTAAAAATCATTTCTAGGTACATAAGTATCCATTTAATCAGAGAAACACCAAAAAAATACCAAGATTCAACCACTTGCTAGGAACGGTCATTCCCGCCGTTTTGACCGCATTTTGAAACGGGCATAAAAAATTCAAAAAAATATCAAAAAATTGGAACACCTTCGCATTGTGTCATTATATATGACCAAGTTACCAGGAAAAATAATAAACTTGTAATACGGTAATTCTTTTAAAAAAGTGTTCTCAGAAATGAGCTATCATGCATGAAGATTCATAGCTTTCAAGCCAAATGATCAATCCTATGGCCACATTCATGGCATAGTTTGTTCAAATGATATCATATTTGTGCACAAGGGTGCATCTTGGAATGGCAAACAATATTGCCTAAGGAAGTTTTCATTTTATTTGGACGGAAAATTCATTTTCCATTTTTCGAGTGCCCACAAGGAGGTTTTTTTGTGAAGGACCTCCCAAATAATTGTTGCAAAATTGGACCAAATCAATTTTCTAAAATACTAGGACATATTTAATGCACATTTGACAAAATGGTTGGGTGTAAAAAGTTTTGATCCACCTCTCGTGAAAAAGACAAATTTCCGTCGATTCAGCTGGAAGCGGGTCAAATTTGAACTGCAGCTGCCTCATAGTTTGCTATTTATTTTTTCCAAAAATCATTTCTAGTTACATAAGTACCTATTTAATCATAAATACATGGTTTGGTGGTGATACGTCGAGGTTTGGGCGGTGGTCGAGGGCCCCAACTCTAGAGCGCGTAAACTCGCATGCTCGCCGCGTGGTCACCGCATGATTGTGGCGTTGCCATGTGTTCTGGGAGGCCTAGGCATGTCTAGTGGGCCGGGCACTCCCCAGGTAGGTGCTAGGAAGAAAATTACAACATAAGATTCTCACGAGGAGACCGATCGATTCTCAAACATGAATGAGCAGCCAATTGTTTGATTAGCAGTACGGGAAATGCACATGGCTAATGGGCGTGAGTTTTGGTTCAGGATGATCAATTACTAAGAAGACCGTCTTCACAAATTTTCAGCTCAAAAGGAGGAGTCTAGGTGGTACTTGCTTTGCAAAGTACCACACTGGACATAAATACGAATGTTGAAGCTGGGCTCAAAATAATGAATGGATTGAGCTGGCATTTGGCGGAGGATAGTTATTTGGGTATAGGAAAGCACTGTAGAAAATGGATACCATTTGGACATGCCAAAGTGGTACTTCCTTCACAAAGTGTTTCTTGAACAGAATAGGAAAATGAATATTTTTGAATTATTTTTGAACTAGGCAAGGAAGGTTTTTTTCATATTTGACGAAGATATGACCCAAAGAATTTATGAGATTTTTTGGGGATTTTTGGGAATGACAGAAATATAGGTTGCTTCACAACCTAGGGCAAAAACTGCCACATGGACATGACACATTGGCAAAACTGATGAGGTGGTGCCTAGTCATAGCAATCCACCACAACTTACAAGGTTATGACCATCTATATTGGTCATGATAAGCAAGAAATAAGGCAGCGAACCAGTGTTGTCTGCTTTATGACCATTTCGTGTAAGGAAATTATGACCTTTTTGACCAAAATGGTCGTTATAGTTTAGGGTTTGGAGCCCCCCGAACAGCTTTTGACCAATTGGTCTCAAATGGTCATAGATTTATGACCAATTCTCCCAGGGTCACTAACAGAAGGTCATAAGTTGACATATTTCTTGTAGTGTGTGCTGCGACAAGGAGCGAAAGGACTGCGGAAGTCCCTGGTTCATTCAGGTGCATACTTTCTGGTGCAACAGTAAGCGTTGGAGGATTATAGCACCAAACAGGACAAAGCTAATAAGCTTGCTAAGCTTATTGATAGCATGGTGGATACCACGTTTCTTGAGCTCTTCTGAATTTGTTTTAGTCATGCTCATGTTTTGCTGCCGCGTTTATTTGCACTGGTGGCCAATTTTGACGACGAGTGTATGTAATATGCTGCTTTGTTCCCTATATTTGCACTGGTGGCAAACTTTGATGCCCAGTGGATGTAATATGTGTAATAGCGGTAATAGGCTAGCATTAATTGCTTGCTTATTTATTTCCTTATTGTCTTGTTTAGTTGTTTGCTTGTAGTCACTACAGTTCTTTTTCTAGTGGCCACAATAACCTATTTTTTAAAACTAGGCCACATTAACAATGGCCTACATATTTACTGTAGTTAACATGGGCCTCCTACGGGCCGTAGAAACAATGGGCCTTCTACAGGCCGTAGAAACAATGGGCCTTCTACGGGGCGTAGACACAATGGGCCTTCTACGGGCCGTATCATCAATGGGCCTTCTACGGGTTGCATGATCGGTTGGCCAAACATGGGCCAATAACAGACCACATTATGGCCGTAAATGGGCTAGAGTTGAAATCGTCCGTTCATGGGCCAACCATAACGGCCGTCGTTAATAGGTCGTATTTGATGACGCTATGAAAATGGCCCAACGTATTAATGGGCCACAAACGGGCCGATTGTAACCACGGGTTGTACTTGGCCCACAAGCGGAAAATGACAGTAACGGGCCGAAAGTAAACGAATGCTGGAAATGAGCCCAAGAATAAATGGACCGTATTTGATGATGCTATGAAAACGGCCCAACGTATTAACGGACCACAAACGGGTCGACTGTAACCACGGGCTGTATTTGGCCCACAAGCAGAAAATGACAGTAACGGGCCGAAAGTAAACGGGTGCTGGAAATGAGCCCAAGAATAAATGGGCCTTGAGAAGGCCGAAAGATAACATGGGCTGGAAACGGCCCAACGGAATAACGGGCCGTTAATGGGTATAAAGTGATACACTGTTCATTACGGGCCAGTTTTACCACAGGTCGTTAATGGGCCGATGGTTACTAAGGGCCTCATATGGGCCAAAAGACATCATGGGCTATACATGGGCCGGAAGTTAAAACGGGCTGGAATTATATTGGACGGCCCAGATGATGCTACTGGGCCTAATTCGGCTAGGCCATAAACGGGCCCTGGGTTAGCGGGCTGTAAATGGGTTGTATGCGAATAGGCCGTTAACAGGCTTGCCGTGGGCCGACCCGCCACCTTTTGACCAAGTCAAACGGGCCGAGCTTTTCACATGAATGGGCCTCGGTTGGGCCGTGCCACGTGTCGACGTATCATAGGCGCTTTTGGTCCAATGAGTGGATGACATCTGTCCAACGGTGAGCCGACACGTGTTTCCTCCAGCCAATGATGATTTTACACATGGAAAATCCCCATTGGTCGGGGCTGTTAACGGGTTATCGGATCCAAAACCGGACCCGATAGCTTAAGGGCGTTTCGTTACGGTGGATGCCACGTGTTGGTCACCCTTGACGAAAGCACTTCTGTGACGCGTGATTTATCATCATGGAAGTGGACACTTCTATGATGATCCTTTTGGTAGTGTCATGGAACACTTCTACGACAGCACATGTATGACTATCTTCATTATGTCATAAATTTGTCATGGATGTACATGCATGACAGAAAACATGACCTACTGTGACAAACACGTATCATCACGAAAGTGTTTTTTTTTTGTAGTGCCCGCTTGAAGACTAACTCAAATTTCTCCCCCTTTGTCATCAAATGACCAAAATGGACGAAAAATGAGAACTAACACCCCTGAAGAATATCATCATGAATTTGATGGAGGAGCACCAGCGTTGTTGGGGTCGTCCGTTGATGTAGGGCCTGCCGCAGTGTCGTCCAAGTCTTCAGCTTCATCCGTCGCGCGCGATGAAGAAAATGAGCTTGTGACCAAGTGAGGAACTTTGACGTTCTTGAATTTCTTCGAAGATGGCTGAGACTAGTCAAAGTCCTATTGGAATTCCATCTCCTTAAGTTCTTCAACATTGAAGTGATGTGAAAGAATAGCCTAAGTGCGGTAGAAGATTTTATACGCGTAGTAGTGATTCTTCTTCACAGTGTTCTGTGTGACAACCATGTTTTGAAGAATTGCAGCAAACTGGCACTTGACCTACTTGTGATTTCTATCAAGTTTTTGATGAAGGTTGAGGAGAAGCTCACGGTTAGTCATCACACGTGGAACAGTTGCTTGAGGAATGTGCTTTGAAGCATTTGCGGCAGCGTCTTGGGTTGCAGAATAATCATTGGTGGAATAGGATGCAGCTTTGCGAATCTGCCCATCCAAGGGACGAGTACCTTCATCAATGATTGCAGATTTGCCTTTTTCGTCGGCTGAGGAAATTTTCAGTTTGAGGACTTCAACCGGAGGCAAATAGCTGAGGTGATTCCGAAAGTCATCCTTGTATGCAATTGAAGATCTTGTTCTTATGAATCTCATAATCCAGGGAGCATAAGGCTTCAACTAAAAAGGTGACAGAGCAACATTCGCCAAAGTCCTCATGAAGAAATCATGATAGTTGATGGGAATCCCATGCATGATATTGAACATCAGATTCTTCATGATGCCAACAACGTCTTCTTCTTCAGAGTTGTGGCCTTTGATTGGACTGATGGTTTTGGTGAGAATGCGGTATATTGTCCTTGGCACATATTGCAAATCCTTCACTAGGAAGGTTGCTCTTGGAGGGTGGCCAGCCTTCAAAGGCTTCATCAGCACTTGCATCATATGATTTTGAAGTTTAGTTTCCTCATATATCAATCTTGTGCCTTCAGCTGGAGGGTGAACATGGACGGCATGAAGTAATTCAGAAGCTGGAGCTTTATAGTGAGTGTTGTCAGTCATCCAGTCCAGCACCCGTGAATTGATGTCAGCAGCATGACTAGTCAGGTGCAAGGTTGCATAGAATTGAAGAATTAGCTCTTCATTCCAGTCATAGATGTCAGAACAGAAGGTTAGAAGCCCAGCTTCATGCAGCAAATTCAGCACTGGCTCAAAGCAAGGTATGGACTCCATGTCAACATGAGGAATTTGACGATGCTCAAATACCTTGTCCTTGTCGAAAAGCAGTGAGTAATAGAAGTTCATTTAAGTGGTAGTCCAGAACAGCTTGCGATGAAGTCTTGCTGAGTCATAGGGATTAAATTCTGTGAAGAATATGTGTTCAGCGAAGAAATCATCAGCCTTGAATTTCTACTTTGTAGCATGAGGGTTCTTCTGCTTTGGCTGAAGATTGGAAATCGAAGATTTTGCAGCCTCTTGAGTTATGACTTCTGGAGCTGCTGCACGAGGAATTTGAGCTTCAGGTTCTTCAGCAGCTTTAGGTTGTTCTTGTTCTTTAGCTGATGCAGCTGGAGCTTGTTCGGGAAAGGACAGAAGTGGAATGTGAAGTTCTTTAGAGCCCGTGTGAATTTGTTCAGTTTGAGCAGGGGACTAAGGAACTTTCTGCAGTGGTGTGGTCAATGGGGAATTTGGATGAGTCATCTCCCAATAATTATCATTGAGCACAGGTGTTGTAGACCCAATGTCCACATCCTCATCTTCTTCCATTTCCTCAACGCCGGCATCTTCTCCAGTGAACTGAGGCATGGGCGATGATACCAGAGGAGTTGAAGGGATAGCTTCCGCTTTAATTTCTTTATCCAACTGCTCTGAAAAAGCAACAGAAGGATTTTCTTCAACATTGTCATCAGGAATTTTATAATCCTCACCAAAGGGAACAATCTCCTTCGATGGCACAATGGAAATTGGAACAGGATCAATGGGATTCGTGACGGAGCTTGACAAAGTCCTCACTTTCTTGGGGGCTGAGGATTCGGCAGTTGATGATGCTTTCCTTTTCTTCACAGCTGCCTTTTCTGCAGCCTTTGCTTTCTTCACTTTTGATGCAGAAGGAAGTTCGATAGTCCTCACAGGTGAAGACTTTGCAGGAGGTGCAGATGATATTTGTTTAGTTTCTTCAGGCACGACTATTGCAGTTGCCCTGGCATTCTCAGTTTCTTCAGGCGTCGCTTTAGCTTCTTCAGCAGCCCTGGGTTGTTCTTCAGGCGCAACATTGGAAGTTGCCCCGGCAGTTTCTTCGGCGACTGGAATATCTTCATCAGTCCTGGCACGTTCAGTTTCTTTAGCAGTGACATTGCCAGCTGCGCTTTCAGTTTCCTCATCAATATGAATTGCTTCTTGTGAGGAACTTTCACCACCATGTTTGAGTGACTTGGAGAGCTTGACGAATCTGACTTTGGCTCCCAGCCAATCAGCACGATATCTGTCAAATTCATCACTGAGGTCTTTGATCTCTTATTGTAGTTTCACAAGATCCTTAGGAGTCATGTTCACTATGTTTTTCTTCAGAAGTCGCTCCTTTCTGTACTAATCTTTCTTGGCATTTCTGGCTTGTTCAAACTTCGATTTTTCTTCTCCAATGAAAGTAGTCAACATGTGACTTTGACCAGGTGTGAGATTCATGTCAGGGAGAGGGGTGTTGGGATCCTTGTGCCATAGATCAATGTAATTGAGGATTTTCTTGGGATCCAACATGAGAGGCACAGAACTGCCCTTGGCTCTAGCGGCCTTCATCTACCTATCCCTAATGATGGCAGCAAGTTCTTCATCATCAGCTTCATCGTCATCAGACGAAACTTGAAAGGCCACCTTCTTCTAAGGACTTGGCCTCTTTCCACGGCCTGCAATGGTCTTCACTTTTAGCAAGACCGGACCAGGTGAGGATTTGGGTGGAGCTGATGAACTTGCATAGGCTCCTGAACCAATTGAGAACCCTGCGGTTCGTTGACATGTTGCAAGGTGCATAGGAGTTGAGGATTTTCAGCAGCAGCTGAAGATTCAGCAAAAACAGAGGGAACTGAGGTGGCCCTTGAGGAAGTTGCCTGAGGAATATGTCCAGAAGGCTTTGAGGAACTTGGCCTTGAGGGCATTGCTGTTGAGGAGTGTGGCTTGACGGCCGATTTCTTCAGCATTTCCTTCTTGGGCTTACTAGCAGAGGCAGCAGCAGCAGAGGCAGCAGCAGCAGAGTCTTCACTGAATTTCTTCACTACATCTCTGGCTGCACGTTAAAGCTTTGCTTGATGCTTGGCCCATTCCTTTGGAAATTCCTCACCACACCTGATGCTTTAGGGATCTGCAACTTGGCCGGGCGCCAAAGGAGGTCTTGTGCATGGAGGTTTTACTGCGGATTTCTTCATGTACTTTGGAGTAACATAGCAGTACTCCCTCCAATCCTTGGCCCATCTTCTCTCAATCCTCTGAATGCGCACTTTGCACTGATTTTTGTTTTCTTTGCCATGAGTTCCCTCATCTGGTGTGCAATATTCATCATAGATGTCTTCAGGGATTTCAAACACAATGTTTGTCTCAGGTCACTTTCCTCCCTTCTGTGGTCTCTTGCCTTTACCCATTTTCCTCGCTTGAGGATTTTGAAGAGTTGAGGTTTCTCAGGAAGTATGTAACTTTTCTTCGAGGAATGCTGCAAATGAGTTAAGTTGATGAGAACCTAGAGATTTAGCAGCAGACATTTGTACCTATGAACAGAGTATAGGTGCGGAGAATTTGGAGAGGTCATATGCGTTCTCAGATTTTTTTCAAAAGAATCAAGTTTGAGGAATTTGACCATGGGAGTCTTGAAGATTTTCACTAATTGTTCTTGCTCCTAGGTTCCAGAGTTGTATAGATAAGAAAATCCACACAATTGAGGAAACGTGAAGAAAAACTCATCTTAGAGAAACAAATCAAGAACAGACAAATTTAGATGTTCAAATAGCGGGGAGCTGAAGAATAAATACCTTTTGAAGAAATTGTGAAAACATGAAAATCAAGGAAGGGTAGTAAAATTAGATTTTAATTACCCTTGGTGAAGAACACGACGAACTAGATGAGCTGTGGTGAAGCTCGTCGGTCCATATCTCCCATGCCCTAGCTTGGCAGAAGGAGATAGCTACGGCGGCGGCGGAGTGAAGATTTTCGCAGCTGGTGCGAGTACGACGACGAGAAGGTCGAGGCAGCGAAGCTCTTCCTCACCGGCGTCGAAGAGATTAGCGACGGTGGTAGGTCTGTGAGCTCGAGCGAGATGGAGATGTCGAGCGGAGTAAATGAGGCACTGTGAAAGGGGAGGGGTATTTATAGCCAACGGCGAGAAACTACTCGTCCGAAGAAATTGGACGAACGTGCCCCTGCCCTTTGTTATCCTATCGACATGTGTCACCCACGTTCTCAGGAGTAAAGATAGTGGGGATCATGGGTGAGTTGTTTAATCCATCGTGGGATGTAGAACGGTTTTAGCGGCAAAACCGAAAATTTTGGATAAGAAAATTTTAACGTTGCGGTCACAAATTCTTCAGCTGTCAAGAACACATTGAAGATTTTGAACAAGTTTCAAATAGAACACATATGAAGAAATTGTGAATAGACTGGATTGAGTTAAGCATAGAAGGGGAAGGGTCCGATCACATTCACTTAGAGGAAAAGTCAACTTGAAGAATTAGCAATAAGTGAATGCTGTAGAGGACATAAGAACTCAAACAGTATGTATGTATGTATGTATGTATGTATATAACAACAGAGAAAGTTGAGGAAATTACGAAGTTTGAGGAATTTGAAAATTTCAAGAATTTGAAAATTGAAGAAGAACTCAAATCTCAACTTTGGGTGGTGGCGTAACCCACCGTATAAGAATGATGATTTCAGACACCGCGTACAATTGTTGTAGGGCTCTGAGAATCAATTTCTTCACACTTAGAGGGTTAGTCTTCATTGATTGAAGAAAAACGTTACTTCGTGTGTTGCGCATCAAAGTCATCAATTTTGCATAAGTGTTAGGATGTGTGTCCTTTCAAGAACATTCGAAGATTCTAAGATATTTAGCTCACACTGCAACTTGCAAAATCTCTTCTCATCCAAGGGCTTAGTGAAAATATCTGTCAGCTGGTCTTCAGTCTTCACGTGGTAGATGGAAATGTCGCCCTTGAAGACATGATCATGAACAAAATGATGACATATCTGGATGTGATTTGTCTTCGACTGCTGAACTGGGTTGTGAGAAGTCTTGATGGCACTCTCATTGTCACAATAGAGTGGCACATTCTTCTTGTTGACGCAATAGTCCTTGAGGGTTTGCTTCATCCACAGTAATTAAGCACAGCATGAACTAGCAGCTGTTGGGGAACGTAGCAGAATTCAAAAAATTCCTACGCTTCACCAAGATCAATCTAAGGAGTCATCTAGCAACGAGCATAAAGGAGTTCATCTACATACCCTTTGTAGATCGCGAGCGGAAGCGTTCGAAGGAACGTGGATGATGGAGTCGTACTCGTCGTGATCCCTATCACCGATGATCCCAGCGCTGAACGGACGGCACCTCCGCGTTCAACACACGTACGGTACAGCGACGTCTCCTCCTTCTTGATCCAGCAAGCGGGGAGGAGAGGTTGATGGAGATCCAGCAGCACGACGGCGTGGTGGTGGATGCAACAGGAAAAGCTTCAGGGCTTCGCTAAGACCCCGCGGGAGGAGGGAGAGGTGTAACGGGGGGAGAGGTGTCAGGGGCTGAGGTGCGGCTGCCCTCTCTCCCCCCACTATATATAGGGGCCAGGGGGGCGTCGGCCCTAGGAGATTGAATCACCTACGGGGGGCGGCGGCAAAGGGGGTGGCCTGCCCCCCAAGCCTAGGGGGCGCCCCCCACCCCTAGGGTTTCAACCCTAGGCGCAGGGGGGAGGCCCAAGGGGAGTGCGCCAGCGCACTAAGGGCTGGTCCCCTCCCCCTACGGCCCATGGGGCCTCCGGGATGGGTGGCCCCACCCGATGGACCCCCGGGACCCTTCCGGTGGTCCCTGTACACTACCGGTGACCCCCGGAACTCTCCCGATGGCCGAAACTGGACTTCCTATATATCATTCTTTACCTCCGGACCATTCCGGAACTCCTCGTGACGTCCGGGATCTCATCCGGGACTCCGAACAACATTCGGGTTACCGTGTGCATATATCTCTACAACCCTAGTGTCACCGAAACTTAAGTGTGTAGACCCTACGGGTTCGGGAGACACGTAGACATGACCGAGACGACTCTCCGGTCAATAACCAACAGCGGGATCTGGATACCCATGTTGGTTCCCACGTGTTCCTCGATGATCTCATCGGATGAACCACGATGTCAAGGATTCACTTAATCCCGTATGTTATTCCCTTTGTCTAATGGTACAGCACTTGCCCGAGATTCGATTGTCGGTATACCGATACCTTGTTCAATCTCGTCATGGCAAGTCTGTTTACTCGTTCCGTAATACATCATCCCGTTACTAACTCCTTAGTCACATTGAGCTCATTATGATAATGTCTTACCGAGTGGGCCCAGAGATACCTCTCCGTCATACGGAGTGACAAATCCCAGTCTCGGCTCGTGCCAACTAAACAGACACTTTCAGAGATACCCGTTGCGTACCTTTATAGCCACCCAGTTATGTTGTGACGTTTGGCACACCCAAAGTATTCCTACGGTATCCGGGAGTTGCACAACCTCATGGTCTGAGGAAAAGATACTTGACATTGGAAAAGCTTTAGCATTACGAACTACACGATCTTGTACAAGGCTTAGGATTGGGTCTTGTCCATCACATCATTCTCCTAATGATGTGATCCCGTTATCAATGACATCCAATGTCCATGGCCAGGAAACCATGACCATCTGTTGATCAACGAGCCTGTAACTAGAGGCTTACCAGGGACACGTTGTGGTCTATGTATTCACACATGTATCGCTGTTTCCGCACAATACAATTCAAGCATGAATAATAGACAATTATCATGAACAAGGAAATATAATAATAACCATTTTATTATTGCCTCAAGGGCATATTTCCAACAGTCTCCCACTTGCACTAGAGTCAATAATCTAGTTACACTGTGATGAATCGAACACCCATAGAGTTCTGGTGTTGATCATGTTTTGCTCGTGGAAGAGGTTTAGTCAACGGATCTACGACATTCAGATCCGTATGCACTTTACAACCACAGCTCCAGTGTTGTCATAGAAGAGAGTCATCGGGCTTGACGCTCTTGGAATGACTCCTAGGTCGGTGATGAACTCCTTCATACAGACTCCTTCCTGCGCTGCTTCGCAAGCAGCTATGTACTCCACTTCACATGTACAATGCGCCACGACGCTCTGCTTGCAACTGCACCAGCTGAATGCTCCACCATTCAAAATATACACGTATCCGGTTTGTGACTTGGAGTCATCCAGATCTGTGTCGAAGCTAGCATCGACGTAACCCTTTACGACGAGCTCTTCGTCACCTCCATAAACGAGAAACATATCCTTAGTCCTTTACAGGTACTTCAGGATGTTCTTGACCGCTGTCCAGTGTTCCATACCGGAATCACTTTGGTACCTCCCTACCAAACTTATGGCAAGGTTCACATCAGGTGTGGTACACAGCATGGCATACATAATAGAACCTATGGCTGAGGCATAGGGGATGACACTCATCTTTTCTCTATCTTCTGCCGTGGTCGGGGACTCAGCCGTGCTCAATCTCATACCTTGGAAAACAGGCAAGAACCCTTTCTTGGACTGATCCATATTGAACTTCTTCAATATCTTGTCAAGGTATGTGCTTTGTGAAAGACCAATGAGGCGTCTTGATCTATCTCTATAGATCTTGATGCCTAATATATAAGCAGCTTCTACAAGGTCCTTCATTGAAAAACTCTTATTCAAGTAGGCCTTTATGCTCTCCAAGAATTCTATATCATTTCCCATCAGCGGTATATCATCCACATATAATATGAGAAATGCTACAGAGCTCCCACTCACTTTCTTGTAAATACAGGCTTCTCCCCAAGTCTGTATAAAACCAAACGCTTTGATCACATCATTAAAGCGAATATTCCAACTCCGAGATGCTTGCACCAGCCCATAGATCGAGCGCTGGAGCTTGCATACCTGGTTAGCTTTTTCAGGATCGACAAAACCTTCCGGCTGCATCATATACAATTCTTCCTTGAGGAAGCCATTAAGGAATGTTGTTTTGACGTCCATTTGCCATATCTCATAATCATAGAATGCAGCAATTGCTAACATGATTTGGACGGACTTCAGCATTGCTACGGGTGAGAAAGTCTCGTCGTAGTCAATCCCTTGAACTTGTCGATAACCTTTAGCGACAAGCCGAGCCTTATAGATGGTCACATTACCATCTGCGTATGTCTTCTTCTTAAATAACCATTTATTTTCTATAGCGTGCCGATCATCGGGCAAGTCCACCAAAGTCCATACTTTGTTTTCATAAATGGATCCTATTTCAGATTTCATGGCTTCAAGACATTTGTTGGAATCTGGGCCCGCCATCGCTTCTTCATAGTTCAAAGGTTCACCGTTATCTAACAACATGATTTCCATGACAGGGTTGCCCTACCACTCTGCTGCGGAATGTGTCCTTGTGGACCTTCGAAGTTCAGTAGTAACTTGGTCTGAATATTCATGATCATCATCATTATCTTCCTCCCTAGTCGGTGCAGGCACCTCAGGAACAATTTCCTGCGCTGCGCTACTTTCCGGTTCGGAAGGGGTGACTGTCACCTCATCAAGTTCTACTTTCCTCCCACTCACTTCTTTCGAGAGAAACTCTTTCTCCAGAAAGGATCCATTCTTGGCAACAAAGATCTTGCCTTCAGATTTGAAGTAGAAGGTGTACCCAATTGTTTCCTTTGGGTATCCTATGAAGACGCATTTTTCCGATTTGGGTTCGAGCTTTTCAGGTTGAAGTTTCTTGGCATAAGCATCGCAACCCCAAACTTTCAGAAACGACAGCTTAGGTTTCTTGCCAGACCAAAGTTCATACTGTGTCATCTCAACGGATTTTGACGGAGCCCTATTTAAAGTGAATGCGGCAGTCTCTAAAGCAAATCCCCAAAAAGATAGCGGTAAGTCGGTGAGAGACATCATAGATCGCACCATGTCCAACAGAGTAGGATTTCGACGTTCCGGCACACCATTACGTTGAGGTGTTCCGGGCGGTGTCAATTGTGAAACAATTCCACAGTTTCTTAGGTGCGTGCCAAACTCATGACTTAAATATTCACCCCCACGATCCGATCGTAAGAACTTTATTTTTCTGTCACGTTGATTCTGGACCTCATTCTGAAATTCCTTGAACTTTTCAAAAGTCTCAGACTTGTGTTTCATTAAGTAGACATACCCATATATACTCAAGTCATCTGTGAGGGTGAGAACGTAACGATAGCCTCCGCGAGCTTCAACACTCATTGGACCGCACACATCGGTGTGTATGATGTCCAATACGTTGGTGGCTCGCTCCATTGTTCCGGAGAACGGAGTCTTGGTCATTTTGCCCAAGAGGCATGGTTTGCACGTGTCAAATGATTCATAATCAAGAGACTCTAGAAGTCCATCTGCATGGAGCTTCCTCATACGTTTGATGCCAATATGACCAAGGCGGCAATGCCACAAGTATGTGGGACTATCATTATCAACTTTACATCTTTTGGCATTCACACTATGAATATGTGTAATATCACATTCGAGATTCATCAAGAATAAACCATTGACCAGCGGGGCATGACCATAAAACATATCTCTCATATAAATAGAACAACCATTATTCTCGGATTTAAATGAGTAGCCATCTCGCATTAAACGAGATCCAGATACAATGTTTATGCTCAAAGCTGGTACTAAATAACAATTAATAAGGTTTAAAACTAATCCCGAGGGTAGATGTAGAGGCAGCGTGCCGACGGTGATCACATCGACCTTCGAACCATTCCTGACGTGCATCGTCACCTCGTCCTTCGCTAGTCTCTGCTTATTCCGCAGCTCCTGCTTTGAGTTACAAATGTGAGCAACTGCACCGGTATCAAATACCCAGGAGCTACTACGAGCGCTGGTAAGGTACACATGAATAACATGTATATCATATATACCTTTGACGTTGCCGGCCTTCTTATCTGCTAAGTATTTGGCGCAGTTCCGCTTCCAGTGACCCGTTCCCTTGCAATGAAAGCACTCAGTTTTAGGCTTGGGTCCATTCTTTGGCTTCTTCCCGGCAACTAGCTTACCGGGCGCGACAACTCCTTTCCCGTCCTTCTTGAAGTTCTTCTTACCCTTGCCTTTCTTGAACTTAGTGGTTTTATTGACCATCAACACTTGATGTTCTTTCTTGATATCCACCTCCGCTGATTTCAGCATTGAATACACCTCAGGAATGGACTTCTCCATCCGTTGCATATTGAAGTTCATCACGAAGCTCTTGTAGCTAGGTGGGAGCGACTGAAGGATTCTATCAACGACCGCTTCATCTGGGAGATTAATTCCCAACTGAGACAAGCGATTGTGCAACCCAGACAATTTGAGTATGTGCTCGCTGACAGAACTATTCTCCTCCATCTTACAACTGTAGAATGTGTCGGAGACGTCATATCTCTCGACTCGGGCATGAGCTTGGAAAACCATTTTTCAGCTCTTGGAACATCTCATATGCTCCGTGGTGCTCAAAACGCTTTTGGAGCCCCGATTCTAAGCTGTAAAGCATGCCGCACTGAACCAGGGAGTAATCATCACAACATGAATGCGAGACGTTCATAACGTCTTGGGCTGCTGGGAAAACGGGTGCCTCACCTAGCGGTGCTTCAAGGACATATGATCTCTTGGCAGCTATGAGGATAATCCTCAGGTTACGGACCCAATCCGTATAGTTGCTACCATCGTCTTTTAGCTTGGTTTTCTCTAGGAACGCGTTGAAGTTGAGGGCAACATGAGCGTGGGCCATTTGATCTACAAGACATATTGTAAATAATTTAGATTAAGTTCATGACAATTAAGTTCATCTAATCAAATTTAATGAACTCCCACTGAGATTGACATCTCTCTAGTCATCTAAGTGATACATGATCCGAATCGACTAGCCCGTGTCCGCTCATCACGTGAGACGGACTAGTCATCAACGGTGAACATCTTAATGTTGATCTTATCTTCTATACGACTCATGTTCGACCTTTCGGTCTTCCATGTTCCGAGGCCATGTCTGTACATGCTAGGCTCGTCAAGTGAACCCTAAGTGTATTGCGTGTGTAAATCTGGCTTACACCTATTGTATGCGAACATTAGAGCCTATCATACCCGATCATCACGTGGTGCTTCGGAACAACGATCCTTGGCAACAGTGCACAGTTAGGGGGAACACAATTCTTGAAATTTTAGTGAGAGATCATCTTATTTACTACCGTCGTTCTAAGCAAATAAGATGCATAAACATGATAAACATGACATGCAATCAAATAAAGACATGATATGGCCAATATCATTTTGCTCCTTTGATCTTCATCTTCGGGGCACCATGATCATCTTTGTCACCGGCATGACACCATGATCTCCATCATCATGATCTCCATCATCGTGTCTTCATGAAGTCGTCTCACCAAACATTACTTCTACTACTATGGCTAACGTTCAGCAATAAAGTAAAGTAATTACATGGCGTTATTCAGTGACACGCAGGTCATACAATAAATAAGACAACTCCTATGGCTCTTGCCGGTTGTCATTCTCATCGACATGCAAGTCGTGATTCCCTATTACAAGAACATGATCAATCTCATACATCACATATATCATTCATCACATCTTCTTGGCCATATCACATCACATAGCACATGCTGCAAGAACAAGTTAGACGTCCTCTAATTGTTGTTGCAAGTTTTTACGTGGTTGCTATAGGTTTCTAGCAAGAACGTTTCTTACCTACGCCAAAACCATAATGTGATATGTCAATTTCTATTTACCCTTCATAAGGACCCTTTTCATCGAATCCGATCCGACTAAAGTGGGAGAGACAGACACCCGCTAGCCACCTTATGCAACTAGTGCATGTCAGTCGGTGGAACCTGTCTCACGTAAGCATACGTGTAAGGTCGGTCCGGGCCACTTCATCCCATGATGCCGCTGAATCAAGATTGGACTAGTAGCGGCAAAATAATTGAACAAAATCAACTCCCACAACTTGTTTGTGTTCTACTCGTGCAAGATGCTACGCAAAGACCTAGCTCAGATGCCACTGTTGGGGAACGTAGCAGAATTCAAAAAATTTCCTACGCTTCACCAAGATCAATCTAAGGAGTGCATCTACATACCCTTTGTAGATCGCGAGCAGAAGCGTTCGAAGGAACGTGGATGATGGAGTCGTACTCGTCGTGATCCCTATCACCGATGATCCCAGCGCCGAATGGACGGCACCTCCGCGTTCAACACACGTACGGTACAGCGACATCTCCTCCTTCTTGATCCAGCAAGGGGGGAGGAGTGGTTGATGGAGATCCAGTAGCACGACGGCGTGGTGGTGGATGCAACGGGAAAAGCTACAGGGCTTCGCCAAGACCCTGTGGGGGTAGGGAGAGTTGTAACGGGGGGGG
>LR738712.1:180040858-180133400 GCA_902687465.1 Secale cereale | reverse complement strand
GTGCGGTTGCCCTGTCTCCCCTCACTATATATAGGGGCTAGGGGGGCACCGGCCCTCGGAGATTGAATCTCCTAGGGGGGCGTCGGCCAAGGGGGTGGCTTGCCCCCCAAGCCTAGGGGGCGCCCCCCACCCCTAGGGTTTCAACCCTAGGCGCAGGGGGAGGCCCAAGGGGGGTGCGCCAGCCCACTAACGGCTGGTCCCCCTCCCCCTACAGCCCATGGGGCCCTTCGGGATGGGTGGCCCCACCCGGTGGACCCCCGGGACCCTTTCGGTGGTCCCGGTACACTACCGGTGACCCCCGGAACTCTCCCGATGGCCGAAACTGGACTTCCTATATATCATTCTTTACCTCCGGACCATTCCGGAACTCCTCGTGACGTCCGGGATCTTATCCGGGGCTCCGAACAACATTCGGGTTACCGTGTGCATATATCTCGACAACCCTAGCGTCACCGAACCTTTAGTGTGTAGACCCTACGGGTTCGCGAGACACGTAGACATGACCGAGACGACTCTCCGGCCATAACCAACAGCGGGATCTGGATACCCATGTTGGTTCCCACGTGTTCCTCGATGATCTCATCGGATGGACCACGATGTCAAGGATTCACTTAATCCCGTATGCTATTCCCTTTGTCTATCGGTACAGCACTTGCCCGAGATTCGATCGTCGGTATACCGATACCTTGTTCAATCTCGTCATGGCAAGTCTCTTTACTCGTTCCGTAATACATCATCCCGTGACTAACTCCTTAGTCACATTGAGCTCATTATGATGATGTCTTACCGAGTGGGCCCAGAGATACCTCTCCATCATACGGAGTGACAAATCCCAGTCTCGGCTCATGCCAACTCAACAGACACTTTCGGAGATACCCGTTGCGTACCTTTATAGCCACCCAGTTACGTTGTGACGTTTGGCACACCCAAAGTATTCCTACGGTATCCGGGAGTTGCACAACCTCATGGTCTAAGGAAAAGATACTTGACATTGGAAAAGCTTTAGCATTACGAACTACACGATCTTGTGCAAGGCTTAGGATTGGGTCTTGTCCATCACATCATTCTCCTAATGATGTGATCCCGTTATCAATGACATCCAATGTCCATGGCCAGGAAACCGTGACCATCTGTTGATCAACGAGCCAGTAACTAGAGGCTTACCAGGGACATGTTGTGGTCTATGTATTCACACATGTATCGCTGTTTCCGCACAATACAATTCAAGCATGAATAACAGACAATTATCATGAACAAGGAAATATAATAATAACCATTTTATTATTGCCTCTAGGGAATATTTCCAACAGCAGCTATGTACTCAGCTTCAGAAGTGGAGAGTGATACACAGTTCTGCTTCTTCGAGGACCAACAAACTAAGGATCGTCCGAGGAAATGGCATGTGCCGGATATAGACTTGCGATCCACTCGATCACCAGCATAGTTAGAGTCAGAATATCCAATGAGATCAAAATCAGAGCCCTTGGGGTACCATAATCCAAGTGTTGGAGTGTATGCTAGATATCGAAGAATATGCTTCACAACCTTATGGTGTGATTCCTTCGGTGTAGCTTGAAATCGGGCACACATGCAAACACTAAGCATAATATCTGGCCTAGATGCACATAGATACAATAAAGAGCCAATCATGGAGCGGTATACCTTTTGATTGAAGTCTTTACCATTTTCATTGGTGCACAGTTGGCCATTTGTGGGCATAGGGATTTTGATGCCTTTGCAATCTTGCATGTTGAATTTTCTAAGAACATCCTTGAGGTATTTCTCTTGAGATATGAAGATGCCATTGCGTTGTTGACGAATTTGAAGGCCTAGGAAGAATTTCAGCTCTCCCATCATGGACATTTGATATTCTTCACGCATCATGTAGCCAAATTCGTCAATCTAACGTTCATCAGTATAGCCAAAGATAATATCGTCCACATAGATTTGACACACAAATAATTCATCATCATATGATTTAGTGAAAAGAGTTAGGTCAAGTGAACCGGGCTTGAAGCCTTTATTCGCGAGGAATTCCTTAAAAGTATCATACCACGCCTGAGAGGCATGCTTGAGGCCATAGAGGGCCTTGTTGAGTTTGAAGACTTTGTCAGGATGTTTAGGATCTTCAAAACCTGGGGGTTGAGCAACATATACTTCTTCCTCAAGCTTACCATTGAGGAATGCACTTTTCACATCCATTTGATATAAGATGATATTATGATGGTTAGCATAAGCAAGTAATATGCGAATAGCTTCAAGTCTAGCAACAGGAGAAAAGGTTTCATCGAAGTCAATTCCTTGAACCTGTGTGTAGCCTTGAGCTACGAGACGAGCCTTATTCCTCACAACGAGGCCATTTTCATCTTGATTGTTTCGATAGACCCACTTGGTGCCGATGATGTTGTGCTTCCGAGGATCTGGTCTCTTGACGAGTTCCAACACATGGTTGAGCTTGAATTGATACAATCCCTCTTGCATAGCTTGAATCCACTCAGGTTCCAGAAATGTCTCATCAACTTTGGTGGGCTCTATGATAGAGACAAAAGCAAAGTGCCCACAAAAGTTAGATAAGTGTGAAGCTCTTGAGCGTGTGAGAGGACCTGGTGCATTGATGTCCTTAATGATTTTCTCGATCTGCACTTCTTTTGCGACACGAGGATGAGCTGGTTGACGACTTTGGTCTGGCTGAGCATTTTCTTTAGCAGCAGTTTCTTCAGGAGCGCTAGAATGATTTCCTTCATTGTTAGGAATGACTTCTTCAGCTGATTCTTCAGTGGGGATGATATCTTCAGTAGCTTTAAACATGATGGATTCCTCAGGAGGTATTTCACCTGACACAGGAGGCAGTTGCTCTCTTTGTGAGCCATTAGTTTCATCGAACCACACATCTACAGTCTCAACAATCTTGTGAAGATGATTGATGAAGATTTTGTAGGTGTGCGAGTCCTTTCCATAAACAGGCAACAAACCTTCATGTGCTTTTGATGCAAATTTGGATATTTTATGAGGATCTCTAACCCAGCATTTAGCACCGAACACTTTGAGATAACTCACACTGGGTTTCTTGTCAGTGAGTAGTTCATATGAGGTTTTCTTGAGGAGTTTGTGAAGATATACCCTATTGATGATGTGGCACGCAGTGTTGATAGCCTTAGGACAGAACCGAAGACGCATATTGTATTCATAAAGCATAGTGCGAGCCATCTCAACAAGAGTCATGTTCTTGCCCACCACAACGTCGTTCTACTGAGAAGTGTATGGGGCTGATAGCTCAGGAGTAATACCAAGTTCATCAAGATAGTCATCAAGACCAGTGTTCTTGAACTCGGTCGCATTGTCTCTCCGGATATGCTTCAGCTTCACATCGAAATTCGTCGAGTCCCTTGAGGAAAATCGCTTGAAGATTTCCTGCAGTTCATGCTTAAATGTGATGATATACACCCATGTATAATGAGAATAGTCATCAACAATGACAAAGCCATAAAGAGATGCTGCATTTGTGAATGCAGAGTAATGTGTAGGGCCGAAGAGGTCCATGTGAAGCAATTCAAAAGGATGAGTGGTAGTCATGATAGTCTTCGAGGAATGCTTGGATTTGGTCATCTTTCTCGCTTCGCAAGCCCCACAAAGATGATCTTCGAGGAATTTGATACCCTCAATTCCAAGAATGTGTTTCTTCTTCACCAGTGTGTGCAAGTTCCTCATGCTAGCATGATCGAGTTGTCGATGCCATAGCCATCCTTCTGAAGCTTTTGCAAGTAGACCTGTGGCAGGCTGTGGTCCTGTAGAGAAATCAACAATATACAAGTCTCCTCTCCTAAAGCTTTCGAAGACTTTGGAATTGTCATATTGTAAGACTACGACACATCGATATTTGCTAAAGACAACAGCCATATCAAGATCACAAAGCATTGAGACAGACATGAGGTTGAATCCAAGAGACTCGACAAGCATGACTTTGTCCATGTGTCGATCTTTTGAGATTGCAACCTTACCTAGACCCAATACCTTGCTTTTTCCTTTGTGAGCGTAAGGGCATATTTCTCCTAAGTGGTTTTGGTGATTGATGACAATGTATTTGCGGACTAATCGTGTGCAGTGTGCTTTTCAGATATCTCATGTCTAGGCACAAGATGATTAACTGCCACTCGGAGCTTATCAAAGACGGCGTTTCCTTTTGTTTCTTTTTGGTGGAATTGAGTCATAGGAAAGCCTTACTATTAAGAGGGGGTTCTCTTAAGAAAGATTAGGGTGAAATCAACACGTTCACATCTATCCATTTGCACCACCTCTCCCTCGCTTCTTTGGAGCTCTGGTCGGTTTCCTTGTCGTCGCAAAAACAGGGGCTTTCTACTACTCATAGTCTATGGTATGTGGTAGTACCGCTCAAGAGAGCGGTAGTACCGCCATGTAGCCGTGGTAGTACCGCACACTGTGGTAGTACCGTGCCAGGTTTGCGGTAGTACCGTGGCCTGTGCCCCAGCGTCGTGGCTAGAACGGAAGTAGCTGCGGAAGTAATTTTTCACATCCGCACCCTACACGGTAGTACCGCTCCTAGTGAGCGATAGTAGCGTGCCGGGTTTTTGCATCGTTCAAAACTCTGCATAAGTAGCCACGGATGTAATTATAATAGTCTGTGCTCTTCCTAGCCCGGACTGAACCCTGTCTTGCGGTAGTTCCGCAAGGGCGCACGATAGTACCGCTCCGGCAATACTACCGCTCGTTGCTATAAGCAACATGGCCATGTCTAGCCCCTGTCGCGCCAGCGGTAGTACCACACCCCTTGCGGTAGTACCGCGCGGCCTTGCGGTAGCACCGCAAGTCTGGTGCGATAGTACCGCATGTCGCGGGAAGAGTTAGTGGATAACGGTTGGATTTGTTCTTCCACTATATAAGGGGAGTCTTCTTCTCCAATAAGACTTACCTCTTCCTCCCCAAGCTCCATTGTCGCCCAAAGCTCCATTTCCGCCCAATCTCTCTCCCTAGCCAATCAAACGTGTTGATTTCCTAGGGATTGGTTGAGAAGGCATCGATCTACACTTCCACCAAGAGAAATTTGATTCCCCCACTAATCCCTTGTGGATCTTGTTACTCATGTGTGTTTGAGCACCCTAGACGGTTGAGGTCACCTCGGAGCCATAGTTCATTGTGGTGAAGCTTCGTGGTGTCGTTGGGAGTCTCCAATGCAGTTGTGGAGATAGCCCCAACCTTGTTTGTAAAGGTTCGATCGCCACCTTCAAGGGCACCACTAGTGGAATCATGGCACGTCGCATTGTGTGAGGGCGTGAGGAGAATACGGTGGCCCTAGTGGCTTCTTGGGGAGCATTGGGCCTCCACACCGCTCCAACGGAGACATACTTCCTCTCAAAGGGAAGGAACTTCGGTAACACATCCTCGTCTTCACCGGCTCCACTTGTGGTTATCTCTTACCTTTACTTGTGCAAGCTTTTGTTTTATTTCATAGCTAGCTTGCTTGTGTGCTTATTATTGTCGCATCATATAGGTTACGCACCTAGTTGCATATCTAGACAACCTATATTGTTGCTAAGTTTAATTTGGTTAAGAAAGCTAAAAATTGTTAGTTGTCTATTCACCCCCCCCTCTAGTCAACCATATCGATCCTTTCAATTGGTATCAGAGCCTCGTCTCTTTATTAAGGACTTTACCGTCCAAAGAGTATGGGTGACAACATAGTCGAGATGGAGGAACACTCCGGTGGAAATCCGTCCTTATCTACGTTCGATGGGGGACCCACGGTCTCTCGTGAGGAGTTCAATGTGGCTTTGGACACATTGAAAGACTCATTGACGACCGAGGTCAAAGGCATGTTCAAAGAATTTCTTGAGGGACTTAAATTACCCACCGCACCGTTGGAAGTGGTTCGTCCCACTAACAACGTGTCGGATGCTATTCCCGATAAGGGAGAAGCTAGTAGTGAGCAAATCCCGGTGACTAAGAATGGGAGTGGCATCTTTGCTCACTCCGCACCTCCCATCAATTATGGAGGACCCGTTCCCACCCCGCATTTAAATTTGGTTGGTCCTCCTCCTAAGTTTGTGAAAAATGCTGATTTTGCTACTTGGAAGTTTCGTTTTAAACATCATTTAAATCATTGTTCTACTAATCTTTGGAGAATCATTGAGCAAGGTTTCTACCCGCATGATCCATACAACTTAACTCCAAGAGAAGCTGCAGATCATTAATTCAACAAGTCCGTTCTTTGCATTCTTCAAGAAGCTATCCCTCCCAAAGATATTGCACACCTTCGACCCTTCTCTGTGGCCAAGGAAGCATGGGAGCATGTTGGTTCCTTGTACAAGGGAAGCGCAAGCATTCAACGCTCAAACTATGAAGTTGTGCAAGATGAAGCCGATGAGTTTGCCATGATCGAAGATGAAGATCCCCGTGAACTTTATCGAAGATTAACCACTCTTGCAGTCTCACTTCGAGATCATGGAAGCAAGGATATGGATGACAATTGGCTCAAGCGCAAGTTTCTCAAGGACATGATGCCTTATCACAAGGCCATGTCCTCCGACATCCGCCAAAGACCGGACTTCCACACTTTGTCCTCAATTGAAGTGTTGGATGAGTTTGTTGCCATGAGGATCTTGGACAAGACCGCCGGCAATGCGGTGTTGCGAGCTCAACGATCAAAGAAGCCCAACCTTGCATTGAAGGCCAAGGCTTATGTGGAAGAAGAGGATGAAGAGGAGGAAGATGAGTGTTATCCCGAAGACACCAAATATGCCTATCATGAGCACACGGCTCTCGCATCACAACAATTTTTGGGCAACAAGAAGAACTCAAGGCCCAACTTCAATAAGAACAATTCAAGTGGCTTCAAGGGCAAGCAACGAGTGAGGATGTGCTACAATTGTGGCAATGTGAGTCACTTTGTTGTAGATTGCCCATATGAAAAAAGGGAAGACAATGGAGGCACAATTATCTGAAAGGACAAGGCCAAGTCTTATCCCAACAAGAACAACTTCACCAAGAAGACTCCTCCCAAAGGATTGGTGGCCCAAGAATAGTATGATGAAGATGACGACGCTGCAGAAGATGAGGAGATGGTCACCATGGCCACCATTGCTATTGCAACAACTCCACGATCATCTCTCTTTGACTCACCAAATGAGAACATCACCGCCAAGTGCCTCATGTCTAAAGCCACCAACAAGGTAACCCACAAATCAATTCTACCATCACTTCTAATCCTTCATTGACAAATTGCATTGATGAGAGTGAGGGGGCGGAGGAGGAGGAAAATGAATTTGAGTCTTTTATGAGTAAGCTCAAAGGTAAACCCAAGAAGCACTTCGTTGCTCCCTTGGAACAACTTGGTGAAGCCAATGACATGATCGAGGCTCACGAGGAGACCATCTCCAAGATGGAGGGTCATAGTCGAGACTATGCAAATGAGACATCGGATCTCTCTAATGCTCTTGAGTAAGAGCATGGTCTTCGTTTGGCTCTTGAGGAGTCACACAATGATGATCATGCTAAATTAAAAAAAGATCTTGATCATGCTTTAGTTGTCTCTCGTGTGCTCAATTCCGAGAAGGCAAAACTTGTGGTTGACCATGCTAGACTCAAGGAGGAGTTTGATACACTTGACAAGGCTCACAAGGTCTTGAAGAGCGTACATGCTAGCCTCAAAGAGTCTCATGATCAACTTCAAGTTTCGCTAACCAAGGAGAAAGCCACTTTTCCTCACATGGTTTTAATTGATAATGCAAATACTACTAACCCATGTTGCACGCATGTGGATCTTGTTGATGAGAATTCCAAGTTAAAGAAGCAACTTGATAAAGGTCTTGTGTTCTGCATACAAGGTGAGAAGAACCTCAACGACCTTTTGAGCAATCAAAAGGAAGTTGTTGCCAAGGAGGGAATTGGGTTTGCCCCCAAGTCCAAGAAGAAGAAGAATGACAAGACCAAGCAACCCCCTCTTCTCAAGCAAACCTTTGTGAAGGAGGGACCGGGTACTCCTAAGAAGAAGAAGAACAATGTGAAGGGTAGTGGAGTCAAGAAAAACATTGCCACTCCTTCCAACAGAGCCGGCAACTTTAACCCGTCTTATGTGTTATGTCGTGCTAGTGATGGACCTATTTTTTCTAAATTCGTTGGTTCTTCTTATGAGTACATTGAATGGTCTATTTGGGTTCCTAAGACCCTTGTTACTAACCTCAAAGGACCCATTACAAATTGGGTACCTAAATCCAAGCATTGATCTCTTGTAGGAGTTTGCTTCCGATGGGGGATCATGGTTGCTCGATAGTGGAGCCACAAATCATATGACCGGAAGCAAAGACTTGGTGATGGACGTACACCAAGGTTCATCTATGGCCACCAATGTCGAATGGGGTGATGCTTCATCTTCTAAGGTATTGGGGCTTGGCAAGGTTGTTGTTTCTCATGATCTCACGATCGAGAAAGTCATGCTTGTTGAGTCCCTTGCATACAATTTACTTTCCGTTCGTCAACTTGCACTCATGGGCTTTGCCCCATTCTTTGATATTGACTCCGTGGCCCTCTTGTGGAGCAAGACTCTTAAAGTAGCCTTTGTTGGGCATGTCGAGAACTGTCTCTATGTGGTTAACTTCTCGGAGTGGCCCACTAAGACCGTGACTTGCTCAATGGCTAAAGTTGATGTGGGGTGGCATTGGCATCGCCGTTTAGCCCACGTTAATATGAGATCTTTGCAAAGTCTTCTCAAGGGGGGCCATGTCTGTGGACTAACAAATGTTAGTGTTGCCAAAGATCGTGCTTGTAGTGCTTGTATCGAAGGAAAGCTACATGAGAAGTCTCACCCTCCCACGACTATCATCTACTCGACGAGACCTTTAGAGCTCCTCCACATGGATCTCTTTGGGCCTCCATCATTTGATAGTCTTGGGGGCAGAAATTGTTGCTTGGTGATTGTAGATGATTATTCAAGATACACTTGGGTATACTTCTTCAATAGGAAGAGTGAGACCCAACAAACCGTCATCAACTTTGCAAATGAAGCTCAATGTTAATATGATGCAAAGATGTTGATGATTCGAAGTGACAACGGCACCGAGTTCAAGAATTACACCTTGGATGAGTTTATTAGTGATGAGTGGATCAAGCATCAATATGCCGCACCATATACCCCTCAACAAAATGGTGTGGCGGAGAGAAAGAACCGGACATTGATGGACGCGGGAAGGACCATGATGGCGGAGTTCAAGTCTGCGTACAACTTTTGGGCCGAAGGCATCAACACCACTTGTCATGCATCCAATCGGCTCTATCTCCGCAAAGGCTTGAACAATACTCCATATGAGATACTTACTGGTAACAAGCCCAACCTCAAGTACTTCCGGGTGTTCGGTTGTAAGTGTTTCATACTCAAAAAAGGTGTTAGTTTGTCTAAATTTGAAGCTAGAGCTCATGAGGGCATATTTGTTGGTTATGCTACAAACTCTCATGATTACCGCGTCCTCAACAAGTCCAATGGACTCATTGAGGAGACGTGTAACGTAGAGTTTGATAGGAATAACGGCTCCCAAGTGGAGCAAAGTGGTACTTGTGATGTAGGTGATGAAATTCCTCCTCAAGCCATAAGAAGAATGGGTATTGGTCATATCCTACCCATTGAGGAACCCCTTGTGGCCGAAGGAGAAGGACAATATTCCACTGAAGTGGAACCATCACCAACCCAAGACCCACATGCTTCCGAAGAACAAAGTGAAGGCCCTCAACCTGATGAACAAGGCCAGGTGCAAGATCAACTGCAAGATGGTGGTGATCCACCAAGTGATGCGCAAGGCCAAGTTCCCTCTCCCGAGCATATTCAAGATCAAGAGCAAGCTCAAGATCAAGAACAAGCTCATAACGATGCTCAAGATGATCAACTCATAACTCCTCAACTAACACTTGAAGAGCAATTGGAGCGTTGTGCTGCCAAAGTTGCTTCTAGGCTCGCTTCTAGAGAGCATCACATGGAGAATATCCTGGGAAGCATCACAAAGGGGGTAAGCACTCGTAGATAATTAGCAAAATATTGTGCTCATCATGCGTTTGTCTCTTCTGTTGAACCTCAAAAGGTCTATGAGGCACTCGGAGACCCCAACTGGCTCAACGCCATGCATGAAGAACTCCATAACTTCAAGTGCAACAAGTTGTGGCGTTTGGTGCCAAGGCCGAAGGAGAACCATAATTCATTGGAACCAAATGGATCTTTAAGAACAAGCAAGATGCTCACGGAATTGTCATCCGCAACAAGGCTCGTTTGGTGGCTTAAGGCTACACCCAAGTCGAGGGTATCGACTATGGTGAAACCTTTGCCCGCGTTTCTCACCTTGAATATATACGTTTGTTGCTTGCCTATGCTTGTCATCATAACTTTAAATTGCAACAAATGGATGTTAAAAGTGCTTTTCTAAATGGTCCTCTTAATGAGTTGGTGTATGTCAAACAACCCCCGGGGTTTGAGGATCCTAAGTTCCCCAATCATGTGTATCAACTCGATAAGGCGCTCTATGGCCTTAAAAAAGCCCCACGTGCGTGGTATGAGCATCTTACCGAGTTGTTGCAAGATCGTGGGAAATTGGGAAAATAGACCCCACTCTTTTTGCTAAGAAGCTCAAAGGGGAGTTGTTTGTATGCCAGCTATATGTTGATGATATTATCTTTGGTTCACCTAACAAAGCATTCAATGATGAGTTTTCCGCACTCATGACCGTGAAGTTTGAGATGTCCATGATGGGAGAGTTGAAGTTCTTCCTTGGGTTCGAAATCAAACAAAGAAGAGAAGGAATCTTCATCAAACAAGCCAAATACACTCAAGATATGCTCAGGAGGTTCAATCTAAGTGATGTCAAGCCGGATACTACTCCAATGCCTACCAAGTGCCAATTTTACATTAATCCCAATGGTAAAGCGGTGGATCAAAAGGTATATTGTTCTATGATTGGATCCTTGCTTTACCTTTGTGCATCTAGACCAGATATCATGTTGAGTGTGGGAATTTTTGCACGGTTTCAAGCCTCGCCTAAGGAAAGTCACTTTGTGGCAGTCAAGCAAATATTTCAATATTTGGATCATACCCCAAACTTTGGCTTATGGTACCCAAGAGGAGAAAACTTCAACCTTGTAGGTTTCTTGGATTTGGATTGGGCGGGAGACAAAGTGGATAGGAAGTCAACTTCCGGAGGTTGCCAATTTCTTGGTTGGTCTTTGGTGAGTTGGTCTTCCAAGAGGCAAAGTTGTCTATCTCTCTCCTCCACCGAAGCCGAGTATGTGTCGGGCGGCAGTTGTTGTGCTCAACTTCTATGGACGAGGCAAACTTTAAAGGATTACGGTGTCACTTGTGACAAAGTGCCTCTTTGGTGTGACAATGAAAGTGCCATCAAGATTTCTCTCAACCCGGTGCAACACTTCAAGACGAAGCATATTGAGATTTGGTATCACTTCATCTGGGAGCATATTCGGCGAGGGGAAATTGATCTTAACTATGTCAACACTCATGATAACCTTGCAGATATCTTCACGAAGCCTTCGGATGAAGCAAGATTTCTTGAGTTAAGGCATGAGCTAAATATCATAGATTTGAGCAATGTGGATTGAAACTATGCACACCTCCTCACACTCATCATGTTATATTGTTTAGGTGTAGGCATGGACATAGGGGGTATTTTTCTCTCAATTAACTCTCCCCCCATTATGTATAAATTGGTCAAGTCATTCACGTTAGCCATCTTTGATGGTATTTGTGCTTCAAAGACGAGTGTTGGTCATGGGCCCAAGGATAATTCTTCATGGTGCCATACCAATTAACTCAAACATAGTTGGCTCCAACCACCGCCCTCTTTTTGGAGAGGTGTGTCTCGTGTTTGGTTCTTGTTGTCTTTTGACTTTCTTTCTTCAGCCGAGTTTGTGTTTCGGTTGCCTCGTGTGTTAGCTCGTTGGTGTGTTCGTTCACTTGAAGATTGCTTTGACTAAGCCTTTTTTGAAACTTACATTTTCTTGGGTGTCAGGCTCAAGATGTGATTCTATCCCGATCATGTGACACTTACGTGATTGGGGCACAACCGCATTTCGGGCGCTTAGCAAGATGGATATCATTACATCGTACCATTACATACATACATGGGGGATACAACAATACATACAAGTCACAAGAATACAACAACATCAATACAAAACATCCGACTACGGATGAAAACATGAAAATCACAACAACATCCATCTGCTATCCCAGGCTGCCGACCAGGAACCTAACCCAAGACTGAAGAAGAAGAAGAAGAAGAAGAAAGAACTCCAACACAACGGACACCGCTCTCGCGTCAAAACACCGGAAACCTGCAGCTGCAACTATTGTTGTAGTATCTGTGAGCCACGAGGACTCAGCAATCCCATTACCATGGGTAAGAAGACTAGCAAAGCTTAATGGGTAGGAAGAGGTAAAGTGGTGAGGTTGCAGCAGCGGCTAAGCATATATGGTGGCTAACTTACGAGTACAAGAATAAGATGAGCATCTACGCAAACGGTCGCAAACTAGTAGTGATCGCTAAAGATCCTGAACTACCTACGAGTCAAACATAACCCCACCGTGTTCTCTTCTCAAAGTGAAAAGAGACAGTCACTGTTACTCACACGGTTGTGTGTTTTACTTCGGATCCTCTGTCAAGTTTTCTACAACCGGACATTAACAAATTCCAATCTGCCGCATAACCGCGGGCACGGATTTCGAAAGATCATAACCCTGCAGGGGTGTCCCAACTTAGCCCATCACAAGCTCTCATGATCAGCAGAAGTAATAATAATATTACCCCTTATCTTAGGGACAATCCGACCAGGCTCGAAAATCCCGGTGCACAAGACATTTCGACAATGGTAAAACAAGTCCAGCAAGACCTCCCGGCGTGCCGACACCCTGATAGTAGCCGCGCGTATCTCGTCTCAGGCCACGTCCGGGTAGGTGAGCCTATAGGAAAATACCAGACCTCGAGTTTCCCCGTGGTGGCCCTGCAGTCCCCCCGTTTGGGACCAACACCATCAGCACTGGCCCCCCCTGCTATGTAGAAAGAATCCTCGGGGACGTGACCCCCTATGCAATTTAATTAATTAATTAAGTTGTTATTATGAGGCAAATTAGAACCAATGTTGGGCCTTGCTGGAGGAGTTTTATTCAAAGACGAGCTGTCAAGGGGTCCCCATATACCCAACCGTGTAAGGAACGCAAAATCAAGGAACATAATGCCGGTTTATCGGCTCCTAAGGTGGCATGAGTGGAACAAAACACTGAGCAAAAGGCCAAGCCTTCCACCCATTGCCAAGTATATAGGTGTGCTAATAACAATAGTAGATATTGTGATATTCCAACAACAAGATCCGACATGGATCAATCGTCATCTTCACCTACAACTAACAAAGCTATCAGAGGGGCTGAGCAAGCGGGCAATGATAGTAAAGGTATCCAAGGTGATGGTAATCTTGACTGAGATCCCGCTAGGAAGAAGAACGAATCCATGAAGAAGACGAAGATGAAGCCACAGAGTCAAACCACGTGTAGTCGAACGAATCCTCACGATCGCAACGGAAAAGAACTAGCGAGAAGAAAGCACACAACATGGTAAACACTCCACTCAAGAACATGACAAGAAGCTCAACCAAGTATGATGCAAGACAAGTCTATATGATGCAATTCATGGCAAGGGATGAAGCACACAAGAACAACACAAACCAACAAGTTTAAATGAGGCCGGAATCAAGATATAACAAATCCGGTAAGTCCTCATATGCCCGTTTTGAAATTAGTCCATATCTGAACAAACCTAAAGTTAAAGTTGTTAAACAGCAGGTTAACATGCACCATGATGATCTACACGAAATTCTAGTCAAGTTTCATATAAAGTTTGTTTAATTCAGAGCTACGGCCTAGAAGATATGAGCAAAACAAGTCAAACATGGCAAATAAGCAAGATGCATCCAAACAACAAGCAAACAAACTCCAAACATGAAAATAACAAGATATTATTCTTCTACACGCAAAATCACACAAGTTTCATATAGGACACACTCAAAACGGAGCAACGGGCTAGAAGTTATGAGTTAAACAAGTTACAACGCAAAGCTGAAGTTAACAGCCACATAGCAACTTTAGAGAAAGGTAAATATAAGCTACAGCACCCAAACATGATAAAAAGAGGGATGGATGTGAAATAGACATGATACTTAACAAGCATGAACTTAGAACACACCCAAAAGCTTGCTGGAACACAATTAAACAAGCATGGCAAGTTGCAATAAATTTATCCAGACTTAGTCAAAATCTGGGAAGGCAAAAACATCATCACGATGCTGCCTTCGGAGGCACAAAACAACAAGCTTATCAACTCTACTAAGTATATAAGGATCATGGACATGTAATAGACATAGCATACATCAAACAACTCCATAGGAGGCATGGATCAATAACAAAAAGCTTCACCAAATTGATCATGCTGATAAAAACCTGACAGGTTAAATTTATAGCAACTTGAGAGCAAGAAATAAATAAGCTACATCAGGCCAAATATGCAAACAAGGGTATGGATGGATAGACAATAACTGTGACAACACGACATGATCATTGGCCACTCCAAAACAAGCTTGGATTTGAGTGGGGCATCAAGCAAACATAGCATCGGGTTAACAAATTCCAGACTTGGCAGTTTTTTCACTAAGTATAAAATAGCAACATTGGCATGGTATGTTTACAAGATTTTTTAAGTCACCTCAAGGCATATCATGGAAAGTGGATTGCACCACAGCAAAGACCATATGATTGTGCTTCTAAAACATATAGACAAGTGGCATGAAGACAAACACATCAATAGCAACGAGCAAGTGAAATCAGCATCTCATAACAAGTTTCAGCACTTAACAGCCACATGCACTTTTGTAACAGAGATAAACATGTCAATATGGCACCTAACATGAATGCTACATCAACCAACATGTAGAGCACTTCACAATGAACATTTTGACATATCATATGCTCCATTTGGATAAACATGCACAAAGTTATCACATCTCAAACATGTTAACAAAATTACAGGTAACAGCAGTTTTAAACAAGTAGCACTCTTGCAATGATGATTAGGGCATAAAGATGAATTCTAACAAGCATGCCACAATGGAACAAAGTGAAGAGCATATCACCACGATCATTTTGACATATCATATGCATCATTTGGACAACCACACAAAAAGTTACAGCCACCCAAAGAATGCGTTAGAACAACTATTTCTGGGGCTTAGCCAAAATACCAAGAGGAAAAAATGGACGGGGACGATCGGGATGAGCAGATCCGAGGTGGTTCGGCGTTTGGTTCGGTGACTCCCTGGCGAAAAGTGGACCGGGTGATCCCGGCTGGAGCTTGAGGCCATGGCAGATCACGCACGGCCGGACCGGCGCCAGTGAGGCAGGGATGGGGCGGAGAAGGCCGGATCCAGCGGGCCCCCGGCCGGAGCTGGGCACGAACGTGGCCGGAGGAGGCGCCTCCGCAGTCGGCAGCGGCGAATCCCGCCGGGAACACCAGGGGCGGCGTGGAACTCCAGAGGACGGGGCGACGGACGGTGGCTGGCGGCGGCGCGCGGCCGGCCGGCGAGGGCGCCTGGCGCGGCGGCGGTGAAGCGCGCCGGCATGGGAGGCGAAGGGCGGCTGGTGTCGACCGCGGGCCGGGCGGGATGGCTGCGGGCCCGCGGGTCGCGGCGAGAGTGGGAAGCCGGTGGGGTGACGTGGCACCGTCCCGTTGGCTGCGGGCGGCGGGGCCGATGACGTGTCGTGCGCCGGTTGGCTGCGGTGAGGTGGATGCGGGGATGTACATGTCCGGCGGGGGAGCGGACATATCCGGCGCGCGGTGGGAGCGGGGCTAGGCTTTCATCTACGAGAATTTCGGGGGGAGACACATATTTATAGGTAGAGGGAGCTAGGAGAGTCCAAATGAAGAGCGGTTTTCGGCCACGCGATCACGATCCAACGACCGAGAGCATGGTGGAGGTTAGAGTGGGCTTGTGGGCTGTTGTGAAAGGGGTGTTGGGCCAAAAGAGAAAAGGCTTCCGGCGGTTAACACGATTAACCATTGGGCTATCAAACAAACTCCGAATGCGATGAAACTTGACAGGCGGTCTACCTATGCTATAATAAGACCACACGCCAAGTTTCAACCCATTCCGAGAACCTTTTCCGGCCACTCACATAATAAATATCTAGAGGTGCCGCGGGCACGTGCAAGTGTGTCTGGGCTAAGAACGGACAACGGAAAGGACGAGGGGAACCCGAACTGATGCAAGTTTTGAAAACATGATGATGCAAGCACATGATGACATGGAAAAATGCAACACGCAAGCAGATGACATGGCAACGGCAACGAATAACTGGCTGACACCTGGCGCACCGGTCTCGGGGTGTCACAACACTCCCCTACTAACAAGATATCTCGTCCTGGGATCTTAGGAACGAGACGGAAGGGAAAAAGGAAGAACAAAATTCTTCGAGGACAAAAGAGTGAAACCAAAGAATATTGAGAGGTTGAACAACTTGAAAGAAAGGATACAACGGAGATGAACGAAGTTGCAAAGACTTTGATAAACAAGAGAACAAGGAAATACGACGAGAATCGAGGAGGTTAAGTGACAAGAGAGAAATTAACCACTCCGGTTAAAAGAGATAGAGAAGAAATTCGAACAAAATTTGGGTAGCACTTCGGCTGAAATGGACTGAATATAACATGAACTTGAGAGGATGGTATAATATTTGATGAGATGAACAACAGAACGCCTCCGGAAGAATTACAAGAGTGAAATTAAAAGAACGGATAAGAGAATAACAAGTTCCACCGCGAATGAATTTGAAATCATCCTTGCGAAGAAAGGATGAACGGAGTTGTTGAGAAGATCAACAACAAAAGAATAAGCTTGTTGTGGACTTATGGAAATTATCCCAAAACTTGAGGTTAATTATGCCACAAATAAAAGATTGAATAGATGAGAAGAAGGAGGAAATGCAAAACTCCACTTCAAAAGAATACGGAGAATTATTTGCACTGAAGAGGCAGGAATAAGAGTGCTGAGCTGCTCCAGAAGAATTTGATGAATATTTGAAGAATGAATTGAATGATGAAGAACCACCATGAAGAGATCTGGTATTAAGGATGATGATATAGAAATGACAGACGAAAAGAATAAGATTAAAGCCTTGCAATGATTTAGACGGGGTTCCAATGAGATAGCCGAGAAAACTTGAACTCTGGAAAAGAAAAGATTAAAGCACTTGGAACTAGAATTTATTCATCAAGAACAAATTCCGAGGGAAAGGATTAAAAAACTAGAAGAATAAGAATTACGTTATGCTTGTCCTCCATCAATTAAATTGATGCGAAGAAATGGATTCACATACTACTTATTCTCATTGAAATGATTTAAGAGGAATATATCGCGAACTTGCAAAAATCTTCATGAACCACCGGTAGGATTGAAATAAAAATGAATTGATATGATAGCACCGGAAAAGAACGGTTGAGCGAATCACCGTAAACAATTGAAGCCGGGTCAAGAAAAGGAACGAACCACCGTGAAGAAATATTGGGACGAACGAAGAGGCATCAATGAAGAATATTTGGAGGACGAAGTTAAAAACTGAGAATGAAGAAATCTTCTGAAATGATGGCCTTCGGAGGAACACAAAGAAGGAATTCATGAAATACTCCGGATGGTTGAGGAAAGAATTTTATACGATCGGAACAAGAAAGAGGATAGCATCATGCTAGAATCACGAATATTTGAGAGAACGGGCAATATTTCGAGGAATTATTCCTCAATCTTCAAATGACAACGAGAAATATCATGAAGAATTTGTGAGATACTCCGGAAGAATGAAGAGAGGAAGGTTAAACCAACGATGGAAAGAATTTGCAAACGATCTTGGAGAAGGCATATGACTGATGGAATCCATACTTATGTCACACTTGAAAAGAATTTCAGAACACTCCGGGAAAAATAAAAGAGTCAGGTAAGGTCCTGGGAAAAACCTGTGGGTTACGAACCCACCGAAGATAAAACACCGTTGAAAAGATTATTTGAACAAGAAACGATGCACCGAACAATTGAAAAACTCGAATGAGGTGACAACCTCGAATTAATTGAAGGCAACACGAATCTCGTGAGATATCTTCGGAACTCCGGAATGATTAAATGGCGGGAGGCGAACAAGCAAGAGGAAAACACTTGAGTCGATGAAAGAATAAGAACAACCCCGAGATATTGGAATTGAATCCACCGGAGAAGAATAGAGGTGAAGAATATCAAACGAGAGGAGAATTCACCAGTTGAAATAATTGATGAAAGGAATACAAAGACTTCACACGAGTAGGACCGATACTCGATTAAGGACTCCGGCTCCGAGAAGTAAAAAGGGTGGGCGAGTGGGAAAGAAAAAAATCCACTTTGGACGGGGAAAACACCATCGGTTGAAAAGAACTGAGGTTGAACTTGCAAAGAAGAAGAGGGTCGAATCCACTTCAGGAGAGATGCACCAGATGACAGAACTGACAACGCAACGAACGAAAACTAACCGCGTGATCCTAAATTTTTTTGAAAGGGAATAGAAGTAATTCAAAACACCTACGTTAAGATTCCTCACCAGAACGACGAAGGGGCTGAGGAGTAAAAAGCATTCCTACTCTCCGATATAACTAGACTCCGAAAAAGTTTTATTCTAGACTCAACAACGGCCAATGTCACATCCCTAGTTAGCATTTGTATTAGGACTAGCTAGAGTGTGCATCATGTTTACTTATCAAAGAAACTTGAAATGGGAATGACAGAAACCCCAGCACCCCTCTTCTAACAACTAGGGTTTGATAAAATCTTTTCCAATGTACCCAAAATGCCCTTCAAAAATGTTCATCATTTCTGCCTTGGTCTTAAACCTCTGCCAAAAATGGTGCACAATTTTCTAGGACATCCAAGGTCTCTGGATTAAATCATATCGTATTTGCATTTGGGCATTTAAATGCTATAAAATATTTTAAATGCTCAAATAATCATAAACTATAATGTTCCATGCTGTTCATATTATATACAGTGGGCATGACAAGTTTCATGAGTTATAAAAATGTTCTAGCATTTTTAATAATTAAACAAAGTTGCAAAAGAAATGAAACAGAAAAGAAATAGGAAAAAGAAAGAGAGAGAAAGCACTTACCTTGGGCCCAGCACTGTTGCAGGCCGGCCCAGCCCACCAGCCCCGTTCTGTCGCCTTCCTCCTCGCGCCAGAAGGCAGCGCGCGTGGCCACCATGCGCCGGCACGAGCCCGGCCACCTCCACCCTGCATACCTGCCTCCCGACGGCCTGGACGTCTCCTGTCGTCGCCACGCAGCTGCCCCGACCCCTCTCGCACTTTCCCCTCGTCCCCGTCGCCTCCCCTGGCTCTCTCCCTCTCACCACCGAGCCGCTCGTCGCCGCCGCTCGCCGTTGCCGCACCTAGAGCCTCCCCCTCGTCCCGTGACCGTGTCCAAAAGGTTCGCCGCGACGCTCTCTACCTCCTCGCTGAGCCACGGATCGCCGGGAGCCCTGCAACGCCTTCACGCCGTCGTCCCCAACCTCGGATCGCCGGAGCACCTCGCCGTCGATTAAGAAGCTGCAGAGCATCCCCGACCCCTCCGTCGAGCTCGCTAGCACCGATGTGAGCTCCTACGCCGAATCCCTCTCTCCTCCGCTTCATTTGCGCCGTGTAGCTGCCACTCCGTTGATCACCGAAACCCACCGCCGCCATGCTTGCCGCCGGCGATGCTCCGATGACCATTTGGTCACTGGCACATGTCCATCTCGCTCGCCGCAGCATGTAGACGAGCTAGGTACCACGCACGCATCGCCTAGGCCATCGTAGCTGCGTCTCCACACACACCCGAACGCCGGCCGCCACTGTCGAGCTCGTTGCCGTCGTCTCCGGCCACCACAGGCCCGACGACCACCACCGTTCAACGCGCAACGACAAGGGCTCTCCAACGCGCCCAACCACGGCTCGAACCGAGCCCTGTGGACGTTTTCTGAAGCACGCCGCCGTGTCTGGCCTCGCCGGCGTCACTTCGCCGGCGAGTTTGACTCGTTTGACCGGGGGGTTGACCACCCCTGGGTCGCTGACGCGTGGGCCACCCCTCCCCTAATTAGCTAGTTTAAGTAAATAAATGTTAATTAAATTAGTTAGTTAGTTTAGTCACTGACCCGTGGGCCCAGACCCCACTGACAGCTAATTAGTTCACTATTTAATTTTGTTAGTTAGCTATGACACTGACATGCCGGGCCCACATGTCATGTTTGACTTGGACTAGCTCCTGTTGACTGACTGACGTCAGCATGATGTCATGCTGACTCAGTAAAGGATTTTCTGGGATTTTTAGATTTAAAAATAATTCAGGAAATTCCAGGAAATACCCAAAACTTCAAAAAATCATATAAATTCAACAGTAGCTCAGATGGAAAAGATTTATATATGAAAAATGATCAGAAAAATCCAATCTTTCCAATGGCACAGGTTTCATGCATGTTTGAGCAAGTTAACCTTGCTGTATACATTAAAACATGATAATGCACTTATTTAAATAATAGCTAAAGTGCCAATTTGAATCTTTGATTCAAATAAGCTCAAACCCTTCTGGTTGTAGTTGCATTAGCCCAACACACATGCATCTTGCCATGTCATGAGCATGCATCATATTGTTGCATTTGTTTGTTTAATGATTGTATCGCCGGTATTCTCTGTGTTAGGTCCTGCTCCAGAGGATACTGCTGCGTATCCAGTTGAAGAGCAGTACCCGACAACCACTTTGTTAGGCAAGCAATCATTGATCATTCCGATACAAACCCAATCTTCTCGCTCCTGCTCTCTTTTACTGCATTAAGGCAACAGCGTGTGAACTGCTACTTGCTGCGGTAGTTGAACCCTATTCCCTTGCATGACCTGTCATTGCCACAGTAAATAGTTGAAACCCACTAGCATGTGTAGGAGTTGATTGAGCCATGTGATGTGTGATCCACCATGCTATTTGTTTATGTTTCCTGCTATGCTTAGAGTTGTGTCTGGTCTGGTTCATCTGGGTGATGGATCAGAGTGAAATGATCATACCGATAAAGAGAAGGAAGTGTGGAATACGCTTGGTAAAGGTATCGATGAAAGGCCATGTAGGAGTACATGGTGGGTTGTTTCATTGGAATCGTCCATAGGACCCGAGATCTGTATGTGTGGTTCAAGTTACAGCTACTACCACACATTGGGATCCTTAATTGACCCTCTCGGCTTATTAATTGCCCTCGATCTCTGTCCAGGAGTTGCAACTAGTTTCTGGTGTTTATAGCTTACTGGAGGTCGTGCACAACGCTGACCCTCGGGGTGGGTTGTGATGCGACAGATACATGGCACGGTGTACCGGTTGCCCGTTTGGTGACTCGGGAACCCTGTACACATCGTTTGGGGCCGTGAGCGACACCCCGGCCGGATCTCCCCACGGATGGAACCCAAATAGGCGATAAACCTGGACGAGAGACTTGTGTAGTTAGTCAGGTCGTGGCCGACACCCACGCTGGGCTTCCGCTTGAAGGTTGCCGAGTACACGTCGAGTAAATGGCGATAAGTGGTGGGAGCGTGTGTGAAGAGGTACACCCCTGCAGGGTTATCAATCTATTCGAATAGCCGTTGTTCGCGGTACGGACTACTTGGTTACTCTTACAGTTCATAGACAAGATGATGGATACTACTAAAAGCCTCAAGATAAGTGTGAGTACCGTGGATGGCCCTTCCGTAGGATGACGGAAGAGGATCCTCGGTAGTGTATTGTTGTGGTGATTAGAGGACTCGTGTTTGTGATAACATCTTGCAATCCGTTGAGAGTTGTAGTATAGGTTAGCCAAGAGTCAAAGCTGGCTTTCTTCTATGAACTCCACTACCCCCTTTGATAATGTTGCATGTATGATAGGTTCTGTGGTAAGACTTGCTGAGTACCTTTGTACTCATGTTTTCTTAATAACTGTTGCAGAGGAGAACCCTGCCCCTGCTGATGGGTTCTACATAGACGTTGACGTCGACGAGTAGCTTGACACCCAGACGGAGATCTGGAGCTTGTGAAGGGCCTTGTAGATAGTCAGGCTACACCAAGCCTGTTTTATTTTCTAAGTTGTCTGTACTCAGACATGTAGCTTCCGCTTGTGCTTGTATGACTGTATGACTTGAGTGTTGGGTCATGTGACCCCTACATGTATGAATATGTTATGTATGGCTCTTGGAGCCTCTTAAATAAAGTACTTTGAGTCATAGAGTTCTGTTGTGATGCAATGTTGTATTTGCACATATTGAGCATATTGTGTGTATGGTTGAAATGCTTGGTATGTGTGGGATCCGACACCTAGTTGTTTTCCTTTGGTAGCCTACCTTACAGGGAAATGCCTCCTAGTGATTCCAATGAGCCTTGGTAGCTTGCTACTGCTCGGAACACGTAGGCTGGCCGGCATGTGTCCTTCTTCGTTCCTGTGTCTGTCCCTTAGGGGAAATGTCACGCGTTGTTCCTATAAGTCCATGTAGCTTGCTACGACTTGGGTTCATACGTTGATGACCGACACGTTCGTTGCTAGGTCATGGATGCCTGTCTCTGTAATCTAGTGCCACTTTTGGTTTATAACTAGGCATGTCGGCCCGGGTTCTCTGTCATATGGATGCTAGCGACACTGTCATATACGTGTGCCAAAATGCGCAAACGGTCTCGGGCCAGGTAAGGTGGCACCCGTGGGGTTACCGTGCGTGAGGCCGCAAAGTGATATGACGTGTTACAGCTAGATCGGTGTGACTTAGGATCGGGGTCCTGATAGCATTGGCATCAGAGCTGGACTGCCTGTAGGTTTCTCAAGCCAAACTGGTCGATGTTGAGTCTAGAAAAATTCTTAGTTATATGTAGGGGAATTGATTGTGGAAGGGAACGTAAGGCTCTTTTTACTCCTTTACCCTATGCCCTTCTGATCTGAGTCAGACTATTCTTTCTACGGGGATTTAGGACTAGGCCTCTTATCCTTACTAGGTTCACGTGTTACTAATCCGTAGACTCTTAGGATTGTTGGTTTCAAGCCTCAGTTCAGTTTCTATCCTTTTAGTATGATGATTGTTGGACCCGTAACCTTTATTTGGAATTGTTGAGTGGCTATGCTATCATTTGTATGATGTCTCAAATCTTTGTTTGAGCATTTACAGTTGTTATGCTGCCTGATTTCTTCCAGAAACACTAATGCCTTTGCATTACCTCGTGTTTCAGATGTCTGGCCGCATCCCTCACCAAGTGGTTCGTTTGACTCGGTGCATCAATGTGCCCGGTCACACGGCCATGCTAGTCCGTGTGCTGACTGAGACCGGTTATCGCTGGTATCCTGAGTACACCGTGGAGGAACAGTACCGGAATTTCAATCAGAGTCAGTATTTCTGCACAGTCCGGATATACCCCTCATATCCTGGAGCTAACGACCCCATCCATTGGTCTTATGGACTCAGGGTTACCATCGAGATGGCAGTACAGGATGCCGCCTATTCGATGATGACCATTCTCCGGGCTAGGCATGCCCTATTGCTGAACACTGAGTTCTGTTACATGTCAGCCTCAATTCTCGGAGAGGAAGGCTACTACACTGGTCTGTATACTGATGCTGCTCATGAAGAGCCACTGCTTCAGACTACTGTTCAGATGCTGGAGGATAGGGACCGTGAGGTCCGTGCCCTCCGATTGGAGCTGTATAACACTCGAGCCGCCCACTAGACTACTTTGACACGGCTTGCACCTGCTGTGCACGCCGGGTATCTGGACATGCGGGATTTGTACCCCGTGCGGACTTGTCTGCCTAATCGAATGGATTGGCGTGACGTTGGGGGTATTACACCTCCACGTGGGCGTCGGTTACCACCAGCATCGGGACCGAGGCCACATCCATGTCCCTATGGTCCACAGCCTTCGAGCGCTCGCGAGTTTCAAGATCCGTCTGTTCCACTTCCAGGCTATGGTGGTAATCTTTACGAAGATTACTACGGGAATGTCTGAGTTAGACCGTGGTAGTAGTAGTATTGTAGTAGTTGTATTCCCACAGTCCTGCGCGTCTTGTGGAATATGACTTAGTGTGTACTGAGTTCCGGAGGTGTAGTTAAATAATGTATAGGAGCTTGGAATGCCTCTGATGGGATGTATCGTCTTTCACCGTAGTTGTACTTTAGCCTTGGCTTGTACTAAACTATGTATGGTCTGTATGACCACTGGTGTATATATAGCTGTTTCTATATTACCAGTGGTCTGTATGACCACTGGTGTATATTATGAGGCAAATTAAAACCAATGTTGGGCCTTGCTGGAGGAGTTTTATTCAAAGACGAACTGTCAAGGGGTCCCCATATACCCAACCGTGTAAGGAACGCAAAATCAAGGAACATAACGCCGGTTTATCGGCTCCTAAGGTGGCATGAGTGGAACAAAACACCGAGCAAAAGGCCAAGCCTTCCACCCATTGCCAAGTATATAGGTGTGTTAATAATAATAGTAGATATTGTGATATTCCAACAACAAGATCCGACATGGATCAATCTTCATCTTCACCTGCAACAAACAACGCTATAAGAGGGGCTGAGCAAGCAGGTAACATAGCCAAACAATGGTTTGCTAGGAAGGTGTCAAAGGTTAGAGGTTTCATGGCAACAAGGAGAGGGGCTGACAATAATGATGGGTAGCGCGACATATAACGATAGCATCGAGACAACTAAGCATGGAAATGATAGTAAAGGTATCCAAGGTGATGGTCATCTTGCCTGAGATCTCGCTAGGAAGAAGAAAAATCCATGAAGAAGACGAAGACGGAGCCACGGAGTCGAACCACGTGTAGTCGAACGAATCCTCACGATCGCAACGGAAAAGAACTAGCGAGAAGAAAGCACACATCATGGTAAACACTCCACTCAAGAACATGACAAGAATCTCAACCAAGTATGATGCAAGACAAGTCTATATGATGCAATTCATGGCAAGGGATGAAGGACACAAGAACAACACAAACCAACAAGTTTAAATGAGGCCGGAATCAACATATAACAAATCCGGTACGTCCTCATATGCACGTTTTGAAATTAGTCCAGATCTAAACAAACCTTAAGTTAAAGTTGTTAAACAGCAGGTTAGCATGCACCATGATGATCTACATGAAATTCTAGTCAAGTTTCATATAAAGTTTGTTTAATTCGAAGCTACGGCCTAGAAGATATGAGCAAAACAAGTCAAACATGGAAAATAAGAAAGATGCATCCAAACAACAAGAAAACACACTCCAAACATGAAAACGACATGATATTATGCTTCTACATGCAAAATCACACAAGTTTTATATAGGACACACTCAAAACGGAGCAACGGGCTAGAAGTTATGAGCTAAACAAGTTACAACGCAAAGCTGAAGTTAACAGCCACATAGCAACTTTTGAGCAAGGTAAATATATGCTATAGCACCCAAACATGATAAAAAGAGACATGGATGTGAAATAGACAAGATACTTAACAAGCATGAACTTAGAGCATCTCCAGCCGTTGGCCCCCCCAGGACCCGTAAAAATCGCTCCCTCGAGGCGAGCCGGCGATATAATCGGCGCTGGGGGCGGTTTTGCGCCCACTCGTCGCCCCCAGCTCGCCCCCAGGCGCCGAAATTGGCCCACTTTGCAGCCCCATTTCGGTGAATAAAGGGTCCATATGGGCGAGAATAGGCCCATATTCGGTGTAGTTTCGCCGTGTCTCGGCGTTCAATTATCAACACTATTATTTCTTATCACATATTTCATCACAGAAAAATCAAATACTTCAACAAAATAGTACAACAACAAATAGTTCAATACAAATTATATAGTTCAACAAATAAAAATCGTATGTCATCACATGGCGTCCCCCTTGAGCCTCCATAGGTGCTCAATCATATCTTTTTGCAGTTGATGATGCACCTGTGGGTCTCGGATCTCCTGACGCATACTCAGATAGGCAGTCCAAGTTGCCGGTAGCTGGTGATCAACTTCGGCTAGAGGACCCTGCCTGTAGTATGGTTCAGTGTCAAACACCGGGTCTTCTTGCTCGCTCTCGATGATCATGTTGTGCAAGATGACACAGCAAGTCATAATCTCCCACATTTGATCTTTGGACCAGGTCTGAGCGGGGTACCGAACAACACAAATCGAGATTGGAGCACACCAAATGCCCGCTCGACATCCTTCCTGCAAGCCTCCTGAACTTTCGCAAACTAGGCGTTCTTGCATCCTGCCTCAGGGTTTGAGATCGTCTTCACAAATGTCGACCATCTTGGATAGATGCCGTCAGCTAGATAGTACCCCTTGTTGTAGTGCCGCTCATTGATCTCGAAGTTCACCGGAGGAGAATGGCCTTCAACAAGCTTGGCAAAGATAGGAGAGCACTGCAGCACGTTGATGTCATTGTGAGTTCCTGGCATACCAAAGAAGGAGTGCCAAATCCAGAGTACCTGTGTGGCCACCGCCTCAAGCACCACACTGCAACCGCCTTTGGCACCTTTTGTACATCCCCTGCCAACCAAATGGGCAATTCTTCCATTTCCAATGCATGCAGTCGATGCTTCCAAGCATCCCAGGAAATCCTCTTGCTGCATTCTGTGCTAGAATCCGAGCAGTGTCTTCCGCATTGGGTGTTCTCAAGTATTGTGGCCCAAACACTGCCACAACTGCCCGACAGAACTTGTAAAAACACTATATGCTGGTGTACTGGGCCATGCGCCCATAGTCGTCGAGTGAATCACCGGGAGCTCCATATGCAAGCATCCTCATCGCTGTCGTGCACTTCTGGATGGAGGTGAATCAAAGAGCGCCGGTGCAATCCATCTTGCACTTGAAGTAGTTATCGAACTCCCGGATGGAATTCACAATCCTGAGGAAGAGCTTTCGGCTCATCCGATAACGGCGCCGAAATGTTTTCTCGCCGTGAAGTGGAGCATCGGTGAAGTAGTCGGAGTAGAGCATGCAGTAGCATTCGAGACGATGCCGGTTCTTTGCTTTCAACCGCCAAGGCGCCGAGCCACCTCGCCGCGGCTTTTCATGGCTCGCCAGGAGCTGGGCGAGGCCGGGGAGCACCATGAGATGCTCTTTTTCCTGGACGTCGGCCTTGGCTTCCTCCTCCAGCAGCGCGGCGAGCTCTTCCTCGTCATCCGAGTCCATCGCCGAGGCAGGCAAATCGCCGAACACCTTGCGCTCGGTGGGTGTGTACCCGCCGCTAAACCGCGCCTCCGTGGCCGGAAACGGCGGACGGAAATGCCCAGCTGCTGTTGGAGGGGCTGCCGCGGCGAAGCGTTGCTATTTTCGGCGGGGAATGGCTATCTAGAGGAGTAGGGCGGCGGCCAGCGCCGGGATATAGCTAGTGGTGGCCGAGGGCGCGGGGGGTGGGAGGCGAGTCGGGGATGAAAACCTTGACTTTTCCCCTGACGGTGTGGGCCAGGCGCGCTTTTCCCTAGCGCCGGAGCCCCCAACTGCTGCCCAGCGCGCCGGGTTCGGCCTGTGACTGCCGGGCGGAAAAAAGGTCCGAACCGGCGATTTTCGGCGTCCTGGGGGCGCGACTGGGCAGTTTTTTTGGCGCCGGCGCCGAAAAAGTGGCCTGGGGGCCTGTTGGGGGCGCGGCTGGAGATGCTCTTAGAACACACCCAAAAGCTTGCTGGAACACAATTAAGCAAGCATGGCAAGTTGCAATAAATTTATCCAAACTTAGTCAAAATATGGGAAGGCAAAAACATCATCACGATGCTGCCTTCGGAGGCACAAAACAACAAGCATATCAACTCTACTAAGTATACAAAGATCATGGACATGTAATAGACATAGCATACATCAAACAACACCTTTGGAGCAACTCCATAGGAGGCATGGATCAATAACAACAAGCTTCACCAAATTGATCATGCTGATAAAAACCTGACAGGTTAAATTTATTGCAACTTGAGAGCAAGAAATAAATAAGCTACATTAGGCCAAATATGCAAACAAGGGTATGGATGGATAGACAATAACATGTACAACAAGACATGATCATTGGCCACTCCAAAACAAGCATGGATTTGAGTGGGGCGTCAAGCAAACATAGCATCGGGTTAACAGATTCCCTGTCTTAGCAGTTTTTTTACTAAGTATAAAACAACAACATTGGCATGGCATGTTTACAAGCTTGTTTAAGTTACCTCAAGGCATATCATGGAAAGTGGATTGCACCACAGCAAAGACCATATGATTGTGCTTCTAAAACATATAGACAAGTGGCATGAAGACAAACACATCAATAGCAATGAGCTAGTGAAATCAGCATCTCATAACAAGTTTCAGCACTTAACATCCACATGCACTTTTGTAACATAGATAAACATGTCAATATGGCACCTAACGTGAATGCTACAGCAACCAACATGTAGAGCACTTCACAATGAACATACTGACATATCATATGCTCCATTTGGATAAACATGCACTCACATCTCAAACATGTTATCAAAATTACAGGTAACAGCAGTTTTAAACAAGTAGCACTCTTGAAACGATGATTAGGGCATCAAGATGAACTCTAACAAGCATGCCACAATGGAACAAAGTTAAGAGCATATCACCACGATCATTTCGACATATCATACGCATCATTTGGACAACCACACAAAAAGTTACAGCCACCCAAAGAATGCATCAGAATGACTATTTTTGGGACTTAGCCAAAATACCAAGAGGAAAAACTGGACGGGGACGATCGGGATGAGCAGATTTAGGGCGGTTCGGCGTTTGGTTCGGTGGCTCCCAGGTGAAAAGTGGACGGGGCGATCCCGGCCGGAGCTTGGGGCCATGGTGGCTCACGCAGTCGGCAGCGGCGGATCCCGCCGGGAACACGAGGGGCGGCGGGGAACTCCAGAGGACGGGGCGACGGGCGGTGGCCGGCGGCGGCGCGCGGCTGGCCGACGAGGGCACCTGGCGCGGCGGCGGCGAAGCGCGCCGGTGCGGGAGGCGAAGGGCAGCGGGGCGGCTGGCGTTGGGCACGGGCCGGGCGGGCCGGCTGCGGGCCCGCGGGCCGCGGCGGGAGTGGGAAGCCGGCGGGGTGACGTGGCACCGTCCCGTTGGCTGCGGGCGGCGGGGCCGATGATGTGTCTTGCGCCGGTTGGCTGCGGTGAGGTGGTTGCGGGGATGGACATGTCCGGCGGCGGAGCGGACATGTCCGGCGTGCGGTGGGAGCGGGGCTAGGGTTTCATCTGCGAGAATTTCGGGGGGAGACACATATTTATAGGTAGATGGAGCTAGGAGAGTCCAAATGAGGAGCGGTTTTCGGCCACGCGATCACTCCAACGACCGAGAGCATGGTGGAGCTTAGAGTGGGCTTGGGGGATGTTGTGAAAGGGGTGTTGGGCCAAAGGAGAAAAGGCTTCCGGCGGTTAACACGGTTAACCGTTGGGCTATCAAACGAACTCTGAACGCGACGAAACTTCACAGGCGATCTATCTATGCTATAATAAGACCACACGCCAAGTTTCAACCCATTCCGAGAACGTTTTCTGGCCACTCACAAAATAAATATCCGGAGGTGCCGTGGGCACGTGCAAGTGTGTCTGGACTCAGAACGGACAACGGAAAGGACGAGGGGAACCGAAACGGATGCAAGTTTTGAAAACATGATGATGCAAGCACATGATCACATAGGAAAATGCAACACGCAAGCAGATGACATGGCAACAGCAACGAATAACTGACTGACACCTGGCGCACCGCTCTCGGGGTGTCACATTGGGGCAACGGTACTACCGTGGCTTGCCACGGTACTACCGCAGAAGATAAGCACGGTACTGCCGCAACCAGCACGACAGTAATTTTTTACTGCCACTGGAGAGCAGTACTACCGCCGGTGTGCAGTACTTCCACCCAGGCGGTACTACCGCGATGACATGCGGTACTACCGCGCCGTTGCGAGTGGGTGGGGGTCAAAAGCGGGAAGGGGGGGTTCTACCTCCCCCATACCCATTCAACTCTTTTTGCCCACATCGCCTCTCTCTATCTTGCCCAAGAATGGCGTCGGAGGACCTCGCCGGATCTCCATCTCCGGCTACTCTCCTCGCATTCCGACCGGTGGGATCATTCTGCACCTCGCCATATTGCCATGGAACAAGGTTTCTCCCCAAATCCCTCTCCTTTTGCTTCGTTGTTTGTCTCTAGGTCTTTGGGGAGATGCATGTTGTTCTTGAGATTTTAGGCCAAATCCTTGCAAGATTAGGGTGTAGGAGATTCGTTGTGCAGTAGAGATGTTATTTGGTATATTGCTACTCGGTAGTTTTGATTAACCGTAGTACCGCTCCACTGTTGCACGTGTTCTTAGATCGGATCCGTTTTCGGATCTGACCCCGAGCGGTACTACCGCACCTCGCATACAGTACTACCGCTCTGGGCACGTTCGCCTCATACGGTACTACTGGGCGCAAAGCGGAAGTAAAATTTTACTTCCGCTCTAGACGCGGTACTACCGTGCCATCCCTGCACGGTACTACCGTGACTAGAGCAGCAGTAAAATTTTAGTTCCGCACTATGGAGCAGTACTACCGTTGACTTCAAACCTTCCTCGTGGCCACTACTAAATGTTCTTTCTACTTGTTTCATATGTTTTTGTTGTGGTCTTTGCATTGATCCTTCTTGCTTCTCTTGCGTGTTCTTGTGTTTTGTGTTATAGGTGGTGGCTCCGGTTCCAATGCACATCGCTCGAATCCCAGCCATGACACAGGGTCGAAGCATCTGCACAACCAAGAGTATGCTCCTGAGGGCTCCAATGCCCCCCAACGCAGAACCAAGACCACCACCACCAAGATTAAGGAGCCAACAATGGGCATGGATGAGATACCGCTGGCTGAGTTTGTCACTAGGAGGACGATCAACCCCTATGTGAATTCCCACGCACATTTTCAAGGGGATGATCTGTTCTGGACCAAGCAGCAGAGTCTTATCTTTATGGATGTGATCAAGGGCAAGCAGAACATATACGTGGATGTGCACTGGATTGACATGGTTCATATGATAAAGGATCAGCACCGAGCCTATTTTGTTGAGGCTCTGGACCTGGTGGAGCAGTTTGGCATTGAGCACTTGATGACTTTCCACATGGACTTTGACCCTGAGATTGTGGCCCAGTTCTTTGCTTCGGTCCACTTCCATACTAGTGAGGAACGGAGCATGACCTGGATGACCAATGGACAACAGATGACTGCTAAGTGGAAGGACTTCATGGATTTGCTATAGGTGGCTGATGAGGGGCCCAACTCGCCAGTTGGTGTTCGCCCTCATGCCAATCCCGAGTCAGCCAACAAGAACAAGCTTCAGCCCTACTATGTTGAGAAGACGCTTCCCAGTGGCAAGAAGACGTGGGTGCTGAACTCATTCCTTGACATCATGCATCGGATCTTCCGCAACTCCCTTTTTCCGTGCATTGGTAATAAGGATAAGGTACATGCCTATCTCGTGGATATGATGCTCATTTGTGAGGAGCCGCGTCATGCTCAGACGCAACCACTTGATGTCTCACATATCATGTGGTGTGAGCTACGGTTTGCGGTGTTCAACCGTAAGGTGCCCATCTATGGACCTTACCTATTTCACTTGATCGCCAAGACTTCGGAGAAGCTCTATCCCGATGATGAGTTTGAGGCTCCCAACTAGATTCATCATGAGCCCATCAAGCTTCGCATCAAGAGCCAATGGGTTAACACCACTACCCGTGCTAAGGCAGCGGCTGCTCAGATGAATGTGGATGAGGATGAGATCGAGGAGGAAGAAGCGGATGAGGACAACTCTGGTGGATACACTCCTTCCTTCTGAGCCCTCTTGGGCTAAGAAGCTGAAGAACAAAATGAAGGCTCTCTTCTGCATGCAGGCCAAGGGGCAGTACAGGGCACATGTTGCTCAGAAGGAGGTCCGACGGCATGACAAGAAGATCTTGAGGACATTCGGTGAGAACGTTTCCAGTGGATCTGAGAAGGTCATCACCCCAGAGGCTGAATGGATAGCGAAGCAAGGCTACAAGTGGACTGATTCTGAGGAGGAGCAGGAGGAGACCAACGAGGAGCGTGACGAGTGATCACTTTAGCCTGAGCTACCACTTATGTTGTAGGTGTCCTCTTTGCCTTTTTGGTGTCTCAATGCCAAAGGGGGAGAGTGTGTAGCATTTGCGAGTCTTGTGCCGTGTTATTTGCTTTGCTTTGGTTCTGTTGAACCTCGTTTGCTTTGTGTTGGTGTAACATCCCAAATTTTCAATTTGGAATGTTATAAATAGATCATATTGCATTGCATGTTTATTTGCATTTTTTTTGTGGCGATCCTCGAAATTCTAAGCAACTCAAGGACCTACGGAGAGAATTGGGAATTTTACCGTTTTCGTATTTGAGTTCACTCGAATACCGGTACGAGTACAGTGTTGGTTTTAATTATTTTTCTCTCCTAAAAATATTTCTAAGTACAAAATATGTGCGGAGATAATATGACTTCTCCAAAATAACAGAAATATTGGAGGAAAAATGTTAAAATCACTTTTGGTATTTTTCTGGATTTATTTATGATTTTATTTGCATAGGAAAAATAAGCGTTTTTCAAAATGGCATTTAGGTCCGGCAAAAATGTTCACTTTGTCCTAAATAGTATTAGAGGACGGTGAAAATTTATTTCGGGATTTTTGGAGTCCGTTTAGTATTTCTTTTGTTAGTTTTGCTACGTCAGGACTCTTTTTTAAAAAAGGGGGGGACGAACCGACTCCGAGCCGTAAGTGGCCAGGACTCTGGCCTTTATAAGCCGCCGCCTCATCCCTAGCCGCTGCCCTAGCCGCCGCCCGTCGCCGCCGACCCCGCCGCCTGTAGCTGCCGGAGCCGCACCCTCGCCGGAGTCCGCCACCGATGTTGACTTTTTATACGCAGCCATCGGTTTCTCTTTTTAAACCGATCGTTTTTTTAGGAAAACCCTAGATCTGTTTTTTTAGGTTACATCGGGTTTTCTCTGGTTTAGTTATTTAGCGGTCGTTCGTCCGTACATTCATTTTAACGAACGCTATTCGTCCGTTAGCGGCAGACAGCGAACGTTCGTTTGTTAGTCTGTTCGTCAGTTTTCTTTTTCGGGGTTTTTATCCGCGATTATTTCGATCGTGATTTCTGCCCTGATCTTGTTTTTCGTTTTTCTTTTCGCTCGAGAGTCGGAATCAGGTGATTCAAAATCCCAGATCTTCGTCTCGACGCCCTCTTTCCGTTTAACCAACTTGAACAAAGTTTTAGCTACTGTAAAATTTGACTTTAGATCAACTAGTAACCGAAGCTCGTTTCTTTCGCAGTTTGAGTTTCGTTGCTTCTTTCGATTTGATTCTTTTTGCAAACCGGAGTTCCTAAGTTGAACCTTCTGGTTAGATCTTATCTTTTGGAGTTTTGTTTGTGCATCATTGCTTGTTTGCTTATGTATGCTATTGTTTGCTTACGATAGAATACCCGGACTATGAAGCATGCTACTACGAGTCTCTAGGTTTTGCGAATCGTCAGCAAGGCAAGTAACACTTTGATCATACCCTTTTATTACCCAGTTTTTATGCATTAAATCAAACCCTCACACATTGCATGAATCTCTTAACTTGTGGGACTGGGAAGTAGCTTGTGGTAGAACCTATTACCTACATTATTTTTCAAACCCTTGGGAGTTACTTCTACGTTTGCTTAGGTTGCTATGCTATGCTCGTAGACGTGGTTTGGGTTTGAGTGAAATCCATGACAGATGTGAGTTGTTAATTAAGGATTCAACTTAAGGTGGCTACTTGAATACACATCTGGGTGGATTGGTTGCAGGGCACCTGGAGAATCCAGTGTTGTCCAAGGAAATCCTGGGGTTCCGTGTGATTTTTCCTATGGAATGCCACCCAGGCTCAAAGGGATCATAAAACTATTCATGCTAGAAACTTCCGTGTGCAGCCACTATGCCATTATGGGCTCTGGCATAGTATGAGTAAGTTGTGTGAGCTCTTTCAGTGGTGGACTAGCAGATGTAGGGGAAAGTAGGTGTACCGGTCCACCCGGGGTAAAGAGTAAATGCTATCGAAAAAGACCGTGTCTCGGTCATCCGTTTCTCAAACACCATGCAGTGCGAGAAATCCCACGGAGGAGATCGAGTCTTGTGGGAAAAGTGCACAAACCTCTGCAGAGTGTACAAACTGATCATGATTAGCCGTGTCCCCGGTGATGGACATCTTGAGTATCTGGTACTTGAATTATTGGTTGATCTCATCACTATAATTTAATTTTGTTGGGTTAATGATAACTTTAATTTGGGATTGAGTTGGAGGTACCTTCTCAATGATTTTCAACTACCATGATAGTTAAAATAAAATTTATTCCTTTGTTGTAGGAAAAAATTGGCTTTATGCAAAACTTTAACCTTAGAGCCTCCACCTGCCAAATATGCATATTGTATAGCCTTTATTCAGTTACTTGCATCCTCTGTGTTATCTTGCCAGCATATTCCATGTGCTGGCCCGTTTTCGGGATGCAACATATTACATTGCAGACTTTTCAGACGAGGAATAAGACGTTCTAGGTCATTTTTCATGCACTCAGCTATGCCGTTGGAGTTGATGGATGCACTTATCTTCCAAGCCCTCCGCTATTATTTTGTTAGATGGCCTTAAGTCATAGATTTTTGTAATAAGTTCTCATTGGAGACATTCGATGTAATAAGTGTGTGATTGCCACTCTGTTATAAATCCTTCAAGTACTGTGTGTGTCAGCATTACCAATCCAGGGATGACACAGAACATAGAGACTTCGGTCCATTCGGATCGTGGTCGCTACAAGATGGTATAAAAGCACACGCTGATTGTAGGACACGACCACTAAGACAGACCCTAGATCACTCTTCTCTACTCATTTCTAACTTCTCTCCATTTTCTACTTCTTAGGATGGTGGACCCAAGGAACAAGTTCACTCAATCGGATGAAGACACACCGTTTGGACGACACTTGAAGGAAGTCACTAGGTACCTGAACATAGGAATACCAAGCTTTACCAGGACTTACACCGCCACTTTACCAGAAGAGGAGCGATGGAGCACACAAGTTCAAATTCCCGGGAGAACCTTCGCACCATCCACTGAGCCAATAGAGTTTTCTTTTCATGCACCAACCTGGAGCCTAGGCAAGAGCATGGCCGCCCACATCACGATGGGAAGGATCGGATAAGTCTACAAGCAGGAGCTGAAGGACACCATCTACCAGATTTGTGGACGCCAAGATGAGAATTGGGATATGATCAGCACCCGGAAGGATAGGTCCATTGCAGCGTTCATCCAGGAGTTGAACCAGCACATTCGACGACAGGAGCACCAGATGTGCACTGGGGTGATAGAATTGAAGAAGGCACTAAACAGGAATTTGGAGCTAGAAGAAGAACTTAAGTCTACTCGTGGCGGATACAAGGAGGAGATGTTGATACTAGTAGAGAAGAATGATGATTTGACAAGGAAACTAGGAGTATTCATGGGAGATCCAGCACCCAGAGGTGAAGAAGAGGAAGAAGAACCCAAGGAGATTTGTCCTGAAGATTACATTATCATCGATGACACGGATTCAGAACCCGATGATAGTAAAGACGAAGACTATGAAGATGAAGCTAGAGCAGACATCATGGAATCTTCCGCCGATCAATATTTTTAGATGACCACCCTATGACTAGTAGTTTACCCCCACACAGTAGTATTTAGATCACTTTTGTAATGTTAGTTAGATTTGTAAGATCTTGCTTGAAATTGATTGGTGTGATATGATTGTGTTTGTCTCATGTGCATATGGGTAGTGATTTTCCCTTAGACCTCAATTCTATTCTAATCTCTTCCCTCTACACCCATCAGATGCCTCCAAGATGTGAGCCCGGATTTGAGTTTCCCCCTGAGCTCACTCAGTTGATCCAGCAGCAGAACACCTTGATGCAACTACTTGTCCAGAACACTCAGGACAACCAGAACAATAACAACAGCCCTCCACCACCACCACCCGTGGACAACCTGACATGTTTCTTAAGGTTGCAACGACCAGTGTTTTCTAGCAGCATCGAACCAATAGTGGCTGATGACTGGCTACGCAAGATTGGAAGGGATTTGACCACCGCCAATTGCTCTGATGCTGAGAAGGTGCGATTTGCCGCACACCAGTTGTTTGGACCAGCCACAGCATGGTGGGAGAATTACACAGCCACTTTCCCTATAGCCAATGTCACTTGGGAGCAGTTTCAGCAAGCTTTCCGTACTGCTCATGTCTCAACTAGAGCTATGAGCATGAAGAAGCGGGAGTTTCGCAACTTGCGCCAAGGAAACCGTACTGTAGCTCAGTACGTGGATGAGTTTAGTACCCTATCTCGTTATGCCCCAGATGATGTGGCCGCAGATGCCGCTAAGCAGGAGAGATTTATGGAAGGGCTGAATAATGAGATGAGCGTACAGTTGACGGTGGCAACTTTCAACAACTACCAGGAGTTGGTAGATAAATCTCTTATGATTGAAGGGAAGCAGTAGCAGATTCAAAGCCGCAAGAGGAAGTATGGACAAGGAAGGAATAATTCTGGAGCCCAGCAGAAGCCCCGATTCACTCCGAATTCGTGAGGATATACCCATAAACATGGAATTCCCCACAACCACAATGGCCCTAAGAATGGAAATGGAAATGGGAACGGACCAAGTAATAACCAGAGCAGCTCTACCCCGTCCACACCCGCCAAGAAGGATTTCAGCCATATCACTAGTTTCAAGTGCGGGAAGAATTGACATTATGCCACGGACTGCCCTGAAGCTAAGAATGGGAACGGCAATGGAAGCGCCGGGAAGAGGCCCAACCCATTCAACAAAGGACAAGTGAACCACGTGACCGTGGAGGAGGTAGAAGAGCAACCAGATGTTGTTGTCGGTAAGTTTTTGGTTAAGACATTTACCGCAATAGTTCTTTTCGATACTGGTGCATCGCATTCATACATTTCTAGGGGATTCGTGAATAGACATAGGATGTCCACCCGAGTTCTTAAGACCCCCATGTTAGTAAGTTCACCAGGAGCAGAGTATATGGCACACCAAGGATGTTTTCAAACGCCATTGACCATAGGACGCCACACTTTCCCCTCCGACCTAATAGTTCTGGAGTCACAAGGATTGGATGTGATATTAGGTATGGATTGGCTAGCGAAGTATGGAGGTAATATCGATTGTGCCAGCAAGTCTATTTTGCTCACCACCCCGGAGGGAAAAAGGATTAAGTATGTATCTAGGCATTCGCCTATAAGGACGCAAGTACATTCTCTCACGGAAGTTGTTCAGAAGGAAGTGCCAGTAGTAAAGGATTATCCGGATGTGTTCCCAGAGGAGTTACCTGGCATGCCACCGGATAGAGATATTGAGTTTTTGATAGAGTTGTTGCCTGGCACCGGACCAATATCTAAGAGACCGTATCGGATGCTAGCGAATGATCTGGAGGAGATCAAGAAGCAGATTAAGGAGTTATTGGAGAAAGGATTTATTCGTCGAAGTTCATCACCTTGGGGAGCCCCAGTGCTTCTGGTCGAGAAGAAGGATGGATCATTAAGAATGGTCGTTGATTATCGTGCGCTGAATGAAGTGACTATTAAGAATAAGTACCCGCTGCCGATGATCAATGATCTGTTTGACCAACTCCAAGGAGCTAAAGTATTCTCCAAGATAGATCTACGATCTGGATACCACCAATTGAAGATCCAAGAGAAGGATATACCTAAGACAGCCTTCACCACACGGTACGGGCTATATGAGTATACGGTTATGTCATTTGGATTGACTAACGCGCCTGCCTATTTCATGAGCATGATGAACAAGGTGTTCATGGAGTTCTTGGATAAGTTCGTCGTGGTATTCATAGATGATATTCTGGTGTACTCGAAGGATGAAGAGGAACATGCAGAACATTTGCATTTGGTACTGGAGAAGCCCAGAGAACATCAGTTGTATGCCAAGTTTAGCAAATGCGAGTTTTGGTTGAAGGAAGTTGGATTCCTAGGGCATGTTATATCAGGAGAAGGTATAGTAGTAGACCCCGTCAAAGTGCAGGCAGTCACTGAGTGGTTGGCACCCACTTCAGTTGGAGATATCCGCAGTTTTCTTGGACTCGCGGGATACTACTGGAGGTTCATAGAAAATTTCTCCAAGATTGCAAAACCAATGACGACATTGTTGAAGAAGGAGACGAAGTTCGATTGGACTGAAGAGTGTGAAGAAAGTTTCCAGGAGTTGAAGAAACGGTTGACGACAGCCCCAGTGCTGATATTGCCAGATATACGCAAGGATTTCCAAGTGTACTGCGACGCTTCACGCTTAGGACTTGGAGGAGTACTTATGCAGGATGGAAGAGTTGTTTCCATTGCATCTCGACAACTGCGACCGCACGAGTTGAATTACGTGACGCATGATCTGGAGTTAGCAGCGGTAGTGCACGCACTGAAAACCTGGAGACATTTCCTTATTGGAAATCGTTGTGATGTGTACACGGATCACAAGAGTTTGAAGTACATTTTCACACAGAAGGAGTTGAACCTCAGACAAAGGAGATGGTTGGAGCTTATAAAGGATTATGATATGAAGCTGCACTATCATCCAGGGAAGGCCAACGTCGTGGCAGACGCTTTGAGCCGGAAGAGTTATGCGAATACACTAATAAAAGGGGGATTGCCACAGGAGTTAGCAGAACATCTCAGGGAGCTTCGTTTGGAGATAGTTCCTAGAGGTTTCGTTGCAACGTTGGAGGTTCAGTCGACATTACTGGGAAAGATACGTGAAGCCTAGAAGGATGATAAGGAAATTGCAGAGATAAGAAAAAAGATGAGTGAAGGAAAAGCCAAGGGATTTCGTGAAGACGAACACGACACCTTGTGGTTTGAGGATCGAATCTATGTGCACAACAACCCGGAGATGAGGAAGTTGATACTGCAGGAAGCACATGATTCGCCATACTCGATACACCCCGGAAACAACAAGATGTATTTGGATTTGAAGGAACGTTTCTGGTGGACGGGAATGAAGAAGGATATTGCAGGATTTTATCACCGGATTTCCGAGGACCAAAGCAGGATATGACTCAATCTAGGTAGTGGTAGATCGATTGACGAAGGTAGCCCATTTTATCCTCGTGAAAACCACATACACCAGTGCAAAGTTGGCCAAGATATACATGACCAGGATAGTATGTCTGCACGGAGTTCCGAGGACCACTGTATCAGATAGAGGAACACAATTCACCTCAAAGTTCTGGCATCAGCTACACCAAACTTTGGGACGAGACTACAATTCAGCACCGCTTTTCATCCGCAGACTGATGGACAGACCGAGCGAGTCAACCAGATCCTGGAGGACATGTTGAGAGCGTGTGCGTTAGATTATGGATCTAGTTGGGATGATAATTTGCCCTACACAGAGTTCTCGTACAACACTTACCAGGCCAGTTTGAGGATGGCACCGTTCGAGGCATTGCATGGAAGGAGATGCCGAACACCGTTAATGTGGGATGAAGTTGGAGACCGACAGTTGTTTGGACCAGACTTGATCAAAGAGTATCAGGAGAAGGTGAAGTTGATTCGAGATAGATTGAAGGTAGCTCAGTCCAGGCAGAAGAGTTATGCAGACTCGAAGCGCAAGGAGATAGCCTATGAGATCGGAGATAGAGCGTACTTGAGAGTATCGCCTCTACGGGGAGTTAAACGTTTCGGTGTTAAAGGAAAGCTAGCCCCGAGATTTGTGGGACCCTATCGTGTTTTGGAACGCATGGGAGAGGTTGCCTATAAGTTGGAATTGCCCGAAGGACTGTCAGGAGTGCACGACGTGTTTCATGTTTCGCAGCTTAAAAAGTGCCATGCGGAGATGGCCGACATACCGCTTAGAGACATAGTACCCCTGGAAGCGATTCAGTTGGACAGTGATCTGACCTACGAGGAGAAGCCTGTTAAGATCCTCGAACTTTTGAGCAGAGTCACCCGCAGTAAGGTTATCAATTTTGCAAAGTTCAGTGGAGTCACCACACCGAGGAAGAAGCCACCTGGGAACGAGAAGATGATCTACGCAAGGACCACCCACACATGTTCTCTAGCCAAGTCGAATCTCGAGGGCGAGATTCATTCTAAGGGGGGTAGATTTGTAACATCCCAAATTTTCAATTTGGAATGTTATAAATAGATCATATTGCATTGCATGTTTATTTGCATTTTTGTTTGTGACGATCCTTGAAATTCTAAGCAACTCAAGGACCTACGGAGAGAGTTGAGAATTTTACCATTTTCGTATTTGAGTTCACTCGAATACCGGTACGAGGACACTGTTGGTTTTAATTATTTTTCTCTCTTAAAAATATTTCTAAGTACAAAATATGAGCGGAGAAAATATGACTTCTCCAAAATAACAGAAATATTGGAGGAAAAATGTTAAAATCACTTTTGGTATTTTTCTGGATTTATTTGCGATTTTATTTGCATAGGAAAAATACGCGTTTTTCAAAATGGCATTTAGGTCCGGGAAAATGTTCACTTTCTCCTAAATATTATTAGAGGACGGTGAAAATTTATTTCGGGATTTTTGGAGTTCGTTTAGTATTTCTTTCGTTAGTTTTGCTACGTCAGGAATCTTTAAAAAAAGGGGGGACGAACCGACTCCAAGCCATAAGTGGCCAGGACTCTGGCCTTTATAAGCCGCCACCCCGGCCCGAGAGGCAGCCGAGCCGTCAGCCCGCTCGCCCCGCCTCTGCCCTAGCCGCCTACGCCGCCGCCGCGTGCGCCGCCGCCCGCCGCCAGCCCCGCGCCGCCGCCCGCCGCCGCCGACCCCGCCGCTGCCAGAACCGCGCCCTCGCCGGAGTCCGCCGCCGGTGTTGACTTTTTCGAGGTAGCCATCAGTTTCTCTTTTTAAACCGATCGGTTTTTTTAGGAAAACCCTAGATCCGTTTTTTTAGGTTAGATCGGGGTTTCTCCGGTTTAGTTATTTAGCGGATGTTCGTCCATTAGCCGCAGACAGCGAACGTTCATTCGTTAGCCTGTTCGTCAGTTTTCTTTTTCGGGGTTTTTTTTCCGCGATTATTTCGATCGCGATTTCTGCCCTGATCTAGTCTTTCGTTTTTCTTTTTGCTCGAGAGTCGGAATCAGGTGATTCAAAATCCCGGATCTTTGTCTCGACGCCCTCTTTACATTTAACCAACTTGAACAAAGTTTTGGCTAGTGTAAAATTTGACTTTAGATCAATTAGTAACCGAAGCTCATTTCTTTCGCAGTTTGAGTTTCGTTGCTTCTTTCGATTTAATTCTTTTTGCAAACCGGAGTTATTAAGTTGACCCTTCTGGTTAGATCTTATCTTTTGGAGTTTTGTTTGTGCATCATTGCTTGTTTGCTTATGTATGCTATTGTTTGCTTACGATAGAATACCCGGACTGTGAAGCGTGCTACTACGAGTCTCTAGGTTTTACGAATCGTCAGCAAGGCAAGTAACACTTTGATCATACCCTTTTATTACCCAGTTTTTATGCATTAGATCAAACCCTCACACATTGCATGAGTAGGATCTCTTAACTTGTGGGACTGGGAAGTAGCTTGTGGTAGAACCTATTACCTGCATTATTTTTCAAACCCTTGGGAGTTACTTCTACGTTTGCTTAGGTTGCTATGCTATGCTCGTAGACGTGGTTTGGGTTGAGTGAAATCCATGACAGATGTGAGTTGTTAATTAAGGATTCAACTTAAGGTGGCTACTTGAATACACATCTGGGTGGATTGGTTGCAGGGCACCTGGAGAATCCAGTGTTGTCCTAGGAAATCCCGGGGTTCCGTGTGATTTTTCCTATGGAATGCCACCCAGGCTCAAAGGGATCATAAAACTATTCATGCTAGAAACTTCCGTGTGCAGCCACAATGCCATTATGGGCTCTGGCATAGTATGAGTAAGTTGTGTGAGCTCTTTCAGTGGTGGACTAGCAAATGTAGGGGAAAGTAGGTGTACCGGTCCACCCGGGGTAAAGAGTAAATGCTTCCGAAAGACTGTGTCTCGGTCATCCGTTTCTCAAACACCATGCAGTGCGAGAAATCCCACGGAGGAGATCGTGTCTTGTGGGAAAAGTGCACAAACCTCTGCAGAGTGTACAAACTGATCATGATTAGCCGTGTCCCCGGTTATGAACATCTTGAGTATCTGGTACTTGAATTATTGGTTGATCTCATCACTCTATAATTTAATTTTGTTGGGTTAATGATAACTTTAATTTGGGATTGAGTTGGAGGTACCTTCTCAATGATTTTCAACTACCATGATAGTTAAAATAAAATTTATTCTTTTGTTGTAGGGAAAATTTGGCTTTACGCAAAAACTTTAACCTTAGAGCCTCCGCCAGCCAAATATGCATATAGTATAGCCTTTATTTAGTTACTTGCATCCTCTGTGTTATCTTGCCAGCATATTCCATGTGTTGACCCGTTTTTGGGCTGCAACATATTACGTTGCAGACTTTTCAGACGAGGAATAAGACGTTCTAGGTCGTTTGTCATGCACTCAGCTATGCCGTTGGAGTTGATGGACTCACTTATCATCCAAGCCTTCCGTTGTTATTTTGTTAGATGGCCTTAAGCCATAGATTTTTGTAATAAGTTCCCATTGGAGACATTCGATGTAATAAGTGTATGACTGCCACACTGTTATAAATCCTTCAAGTACTGTGTGTGTCAGCATTACCGATCCGGGGATGACACAGAACACAGAGACTTCGGTCCATTCGGATCGTGGTCGCTACAGTTGGTTTGCGTCGTGTGTGTGAGAAATGACGATTATCATATGGTGTGAGACATAAGCACTCTACTCTATCCTATCCTATCATATTGTCTAGGCTATTTAGTAGGTTGTGAGCTTATGACTTTTTGTGCCTTTTCTTTTTATGCTCACGATTTTCTCCTTGCATCCATGTGTAGCGCCATCTTATTAGTTGCAAGGATTGTGTTGTTTATAAAATATAGGGGGGTGTTGATCCTAGTATGTGTGATGTGCACTCCAAATCATCTATCTAAGAATGCACACATCTAGGGGGAGCTTTCCTATATTTGATATACATGTTGGGTTTGCTTATGTTCTTATGTTATCTATGTGCAAATCCCGTATTGTCATCAATCCACCAAAAAGGGGGAGATTGTAAGGGCATATTTCTTCTAAGTGGTTTTGGTGAGTGATGACAATGCATTTGCGGACTAATCGTGTGCATTGAGCTTTTCAAATATCTCATGTCTAGGCACAAGACGATTAACTGCTCCTCTGAGCTTATCGAAGACGGTGTTTCCTTTTGTTTCTTTTCGGTGGAATTGAGTCATATGAAAGCCATACTATTAAGAGGGGGTCCGCTTCAGAAAGGTTAGGGTGGAATCAACACGTTCACATCTATCCATTTGCACCACCTTTCCCTCGCTTCTTTGGAGCTCCGGTCATTTTCCTTGTCGTCGCAAAAATAGAGGCTTTCTACTACTACTAGTCTGTGGCTTGCGGTAGTACCACTCAAGAGAGCGGTAGTACCGCAGAGACCCACGGTAGTACTGCCCTGTAGCTGCGGTAGTACCGCACACTGCGGTAGTACCGTGCCAGGTTTGCGGTAGTACCGTGGCCTCTACCCCACTGTCGTGGCTAGCACGGAAGTAGGAGCGGAAGTAATTTTTTACTTCCGCACCCTACGCGATTGTACCGCTCTTGGTGAGCGGTAGTACCGTGCCGGGTTTTTGCATCGATCGAAACTCTGCGGAAGTAGCCACGGATGTAATTTTATTAGTCCGTGCTCTTCCCACCCCGGACTGAACCTACTACCGCAAGGGCGCGTGGTAGTACTGCTCCGGCAGTACTACCGCTCGTTGCTATACGCAACCGGGCCACGTCTGGCCCCTGCCGCGCCAGCGGTAGTACCGCACCCCTTGCGGTAGTACCGCACGGCCTTGTGGTAGTACCGCAAGTCTGGTGCGGTAGTACTGCATGTCGCGGACAGAGTTAGTCGATAAAGGTTGGATTTGTTCTTCCACTATATAAGGGGAGTATTCTTCTCCAAGAAGACTTACCTCTTCCTCCCCAAGCTCCATTGTTGCTCAAAGCTCCATTTCTGCCCGATCTCTCTCCCTAGCCAATCAAACTTGTTGATTTCCTAGGGATTGGTTGAGAAGGCATCGATCTACACTTCCACCAAGAGAAATTTGATTCCCCCCACTAATCCCTTGCGGATCTTGTTACTCTTGGGTGTTTGAGCACCCTAGATGGTTGAGGTCACCTCGGAGCCATAGTCCATTGTGGTGAAGCTGTGTGGTGTCATTGGGAGCCTCCAATTCAGTTGTGGAGATAGCCCCAACCTTGTTTGTAAAGGTTCGGTCGCCGCCTTCAAGGGCACCACTAGTGGAATCACGGCACCTCGCGCCGTGTGAGGGCGTGAGGAGAATACGGTGGGCCTAGTGGCTTCTTGGGGATCATTGTGCCTCCACACCGCTCCAACGGAGACGTACTTCCTCTCAAAGGGAAGGAGCTTCGATAACACATCCTCGTCTTCATCGGCTCCACTTGTGGTTATCTCTTACCTTTAGTTGTGCAAGCTTTTGCTGTATTTCGTAGCTAGCTTGCTTGTGTGCTTATTATTGTTGCATCATATAGGTTGCCCACCTAGTTGCTTATCTAGACAGCCTATATTGTTGCTAAGTTTAATTTGGTTAAGAAAAGCTAAAAATTTATAGTTACCTATTCACCCCCCCCCACCTCTAGTCAACCATATCGATTCTTTCAGTGAGCGTAGGTGATATGCTTCAGGTGAGATGGAGATAAAGAAGAGTCCATCAGTAGGTTCTTGTCATTGGTCATGTGATTTGTGCATCCATTGTCGAGGACCCACTCAGAAGCTTTGAGGGAGTCATCATGTAGAAGAATTAGTGAATCTTACAACTCATATGCTTCATAGTGAAGAATATGACATCAATTTCATTAGAATGAATTTCATAAATAAGAGCAATATTTGAAGAATGAGGACGTGATAAATGAATGAATCATTTCTGCATGATTAGCTTGCATCCTTTCAAGCATTATCAGGTCTCTAGCAAATTCTTCAGACGTTTAAGTTCGTCTGGAGACCTGACCCTGCATAAGAGATTAGTTATTTTTCTTCACCACCCACATCTGTAGGGGTGTCAAAGAGTTCATCATTCAACGAGCACCAATTGAGAATGGTGGTATTGAAGCAAGTGCACTTCATTTCACAGGAGAGGGCTTAGAGTATGAGTATGAGTAAGCAGAGAAATTCTTCGAGGACTTATGAATATAATGATTTGAAGAATAATGCACATATTCATAATCCTTCTTTCCTTGTGAAACATATGTGTTTGCACGATGATGATCATATGAGGAATTTTATCCACTTGAGGAATGTGGTCCATATGAGGTTTTGGATCCATATGAAGATTTTGATCCATATGAAGAATTTGATGTGGGGTTCCTGTTCTTCACAGGAGGTGTCATGAGGACATTCACTTGAAGATTTTCAAGGTGCCTCTTAGGGACCCAAATTTTCTTCATAGGGGGGCCATTCCTGTAGTTAGTTCCAACATATCTAGAAAATACTTCACCATTATGATTTCTGAATAGTTTATAGTAGGAGTCAAATGACTCATCAAAAGAATGTGAAGATTCACAAGTAAAGCCGGATAAGGTAGATGGATCCACGGGAGGTCCTTTTGCAGCAACCCATGAGGTTTTGGGATACTGCTCAGGTTTCCAGTAGGTCCCATCAACATTGAGTTTCCTCTCAAAGGCAATATCGTCTTTCCTGGGGTTCCTATTCAGAATTTGCTTTTTAAGCACATCACAAAGAGTCTGATGACCTTTGAGGCTTTTTTACATTCCTGTCACATACAATTCCTTCAACCCTGCATTTTCGTCAATGGCATCAGTGTTTCCCTCAGTTGAGGAAATTGACACCACAGAAATAGTTGAAGAATTTGTAACAGTAGAAGCATTTGAACTTTCAGGTGAATAATTTGCAGTTTCACGTTCAATGCATTTAAGACATGGTGGAATGAATTCCTCCTGAGTAGAGATGATCTGTTGAGCAAGCAATGAATCGCGTTCCTTCTGAAGATCTTCATAACTCTCCCTTCGATTCTCAAGATCTTGCTTTCTTTGAAGAAATTCATAGGAAAGCTTCTCATGACCAGATAAGAGAGTGTTATGATTATCCTGAAGGTTATTAAACTTGGACTGAAGTCTCTGAAGATCATCAGTCAAGGTTTTAGTGCGATCCATTTCTTCACCAAACATATCATCACTCTCATTAAGCATATTATGAACTTTCTCCAAAGCTTTTTGTTGTTTAGTGGCAAGGGAAGCAAGTTTGGTATAGCTGGGTCCAAATTCATCACCAGATTCATCATCACTAAACTCAAATAGATAGCATTCAGTTACCTTGGCACCTTTTGCCATAAGGCATGGTGCAGAGGATGATGATTCCGGTCGAACGTCATCGCCTTGAGCGATTCCTTGAAATCCTCAAACCATGGATCATGACGAGTTCGATGACCTTCATAAACCTCAGAGAGTCGGTCCCAGATAAGCTTCACATGGCTGAGATGCATAACATTCCTGAACTGATTTTGGGACAGACAGGAACAGATGACGTCCTTCGCGGTGAGGTTGAGTAGAGTCTATTTGCGGATATCATCAACCTCTGCCATCTTGCATAGATCGGTAAGACCAATCTCAGTGACGGTCCACACCTCACTGTTCATCACTATGAGGCACTTCTTCATCATGGCCTTCCACTTGGGATAATCATGACCGTCAAAGATTGGGCATGACACCGTCTTCATTCCTGCGGTCGACATAACTAAAACTCTAGGCGGTTAATTCAAAATCACACAGAACAAGGGATTACCTTGCTCTGATACAATTGAAAGTGCGTTATATCGACTAGAGGGGGTGTCAGGGATATTACTAGCAGGTATAAACCGGCCAGGAAGATCCGGATTACACTGATATAGTTGTATTATCACAAGCCCAGTAGAATATGTACAAGAGATTACAGCCCATAGAGGTTTAGGGCCCATGTGTAAAGGCCTACGGTCTGTAAACCGTCACATCATGTAACTTGGGATGTAAGATAGAAAGAGTAGAGACCGAGGCAGACACGTTTATGAGCCGGCCTCGGGACTCTGTAAAGCGGACCGGGCGTTGCCTCCTATATAAAGGGACGACCCGGCGACGGTTCAGAGAGAGGAAAACAACAGCGCGAAACACAGGCAAGCGATTCGCTCTCTGTTCATCGACGCCCAAGCAATACCACACCAAACTAGATGTAGGGTTTTACCTTCATCGAAGGGGCCGAACTAGTATAAACCCTCTGTGTCCTTTGTGTGCTTTTAACCTCTTCAAGCTAACCCGCGCGATGGCCTCACACCTAAGTCCCCTAAACCGGACATCTGTCGTGCTAATTCCACGACAGTTGGCGCCCACCGTGGGGTTATCGCACGATGGTTTTGAGTTCTTGAAGGGAAGCTTTGGAGGACTCAAGGGTTACGCAGTTGGCCGGATGACCAAGAGTCGTCGAGGCCGGATCTACATCGACGATGCGGGCTGGGGCCCCGAGGCCGATTCAATCGAATACGGGTACCGGGTCCCCTTCGGCGGCATCCACGTCTTCATCGGCAAGATCGGTGAACCGGGACCTTGGCCGGACATCTTCCCCAACATCGTCGAGCCGGCTCAGCGTGCAAGATCGGCCCGGATTCAGCCCGTCGTGAAGCGTGTTTTCATTGGAGCGGTACATGGAGTCCAAGCCGAGGACGGATCGGATTCTGGTGGCGAGACAGTTGTCTACTATGATGATGAATCTTCATCCGGAGAGACCGAATCTTCGTATCTGTTGCAGGACGGCCGATCTGAGGGTGTGTCCGATGGTGATAGTATTCCGGACCCCTTTGATCCGCCAAACCGGGTGGCTATTTTCATGGCCGGATCACAGCCTGCGCAGCAGCCCTCGATGACCGGGGCGTTCACCTCAGAGGTAGCAGGTGCTGGGGCAGGCAACCAAACCCCGTCGCCCTCTGACGCCCTATCCACCTTGGTCGGAGAATTGACGGCACTTGCAACAGCAGAAGTGGCCCCTGCCGACAAGGCGCAACATAATGCGGAGATCTGATACGTCCAAAACGTATCTATAATTTCTGCTTGCTCCATGCCTCTTTTGTGTGATATTGCTATGATATTTATACACTTCCATACACTTTTGATCATATTTGGACTAACCTATTAACTCAGTGCACCCCAGTGCCAGTTTCTGTTTTCTGCTGTTTTTGTATTTCAGGTTTTCCCATCACGTAAACTGCCAGAAAAATCCCGGAAAAATTATATAAAAAATCAGCGTTCCAGAAGCTTCCCGGCAGCCAAAGTAGAGCCGGAGAGGGGCCACCAGGGCTCCAGGCGCCCTGGTGGCGCGGCCCCCCTCCTGGCCGCGCCGGGGGGGCGCCGGGGCCCCCCAGGCCTCCGCTGATGCCCCCCTTTGGCATATATTTAACACACGTCCTGAAACCCTCGAAACGGGAACCCTTTTTCGCGATCTCATCTCTGTTCCGCCACCGCCGCGCTTCCAAGATCGGGAGCACCAGGAGAACTCTTCCCGGTACCCTGCCGGAGGGGAGGATCACCACCGGGAGCCTCTCCACCACCATGGACGCCTCCCGGATGAGTTGTGAGTAGTCTCCCTTGGACCATGGGTCCATGACCAGTAGCTATGTGATGTTCTCCTCCCCTTCTTGTGCTTCACTAATTAGACCTCGTGAGCTGCCCTACATGATCGAGGCACATATGTAATCCTTATGCTGTTGCTATGTTGAGTTTGCTGGGATCCGATGGATTGTGAGATTATGTTCAGATTGTGCTTGAGTAATATATTTGATTTACCTCTTTTATATTTATGTTCGTAAGTAATTCCTGCATGTTCTCCGTTGCTATTTATTGCTTTGGCCAAGTAGTAGGTAGTGACTCCAAGAGGGAATGCTATGCTCGATTGTGGGTTCATGCCCCTCGATGACTAGCTTGAGTGACAGAAACATGAGTCTAGGGGATGTGTTGTTGCCACAAGGGGGAAAACAACGGTGCTTGTGCCCGCGGGTGCAAGGATTGTTTACTTTACGCCAAGCTCTTTTAATGCAGTTGTCTGTTGCTTTGAGTTTACACTATGGGTGGGACTCGCAACTTAATACCAGCGAAATGTTCTGGATAGATATCTCAAGGTGGATGATTAGTAGTAGATGCAGATGGATTTCAGTCTACTTGCCTTGGCGTACCGCCCATGCTTTGAACCTCTACCTTTCTTGTAACATAGTTAGCATTGGTTTGCGCACATAATTCTGTCAATTGTCCAGCTGTAATTCGTTTACCTCACATAGCTGTTTTATCGTCTTTTGGGAGAGAGACATCACTAGTGAACATCATGGGACCCCGGTCCATATTACCATCACTGATCACATCCGCTATTTACTTTCTGCTTTTACTTACTATTTGCAATTATACCTATCACTATTATCACTTGCGTTTAATCCTTTGTAAACGACAAGGCCGGAGGGATTGACAACCTCTCTGTACTCGTTGGGAGCAAAGTTATTTGTATCTGTGTGCAGGTCCATGTTGATTGCTAATATCTGGCGCCGTTAGCAGTTGACACCTTCTTGTTGAAACTGGGAGTCTCAGGGGAAATCGATCCTTGGTATCTTTGCCAAGGGAAAACTTCCGCTACACTGCATCTCAAACCTTCCACTTGGGGTGACCAACGAGGTGCGAGAAGCCATCAAGATCCTTCAGCTGAAGGGCCGGATTGAGCAGGCTAAACGGGATCTGGATGCGGAGAAAGCCAGGATGGCTACGAGGCAAGCAGAGCTGGACTCCCAAGCTTTCCGGCTCAGTGTGGATCAGACTTCTGCACAGGAGGTAATGTACAGAAGACAGCAAACTCGTCTGCCGCCGGTTTACGAGGCGAGGAATCTCTTTGGCACACCGGGAGCGGGAGCCAGCAATCACCCAGAGGTAAACCGGGGAGGAGTCCTGGGGACTGGCGCATCAGTTCAGCCGCCGGCCGCAGAGCGAAACCGCCAAGTTGTGCCAACGCCGCACGTCCCCACCCCTCCCGGCCATTATTCTAACCCGTTGGACAACATTGTTGCCGCCGCTTCACGACAGGCCGCTTTACCCATTGAGGGGACAACCCCTGTGGCGATGGAAGCACGCCGGGCTAAGGAATTGCTGGACACGGCGCAGACACAGCAGCAGGCGTACTCTTACAGCAGGGAGAGGATTCATTCAACCCCCCGCCAAAGCCGGAGTTACACTAGGGACTGGGATGAACCGACTGTGTCTAGCAGCGAGCGGAGACGTCACCGTCACAGGCAGGATAATCCGGCAGGAGTAGAAGCGCACGCCTAAGAGGCGATAAACCGGGCCAGACATACTGCCCACGAGGAAACCCGTCAAACAACGCCGGTTCACCCGACCACAGCAGAAACTGGAGTCGCGGCAAGTTCCTTTCGAGTACAGTGTCTCGTCCCCGCTTTACGAAGCGTGAAATTACCCAAAGACTTCAAAGGCCCGCGCAAGGTACCCAACTACACAGCGGATCTGGCTCCAGAGGCGTGGGTTGAAAGTTATGAGATGGCTATGGAGATGCTTGATGTGGATGAAGCGGCATGCGCCAAGTACTTCACCATGATGCTTGAGGGTATGGCCCGGACATGGTTAAAGGGCGTACCACCTAACTCCATCGGATCATGGGGTGAGTTGCGTCGCCAGTTTATTAAAAATTTCAAAGATACGTGCAAGCAGCCAATGTCGGTGGTAGACTTAGCAGCATGTGTTCAAGGAGAGCAGGAACCCACGAGCAGCTGGGTGCGTCGAGTATCAGAAATCCTGCACTCTTCCAATAGCATCAACCCTAGTACGGCGATAGTGACGTTGGAAAACAATTGCCGGTTTGAGTCTCTGAAGCTGAAGTTAGGACGGCTCAAGCGCGATTGCAATGACATGGGAACGCTCATGAGCGCTCTGGTGAAATATGGGGATTCTGATAACACCAAGTACCCAGATGCAGACGGAGACAAGTCCGGAAAAGCAAACAAGGCTGGTAAACCGGTGCAAGCTAATCCGATAGGAATGGGTTACAATGGTAAGCGAAAAGCGGAGGGTAGCTCTGATTTTGTGGCCAATACCAACATTCAGGGAAATGGGCAGCGCCGCAAGGGTAGACCGCCTCCGCGTGGCGAGGGGCTGTCTTTCAATCTAGATCAACAGTTAAACGCGCCTTGCCCTAAACACAGTATGGAGGGAAACCCGGCTAAGCATTTATGGAAGGACTGCCGGATCATGATAGAGGCCATGAAACAAGCCAGATATAACCACGGACCCCCCGGCGGCGGATCAAGTTCCGGTTTTCAGGGTCCAGGTTACCAAGGTAATGGTTCCGGGTCAGGGTATCATGGCGGTAGCAATAACTACAACAACAACGATCAGCATCAACATAACGAGCAGCATGGTCAGGGTGGTTACAACAAACAAGGAAATCAGCAGCGTCAGCAGCAGCAGCAATCCGGATACCAGAGTAATCCGAAGGAGCTAAGCAGTGGACAGTATCATGTTTTCACCACAAGTTTGTGCAAACGATATCAAAAGGTTCTGAAGCGGGCAGTACACGCAGTTGAACCGGTGACGCCACGTTTTTTACGTTGGTCTGAACAACCTATTGTGTGGAGCAGAGATGATCACCCGCCACGGGTTGATAACCCGGGCCAGTTGGCCCTAGTGGTGGCACCACAGGTGGGTGGCTATAAGTTCACAAAGGTACTCATGGACGGCGGCAGCAGTATCAACATCTTATACTATGAGACTTTCCGGCGTATGGGGCTGACAGATAAGAAGTTGAGACAGTCCAACACAGTGTTCCATGGAGTGGTGCCGGGTAAATCGGCTTACCCAGTTGGGAAAATTGATCTGGAAGTCACCTTTGGGGATGAGCAGGATTCTAGATCAGAGATAGTGACCTTTGAGGTCGTAAAAATCAAAAGCCCGTATCATGCTCTGTTTGGGAGGCCAGTTTACGCCAAGTTCATGGCTAGACCGTGTTATGTTTATCTGCAGCTTAAAATGCCGAGTCACAAGGGAACCATCATGGTTCACGGAAGTCGCAAGATAGCATTGGAATGCGAGGAAGGAGATGCAGCCTATGCAGAGGCAGTGTGTGCTACGGAGGAGTTGAAATTCTACAAGGACAACGTTGATCCGGCGGATATGTCCCCGTTAAAGAAGCCAACTACAGAGCATGATCTGGCGTTGAAGTTTAAATCAGCAGAGGAGACCAAGCAAGTTGACTTTGTTCCAGGCGATTCATCCAAGCAGTTCACTATCAACGCTAACCTAGACCCCAAATAGGAAAGCATGCTCATCGAGTTCATCCGTGAGAATCGGGATATCTTTGCGTGGAAACCTTCTGATATGCCAGGTATACCGAGGGAACTCGCTAAGCACAGTCTTAATATTGATCCGAAGTTTAAACTGGTCAAACAGTACTTGCGTCGCTTCAATGAGGAGAGGCGCAAGGCTATAGGTGAAGAAGTGGCCAGGCTTTTGGCCGCCGGATTCATAGTTGAAGTGTTTCATCCAGAGTAGCTGGCTAATCCGGTGCTAGTTCTAAAGAAAAATGGCACCTGGAGGATGTGTGTTGATTACACAGACTTAAATAAGGCTTGCCCAACTGATCCTTTTGCTCTCCCCCATATTGATCAGATTATTGATGCTACGGCAGGATGTGAGCGGCTAAGTTTTTTGGATGCATATTCAGGTTATCATCAGATCAAGATGGCCGTTAAGGACCAGGAGAAGACAGCTTTCATAACTCCTTTTGGAGCCTTCTGTTATGTATCCATGCCTTTTGGGCTCAAGAGTGCCCAAGCAACTTACCAGCGTTACGTGCAGAATTGTTTCAGAGGGCAGATCGGAAAAAATGTCCATGCTTATGTTGATGACATTGTGGTGAAATCCAGGAAGGAGGAAACACTGATAGAAGATTTGAAAGAAACCTTTGACAACCTCCGAGTTTACAAAATGATGCTTAATCCGGAGAAGTGTGTTTTTGGTGTTCCAGCGGGCAAGCTCCTTGGATTCCTAGTGTCAAACAGAGGAGGCTAATCTGGAGAAGATCAAGGCGATCACATCCTTGGCTAAACCGGCTTGCATCAATGACGTCCAGCGTGTGGCAGGCCGTATTGCAGCATTAAGCCATTTCATCCGCTGTTTGGGAGAGAAGGCGATCCCGCTTTATCAGATGTTGAAAAAGACGGACCAGTTTGTCTGGAGTGATGTTGCAAACACTGCGTTCGAGGATTTGAAGCGGCAATTAGCAGAACCACCAGTTCTCGCTGCCCCGGTTGACAACAAACCGCTGATGTTATACGTGGCTGCCAATGCCCGTGCAGTTAGCGTGGCAATTATGGTGGAGCGCAAAGAAGCAGGCAATGAATATCCGGTTCAGCGCCCGGTTTACTACATCAGTGAGGTTCTCATTGAGTCAAAACAGAGGTATCCGCACTGGCAGAAGTTGGTGTACGGCGTGTTCATGGCAAACCGGAAACTGAAGCACTATTTCCAGGGCCACCCAATCACTGTTGTCAGCTCGGCTCCGTTGGGGGACATAATCCAGAACACAGAAGCCACCGGCAGAGTGGCAAAATGGGCCATTGAGCTTAGCCCACACGGATTGAAATATGTACCCCGTACTGCTATAAAATCCCAAGCACTGGTAGATTTCATCAATGATTGGACAGAATTGCAAGCACGAGAGGAGAAGCCGGATCATACATACTGGACTATTCACTTTGACGGTTCAAGGCAATTAGAAGGCTCGGGGGCTGGGGTCGTGTTAACTTCCCCACGAGGTGACAAGTTTTGTTATGTCCTCCGGTTAATGTTCCCTTGCACTAACAATGCTGCTGAGTATGAAGCTCTCCTTCACGGCCTACGGATGGCTAAGGAGATGAACTTAAGCCGGGTCAAGTGCTTTGGTGATTCAGATCTAGTGGCACAACAGGTGTCTGGCAAATGGGACTCTAAAGATCCGCTCATGGCAGCTTACAGGCGAGAAGTTGAAGCGGTTGCAGGATATTTCAAAGGATATCAGGTGGACCACATAGACCGACGGAAAAATGAAGCGGCCGATGCGTTAAGCTGGCTGGGCTCTCAGCATAAACCGATTCCACCAAATACCTTCTTCGATGAATTACACAGTCCATCGGTACAGATACCATTGGAGGAGGATTTGGCTATTCCTGATCCGGAAGCACAGCTAGTTGCAGCACTTCATGTTATTCCGGATTGGACACTCCCTTACTTGGCATACCTGAGCCGAGAAGAATTACCAGATGATGAGGTTGAGGCTAGGCAGATAATCCGGCGATCCAAATCTATGACCATCGTCAACGGAGAACTTCATCACCGCAGCATTTCTGGGGCATTCCAGCGATGTGTATCATTGGAAGAAGGCTATGATATTCTTCGAGAGATACACGAAGGAGATTGTGGTCATCACGCCGGTTCAAAGTCATTGGTAGCCAAGGCTTTTCGTCATGGGTTCTACTGGTTAACGGCTCATGCTGATGCGGAGGATCTAGTCCGGAGATGCGATGCTTGTCAGAAATTTGCACGGCGTGCTCATGTTCCGGCGCAAGATCTACGGATGATTCCAATTACTTGGCCGTTTGCAACTTGGGGGCTTGATATGGTTGGGCCCTTTAAACGATCCCAAGATCAGAAAACCCACCTGTTGGTAGCAGTGGACAAGTTTACAAAGTGGATTGAGGCAGAGCCTGTCAGTAAGTGTGATGCGGCAACAGCGGTTAAATTCATCAAAAAGGTAATTTTCCGGTTTGGCTTTCCAGACAACATCATTACTGATAATGGCACCAACCTATCTAAAGGAGAGATGGAAGAATTTTGCCAAAGGGAACATATTCGCCTGGATGTATCTTTAGTAGCTCACCCTCAATCCAATGGCCAAGCTGAGAGGGCCAACCAAGAGATCTTGAGAGGCATCAAGCCCCGGCTTATGGTTCCTTTGCAGAGAACACCAGGTTACTGGGTAGAGGAGTTACCTTCTGTCCTTTGGAGCATCAACACTACACCTAACAGGTCTACAGGTTATACGCCCTTCTTCATGGTATATGGCGCTGAAGCGGTTCTCCCTAGTGACATCCGGCACGACTCACCACGGGTGGCAGCTTATGCTGAAGCGGCTAATGAGCAAGCAAGACAAGCCAACTTAGACCGGCTGGATGAGGAACAGGACACAGCAGCGGCACGATCAGCAATTTATCAACAAGACCTGCGCCGATATCACAGCCGCCGGGTTAAGACCAGGACGTTCCAAGAGGGGGATCTGGTGCTCCGGCTCATCCAAGACCAGACAGATATGCATAAGTTATCCCCACCTTGGGAAGGACCCTTTGTGGTCAGCAAGAACCTACACAACGGTTCATACTACCTGGTTGACGTTCGAGAGCATAAAGACTCACGTACAGCATAGGAAGAGACGAAGCGGCCGTGGAACATCGCTCTTCTGCGACCTTACTACACTTGAGCCATTGGCTCCGCTTCATGTATCATGTACATATTATGATTAATAAATAAACCGGCGCCCCCAGTAATCTGGGGTATCAGCCATTTTCAAAAAGAGTATCATATGGGAGTTCGCCCAGGTGACATCCATCTAAAGTTTATTCCTCTTGAGATATATCACTTTCATCAAGAAAACAAATTGCTTTGATCTATATGTTTTGACGTGCGGGACAATTATTTATTAAGGGACCAAAGAGGGTTTGTCGCACAGCGCAACTCAAACATAGGTACCTGGCCTCTTAAACCGGCGCCCCTTGATACGTCAAATATGGAGCCTGGCAGCTCGTAAAAAGCCATTGACAATCATCAAGTCGATCACCTAAAGACAAGATCCCTCAGAGGACTTGAAACATTGGGTAGTATTGATGACAACGTCAATTATAGAGCTTAAAGGCCGCTCACAAAAAGCCTAGAGCCTGGCAGCTCGCAAAAAGCCAAGAGCTTAAAGGCAGCTCATAATAAGCCTAGAGCTTAAAGGCCGCTCACAAAAAGCCTGGAGCCTGGCAGCTCGCAAAAAGCCAAGAGCTTAAAGGCAGCTCATAAAAAGCCTAGAGCTTAAAGGCCGCTCACAAAAAGCCTGGAGCCTGGCAGCTCGCAAAAAGCCAAGAGCCTAAAGGCAGCTCATAAAAAGCCTAGAGCTTAAAGGCCGCTCACAAAAAGCCTAGAGCCTGGCAGCTCGCAAAAAGCCAAGAGCCTGGCAGCTCATAAAAAGCCTCGAATTTGGAGCCTGGCAGCTCGTAAAAAGCCTCGACTACATGGTCTTATTTGCCAAAAATGCTTTGCTTCTATGATTTTACAAGTTTTGTTTTTAACCAAGTCTATTGATCTGGGATTGGGCAACTGCAAAGTTGACCATATATCTACAAAATTAAAAGTCTGGGTCATGAACACCAGCATGAGTTCAAAGTCTGGGTCATGAACACCAGCATAAGTTAAGCCGGCGTTCATTATAACCCGGATCAGTCATCAGGCACAAACCAAGAGAGCCAAGAGCCTCATCAGCATCTACGTTTTCAAATTATGCCTACCGGATTAATGATGTCAGGCACACTTAATCAGAGGTATGAGGTATCTTTGGTATAAAATAGTTATTCCTTTGATAGGTCGGGTGGTAAACCGCCAGGACATCTTTCTAAGCTTCATTTTGGCAGGCACGGATAATATAAACGGATCAACCATGGCAAAACAAAGGATTAAATTGGCAGATGCCAAGTTAAGCTATGACATCCAAATTGAGACAAAGACAATGTTTCAACTATCCTATTACAAGGCACCTGCAGGCCCGAATAGATTAAAATTTTGGCAAAAGTGTTCAGCAACTACAGATCAAACCGGATGGTTTACGACTCTTCTTCACGCTGCGAAGGCTAAGGGTCGACTTGTTCCGAATCTTCTTCAGCTTCAGGAAGTGGCTGGAAATCAGGAACGCGCCAATTGATCTTGGAGAGTGCGCGGAAATACATTTCCTCATTAATAAGATCTGACGGATCAATATCTGGAGCGAAAGTATGGCCACGAACTGGTGGGATCAGATTTTCGGTATCGTAAACCGGCCGATCTAGCCGCTCATTTTCTAAGTCATAGGCCGGATGATACCTTGTTGGATCCGCTTCATCAGCAAGCTTACTGGCAAGCGGGCGCATGTCCTTAGTCAGAACACGAAGATCTTCGGCAGAAAAATCTGACCCGTCCTCTTTGTTGCTGGGATAGCCGTTCATAGCTTCAGCCGGATCAAAGTTAGGAACCCATGCTTTGGCCCGGGTCAGTGCCATAAGAGAACCAGCCCGTGCAGCAGACTTCTACACCTCCACCAGACGCATAGGCAGGATAGAAAGCTTCTCCAAAGTGCCTTGGATGGTAGCTGGTTTATTATGGGACATCGCGCTAATAACCCTTTGAGCGCCGGAATAAAGCTGCTCCACCAGGGTATAAGAGGCCTTGAGCTTCTTCCGGACATCATCTTCAAGATGAGTTATGCGCCTCCCTGAAAACGTTGGCCAAGTTAAACCGGAGCGGAACAAAAGATTGCAAAGATTAAAAACATATGCAGACGGGTGCTCACCGAAGATAGCAGAAGTCATGAGTTCTATTTGCTGTTTTAAACCGGTCAGCTCCTGCGTAACCGGATTCAGGCCAGCTTCAGCGTCCTTTGCTCTTTTTTCAATAGCACTCCTCTGTACGTCCCATGTGGACCGCTCTGCTTCAAAGTCCTTTTTTAATTTCTCCATGTTGGTCAAAGTAAGCACAAGTTCTTCCTTGGCTTTGGCAGAGGCAGTTTCAGTAACAGCCAAGATGTTCCGGAGCTCAGTTACCTCCGAAGCCCTTTGGGTTAAGTCAGCCTACAAGGAAATCAAACGGATTAGAAAGACAGATCAATCAAGTCTCAAGCATATAACAAGTTATACACTTGACACTTGGGGGCTAATGTGCAATTGAAGTAACGAACGAGAAATTCAGACAAGTCCCAAGCGCATAAAACAAGTTATACCCCTGGCACTTGGGGCTAATGTAAGTTCATTCTCAGACACAATGGAAGTCACGGTTCACCTACAATGAAGCTAAACCGGCACTTGGGGGCTACTATGGCCTGAAGACAGGATTGCAAGAACACAAAACAGAGGCAAGTAAAAGGAAAGAAAGTTACCTCATACTTATCCTTCATCATATTAACCAATCCGGCTTCATACTCGCGGCTGGTAAAGAGCCGGTTCAGACACCCGGAATGAAGTACCTGGGCACTCAACTGAGCATAGCTGGATAAGTCTGTGCTCCACTTGCCTTTGTCTTGTTGAAGTTTTTCCTCCTTGGCAGTATGAATGGCCAAGATGACAGGCTCGGTGGGAGCAATGAAGCCTAACCCGGTTATCTCAACATCCGCGGAGGAAGCGGCAGTTGGCTGGAGAGGGACAGCATTAGGCGCCGGGCTGACAGGAGCCGGGCTAGCCTGAGGAGGGCTAACCCGGACAGGGCTCGCCGGTTCAGCCGCATTATCATCTCGCGGGGCGGCATCATCACGATCCATAGGAATAGGATCATCAAACTGAGCTTCAGGGATATCTTTTGGAAGAATAGTCGCTTCAGGGTCATCAGCCGGTTCAGCGGCAGTGGTTTCAGCAGCCGCTTTATTTTCTTTCGCCTTCTTACTAGGCTTTGGCTTTCTGGTAAAAGATCAAAGGAACAATAAGAATCATGAAGTTACAAACATAAAGGTATACCGGATGTTTGAGAAAGGGACTTACTTAGGCACGGTCTTCAGCACGGGGACCTGCGTGGCAGTTGACTCGCCGGAAGAGGACAAAGGAGCCTCCTGATTGTTAGGATCAGACGGTTTAAGTGGTTTACGTATGAGGCCGGCTTTTGGATGAAGGAGAGTTGGAGAAATTAAAACCTCGGAGCGACGCCTGCGAGCCGGCGTAAGAGGTATTCCGGATGACTCCACCACATGGCCACTATGGCGCGTGGTCCGGTGTGCTGAGCTGCTGTTTCTTCAAAAGAAAGTTGGGATCCAATTGAGCATAAGGATGAGAAAAGGGATATTTCCGGGACACCCAGCGGATTTTGGGGGCAGCGGTTCTGAGTCAGAAGAGAGAGAAATTACCTCAACTCCCGCCGCTTTACTTCCTTCCGCCAGATCCTGTGGAAAGGCACTGTTAACATAAATTTGGATAAAGGGAGATTAAAGCATATAAGGTTTAATTCGTACCTCCAAATCCGGATCATCCTCCTCAAGATGTGAACCGGAGGCAGCAACAACCTTCTTCTTCTTAATAGAATAAGTTTTCCGGCATGGTTGCTTGGCCGGTTTATCATGAGTTTTCCTCTTCCAGAAGGGATCGTTGGCCTGTGCAGAAGATAGGAAATAAATGCAAGACAATTGATATGGCCGGATTAAAACAAACAGGAAAAGATCGGGAAGGACTTACCGCTGGCGGTTTATTGGTTTCGCAGAACGGAGCTAAACCGGTCCGGCTGCACTCCTCCAAAGAGACATTTAACATTTTCTTCGCGGACTCAGTAACTTCGTCTTTAGGAAGTATTATGTCAATGTGGCGCTAAGGATCATCCGGTTTGCCGGAGTATTCACACATCAGACCTGAGCGCCGGCTTAATGGAAGGATGCTCCAAGAGAGCCAACAGCGAACAAAGTCCACTCCGGTTAAGCCGTTGGCTACGAAGTCCCTGAGCTTAGAAAGCTGAGGGGCAAATCGAGCACGATCCGGGGCGCTGAGGCATTGCGGCAAGGGGTGATCCGTCGCCAGGTGATAGGCGCGGTAACCCGGCAGCGGGTTCTCTCCTTCAGGTGAAGTGTCCCTATAATAGAACCATGTTTGGTTCCATTCTTTTGGGTGGTTGTGAAGGGCAGCATGAGGGAAAGTCACATCCTTTCTATTTTGGATACTGACGCCGCCCAATTCCTGATGCGGCCCGTCAGTAAACTTCGTCCGCCGGTTCAGATGGAAAAAGTCTCGGAAAAGGTCCACTGATGGTTCTTCTTGAAGATATGCTTCTGAGAAGACTTGAAAATTGCAGATGTTTGACATAGAATTTGGCCCTACATCCTGAGGGTGGAGTTGAAAGGCAGCTAGTACATCCCGAAAGAATTTTGAACCAGGAGGACTGAACCCCCGGGCCAGGTGATCAAAGAAAACTACCACTTCTCCCTCCTTGGGCGCAGGAGGGCATTCTCCTTCAAGAGCTCGCCAGTGTAAAGTCTCCTTGGGGCCCAGGACGCCAATTGAGGTCGCTATAACTAAGTCATCTTCCGTGATCCGGGAAGGAACCCAGTTGCAAGCGACGAACTGCTTAGCCATCGTTTGGAATAAGGAAGTGCTGAAAAGTACAGTGCAAAACCCGGTTTACCAATTGCTAAAGCATAAGCCGGAGCATTGTATAAAGTTATGGACCTAATTGTCGGTTTAAGCAAGGGACTAATGGTATTACTAATCTGGAGGCAAATATGAGTGAAGCAGCTACCGGTTCGTGATGACGGAAAAGCAAAGGATAAACCATCAATTACGGAATACAGGCTTACATCTAAACCGTCAGTAAAACATATGACGTGCAAGTATGGCTAAACCGGGGAGATGAGCTATAGATCTAAAATACAAAGAAACCGTTTTCACAGAAAGACAAGGTAAACTTGGATCTAAGGCGCAAGGAAAAAGAGGGAATAAATACAGGAAAGGCTGTGGAGGTTCTCTACTCTGATAAACTAGAAGAACTAAAGACATGAGGACGGAGCAGGAGCGCATGGTTTCAGGTCGAGTTTAAACAAAGTTTGAATCTACGGCAAGGCTGACCTATGGGGATGAACAGCAAAAGCTTCAAGGTTTCATGGCGGAGCTACGGAAGAAACCCTAGATTGAGATCTACAGGGAAGAAGAAAGAGTACCTGACGAAGTAGAGGGCGGCGGTGAAGTGCTCTGGTCACGTTCAGGGTGATGCAGCGGCCTGGCTTGAGGACAACGATGAGCTCGAAGAGCGGCGGCGGAGTTTCGAGCGTTGGAGATGGAGGAAGACGAAGGCAGAAAGGGAAGAGAGGCATGCCCCAGCGGTATTTATAAGTCGAAGAGGTAAAAACGGTAAGCGCGGGAATCGAGGAGGTCAGAGATTGGATAAAGATCGTGCTGTTGCCTCGATTTTCGGTGTGGCATTTAATGAAGGTAACAAACAGAGGTGAGCATTAAATGCGGAGGTGACGTCATGACGAATTAAGGCGATTCCAGGAGATGACGTCATGGCCGGTTTATAAAGCAGATAAATTGTAGGGAGGAAATTTATGCAAGACTTAGAAGACTGACATGAACAAGTTCAAATCAATCTGGGGTCTAATGTCAGGGATATTACTAGCAGCTATAAACCGGCCAGGAAGATCCGGATTACACTGATATAGTTGTATTATCACAAGCCCAGTAGAATATGTACAAGAGATTACATCCCATAGAGGTTTAGGGCCCATGTGTAAAGGCCTATGGTCTGTAAACCGTCATATCATGTAACTTGGGATGTAAGATAGAAAGAGTAGAGACCGAGGCGGACACATTTATGAGCCGGCCTCGGGACTCTATAAACCGGACCGAGCGTTGCCTCCTATATAAAGGGACGACCCGGCGACGGTTCAGAGAGAGGAAAACAACAGCGCGAAACACAGGCAAGCGATTCGCTCCCTGTTCATCGACGCCCAAGCAATACCACACCAAACTAGACGTAGGCTTTTACCTTCATCGAAGGGGCCGAACTAGTATAAACCCTATGTGTCCTTTGTGTGCTTTTAACCTCTTCAAGCTAACCCGCGCGATGGCCTCACACCTAAGGCCCCTAAACCGGACATCTGCCGTGCTAATTCTACAACAGGGGGGTGAATAGGCGATTTTTACAAATTTGTCACTGAGGAAATTCTAGCTGAGTAATTTCCTAAGCAACGAACTACTTAGTAGCAGAATAGATACTCAAGTGCAAGCATAAAAAGACAGTAGCATGGTCATCATGATGAAATGAAAACAAGCATAGAGTACAAGTAGCGTGTAAACAAGATAAGCAGGTTGAGGACTGAGGACTGAAGAAATTGGGTTGAGGAAATTGAGAAAGTCTTCAGTCAAAGTCTTCAAACAGTACAGATCAAGTTCATCAACACATGAATGAGTAAATGGAAGGGTTTTAGGAAATAGAACCAGTAAGCTTGATAAAGACAATTATTTGTTTCACTAGTTTCAACTGTTGTGACAGTTGTACGTCTGGTTAGGGCGGCTAGGTATTTAAACCTGAGGACACACAGTCCCGGACACCCAGTCCTGGACACATAGTCCAAGACACCAAGTACTCACCGTATTCCCCTTGAGCTAAGGTCACACAGACCTCGCCCAATCACTCGTGGTAAGTCTTCACATGTGACTTCCAAACCTTCATAGACTTGGTCACTCGGCGATCCACAATTCCTCTTGGATGCTCTAGACCATTGACGCCTAACCGTCTGGAAGATCACAGTCTTCAAAGGTAACAAGCGTCGGCTCCACACAGGAACACTCTCTTCAGTGATGCTCAATCACTTTGGGATTTTAGGTGTTTGGGTTTTGGGTTTTTCCTCACTTGATGATTTTCGCTCAAAGTCCTCGGAGGATGGGTTGCTCTTATGACAAGTGTAAGTTTCTGTCGTAGCAGCCAACTAGCTAGTGGTTGTAGGGGCCGGCTATTTATAGCCTAGGGAGCGGTTCAACATGATAAGACATAAATGCCCTTAAATGATATGACTGTTAGGTGGATAAGATATTTTGGGCAGCTGGCACATAGCACAGCAACGGTCGGAAATTTGAGCTCTCAAATTCCTCAAGGCTATCATGTTCCTCACTTGTAGGCAATCCGCATTGGCGAATTCCTAACTCCTCGGTCAGAACATATTCCTCAAAGAACAAAAGAACTTCGTCTTTGTTACTAAAGAAATTGACTGAACTGTATGATATTTCCAATGGCTTCACTCGAAAGGATTGGGTAGTGTAGGCTTTGAGTTGAGCATCATTTGGAAATATGTTTCCTTAGTTTTACCTCGACCCCCTTTAACAGTATGGTGCTTCCTATGACTCAAGAAAGATAAAAGGAAACTACGAAAACAAAAGTCTTCACGCTTCATAATCCTTGCATGAATATCCAAGTCTTCAAGGTCACACCAATTTCCTCACTTTCAAAGTCTTCAAGAAAACCAAAGTCTTCAACTAAAGACATACATTTTTAGGGGTCGACATCCATCGTAAATATCAAACTCCTCATAGAATTATACGACCTGTGTACACTCACAAACACATTAGTCCCTTAACCTATAAGTCTTCAATACACCAAAATCACTAAGGGGCATTAGATGCTCTTACAGTTCAGCATGTATGAACAAACTTATTCGATGTGTATATGAAAAATATACAACATGTATCATAAAAAGGGCATGTATTTTAAAGAGAACAGAAAATATAAATAAAGAAACCAATGAAAAATTATGGAAAAACACAGTAAAAGGAAAAAACACATGGAACCTTCTGAAAACCGATCAGAAACCGACGAAAGATTCCACGGATCGAAACTGATGCAAGATTCCATGCACACCATTGCTAAGCTTACTTCTGATGCATGGTGGTAGGGTGAATGCTACTTGTAACTTTTACGGTATTGACTAAATTTGGTGATATTTTGAGGTGTTTAAAGGTTAGGGTGTGTTAAAAATTTGATTATTTATTTACCAATAGTTGGCATTTAAATATTCGAAGGGAAGAGTGTACATGCTTTTGAAATTTGATCTAAGATTGATACAAAGCAAGAAATACTACTGGAACTGATCGAGAGTACATAATACTATTCACAAGATAATAGTTCAAGAACTAAAGAATAATTGCTAATTGTCATCTGGCAAGATGCCTAAACTGAAAACATCATCAGTGCAATGGTTGTCACTAGAAGAAATGTTGCTACTCATCAAGCTAGGAGTACAAATTAAAGCTTCTTGAAGTTCATCCCATCTCATTGTTTTGGGCTCGCATCTCATTAATCTGGACTTGCTTCTCATAAATCTTGACTTTCTTCTCTCGTGTGTCTATCAACGCATCATATAGTTGGCATCTGAGTGACTGAGTGTTATATTCGAGCAATTGGTTTACGTAAACCATTACGAGATCAACACATATAAATGTCCTGCAAGAGAATCATTTCTACATATGTGCATACATAATGTTGTGATCAATGGGAGTTGCATGCAAAATTTCTAATTAATTATGGTGAGAGGTTTTATCTGATACCTTGGTTCCACGTCTTCACAGGTGAAGAAATTGTCGTTTTGGATTCCTTGGTGTGTACAAGGTTCTCTTGATAATAGGGCATTTGGAGTTGCAGAGGAGCATGGGTGGGCCCGCTACATTTGGGGAGTTTCATTGTCGATGGTGTATGCTTTGCCATCGGATCGAGCGAACATGTTGGTGCAGTGCAATGATGCATTGTACATGGGCTGCATAGGCCACGACAGGGAGCTCATGGCCAAGATAACGGGAGCACCAAGGAGCTCAGTAATGGTGGCGGTGAATAAGACCGATTTCGATGTGTACTTGTGCGCGGGGCTCCTAATGTATCTCTAATCACCGGTGGGTTCGTTCCCAGCCACATAGGGGCACCCAACGATGAGATGGGGGAATATGAAGGAAGAGAAGGAGGAGAGGGGAAGTATGTAGTGAAGGGGGTAGGAGAAATATAGTGATCAAGGGGGAAAAGAGCATATAAGGGATATGAGGAAGAAGTGGAGAGAGAGACAGGGAAGGGGAACAAGGAAGGGTGGAAGAAGAGAATGAAGTGAGAGGGGGGGAGAAAAGAAGTGAGGGAAGTGTAACACCCCATCCAAAGCCACCAGTTCATCCCTTCGGTTCCTGGTTGTCGGTAGTAAAACCGACAGACCTCGGGTAGGGGGTCCCGATCTATGGATCGCGGATCTATGGTTAACATGATACGAAGGGGGCAATATGTACCCAGGTTTGGGCCCTCTCGAAGAGTTAATACCCTAGGTGGATGCGTCCTGCTTTGATTATATTGATGATAATATATCAAGTGATGATATATTGAGTACAAGCTTGATCTATCTCGAGATTGTAAGTTGTGTTCTTACCCTAAGGCGAGATGGTTGTGGTTGTGAACGTGGTCTCTACGAACTAAACCCCTGAGCTTAACACTAGGGGTAGGGTTACACATGGTCGGTTGCTAACTAGGGATACACATGTCTGTTGGAGATGTGCCCTAGAGTCAATCATGTATGATGATATTTCCTATGTGTTTATGACTGAAGACAATCCTTGGATGTAATCAATGATGCTTGTTGGCAAGTACATGACTTGTCTGTGAGATTTTGTGTTGTATGATACGTCCCAAATGGTCCCTAGTCGTAAGTGACGTGTGGGAAAACGTCAGACTTGATTAGCATGCAATATTGGGAGCACGCGATGCTGCCGAATTGCATCCTACACGTACACCATCTGACCAACTCGGTCCTACATGAATAAACAGTGGATCATGCGCGTACCTCATCTGGATGATTCGAGTGCACTCGTTTGACCATCATGCCGATGTGCGACCCAGCACTGACAGGACGCACCACTGATGGGACGAGACGGGACGACACAGACATAAATCCAGTTTTTCCAGTTTTCCACGGTAAGTTGGTGCCATAAGCCATGCCTCCTTATGCATTGAACTCCGACCACCATCGCATTTCCTGCGACACGCTAGTTCACCTACCTTCCGCCTATAATTACTGGTTCCCGGCATTATCCGATGGCACCGTCACCCAACTTGCCGTGTCCTCACAATCCCCACCGGCCTGACGTTGCTCGCCACTTTCCCTTGCTCTCGCCACGTCCGTCATGCCCCGACCGTCCGCAATAGGCAGCGCTAGAGGTGCTCACCGCCAGAGATAGTGTTCGGTTTTTCGAGGGAAGGCAAACGGAGGGAGGAGGCATTCTATCGGTCTTTAGATGGCAATGCGAAGTACGATGACTTGTTGGAGCACGACCACATAGCGGAGGATCGGTGTATCACCGATTTGCGCTACCAGCGGGGCATGGAGGAGTAGCGCACCGCCGCTCTTAGTCACCAGCAGAGCACCCGCAACTAGGCCGACTACGTCGAGGCCGGCGCCCAAAAAAGTAGCCCAAGAGGCTGTCGGTCACGCACACATGCGCGATGCCAAATTTTACTACTAGCTCATCAAGTGGGTTTCTGATACGTCTCCAACGTATCTATAATTTTTTATTGTTCCATGCTGTTATATTATCATTCTTGGATGTTTTACAATCATTTTATATCAATTTTTGGTACTAACTTATTGACATAGTGCCAAGTGCCAGTTGTTGTTTTATGCTTGTTTTTTACATCGCTCGAAATCAATATCAAACGGAATCCAAATGCAGCAAAAGTTTTTATAGATTTTTTATGGACCAGGAGACATCTATTGGGCCAAAGAAGCACCTGGGGGGTGCTTCGAGGGGGGCACAACCCACCAAGGCGTGCATGGGCCCCCAGGCACGCCCAGGTGGGTTGTGCCCACCTCGATGGCCTCCTTCACCACCTCTTTGCTCTATAAATACCCCAACATTCTAGAAACCCCAGGGGGGTCGATGAAAATCAATTCCAGCCACCACAAGTTTCTAAACCACCAGATCCAATCTAGACACCATCACAAAGGGGTTCATCATGTCCATTGGTGCCTCTCCGATAATGCGTGAGTAGTTCTTTGTAGACCTACAGGTCCGTAGTTAGTAGCAAGATGGCCTCCTCTCTCTCTCTCTCTCTCTCTCTCTCTCTCTCTCTCTCTCTTGATTATCAATACAATGGTCTCTTGGAGATCCATATGATGTAACTCTTTTTGTGGTGTGTTTGTTGGGATTTGATGAACATTGAGTTTATGATCAGATCTATTTTTTATATCCACGAAAGTTATCTGAGTCTTCTTTGATCTCCTATATGGATAATTTCTTATAGCCTCGTATTTCTTCTCCGATATTTGGGTTTTGTTTGGCCAACTTGATCTATTTATCTTGCAATGGGAAGAGGTGCTTTGTGATGGGTTTGATCTTACGGTGCTTGATCCCAGTGAGAGAAGGGGAACCGACACGTATGTATCGTTGACATTAAGGATAACAAGATGGGGTCTATTTCTACATAAATAGATCTTGTCTACATCATGTCAAAGATCTTATTAAATTGCTCCATTTTTTCATGAACTTACTACACTAGATACATGCTCGATAGCGGTCGATGTGTGGAGTAATAGTAGTAGATGCAGGCATGAGTCTGTCTACTAATCTTCGACGTGATGGCTATATAATGATCATTTCCTGGATATCGTCATGATTATTTGAAGTTCTATCAATTGCCCAATAGTAATTCATTTACCCACCATTTGCTATTTTTCTCGAGAGAAGCCACTAGTGAAACCTACGGCCCCCGGGTCTTTTCTTTAATATATTTGCCTTTGCGGTCTATTTTATTTGCTTTTGTTTTCAGATCTATTGAACCAAAAATACAAAAATACCTTGATGCACTTTATTTTATTTGGCGTTCGATCTATAAAATTATTACAACTTTCTCACGTCCGTTTGCCAATATTTTGGCACCGCTACCCGAAAGGGATTGACAACCCTATAATACGTCGGGTTGCGAGTTTTTGTTATTTGTGTGCAGGTGCCGTTCACATAGTGTTGCGTAGTTCTCCTACTAGTTCTATAACCTTGGTCTCACACTGAGGTAAATACCTACCGTTGTTGTGCTGCATCATCCCTTCCTCTTTGAGGAAATACCGACGTAGTTCTAACAAGCAATCAAAAGGAATTTCTGGCGCCGTTGCCGGGGAGACATCATCAACATCTACCAGGTTCCTAATCAAAAATCTCATATCCTCGCAATTTACATTATTTACCATTTGCCTCTCGTTTTCTTCTCCACCACTTCACAAAAAATTGTCGTTTTTATTTGCCTTCTTTTTCATTCACCTTTTTCTCATCAAATCTATCTTTTTTGCTTACAATCTTGTCTGCTATCATTGCTTGTGTTGCCATGTGTCTTCTATTTGCTTGCACTTTGCTTGCTAAAAATCCATTGATATGGATCCTCATACACTTGCGAACCTTTTCAAAAGACCCGATTATGTCGAACCAATTTCTAGTGAGTTGAATGCACTAGATTATCTTTATGAAGTTTTGCTTGAGATTAATGAATCTAAAAATTGTGATGAAGTGATAAAAGAAGAATCTTATGAAGTGATTCATGATAGCTCCTTGAATGAAAAGCATGATTGCAATGGTGTTATAATAAATGCTATTAATGTCAGTCATGCTAGTAATATGCAAAACCCCAAGCTTGGGGATGCTAATTTTTATATGTCCTCGATTTGTTGCAATGATCATGATTGGGGTGATGATTCTTATGATGTTGGAAATTTATTTAAGCCTCGTCATGAATATGATATTGATAGTAATGTTTGCAATAATATTGAAAGTTGGTTTGGAAGAGTTTTTACTTTTGACCCCACTACTTTGGAGAATGATCAATCTTATGAAATTTTTGACAAAAGTGGGCTTGGAGAGGTCATGACTTTATTTGATGATAATCCCACTATTTTGGAATAGTGTCAACTTTTTATGCATGTGGATGGTAAAGAGAATATTTTATGTGATACCTATATTGTTGATTTTGAGTATGATCCTACATGTAATTATTATGAGAGAGGAATATATGGTTGTAGATTTTTCATGTTACTAAATTACCTCTCGTCGTGTTGAGATTGCTATTGTTTCTTTGCTCTTCCTTGGATATGCTAGTTTTTGTTTGCCTTGATAATTTATTTGCTTATAAAATGCCTATGCATAGGAAGTATGTTAGACTTAAATGTGTTTTTCACATGCTACATGATGCTCTCTTTGTGCTTCAAATATTTTCTTCTAGGTGAGCATCATTAAAATTAATAATGCCTAGCTTGTTGGCTTCAAAGAAAAGCGCTTGTTGGGAGGCAACCCAACGAACAAAATCATTGTTCGCCTTTTTCTTTCTGTTCTTGTGTGTTTACCCAATAGTACCTCTATTTTGATGTGTTCTTGTGGTTTGAATAAATGTTTGTGCCAAGCAAATCTTTTGTGATGATTTGGTTGATAGTTGATGTGATCGCGTTGAAAAATTCAGAAACTTCTGTGTCGAGAATTAGAATTATTGACGATTACTGGAACGTGATAAACTCTTGAAATTTTTGGGGTTATCAATATACAAATTCTCCATGTTCTACTAATTTTTTATAATTTTTAGAGTTGCAGAAGTATGGTCAAAATTTGCATCTTTACAGACAGTTCTGTTTTTATTGAGTTATGTGCTTGTTTTGATGATTCTATGGTTTCCTTTGATGAGTTTTTGCCATAGAAAAGTGAGAATATAGTACATATAATACAATTACAAAATAAGAATTGTTTTGCTACAGTACTTGGATTAAAGATTGGTTTTGTTATACCAACGGATCTCACGAAGTTTTGTTGAGTTTTGTGTGATTAAAGTTTTCAAGTTTTGGGTGATGTTACGATGGATGAAGAAATAAGGAGTAAGAAGAGCCTAAGCTTGGGGGTGCCCATGGTATCCCAAGATATTATCCAAAGAGAAGTAAGCAACTAAGCTTGGGGATGCCCGAGTGGCATCCCCTCTTTCTTCTAACGCCCATCGGTATTTTACTTTAAGCTATATTTTTATTCGTCACATATTATGAGTTTTGCTTGGAGCGTCTTGTATGATATGAGTCTTTGCTTGTTTTTCTCTTTAATTTTCAATAAATATCCTTGCTGGACACACCCATTTGAGAGAGCCAAAATTATGTCATGACTTGTTAGAATTGCTCTCTATTCTTCACTTAAATCTTTATGAGCTATGAAATTGCTCTAGTGCTTCACTTATATCTTTTTTAGCACTGTGTGCTTTATTATTTTTGAAGAAATTTTCTCTTGCTTCACTTATATTTATTTGAGAGTTAGTAATTTTTTAAGAAATTCTCTCTTGCTTCACTTAGATTAATTTGAGAAAAAGAAATATGATGCTCATGTTCTTCACTTATATTTGTTTGAGCTTATCAAAAGTGACATATGAAATTAGTTCCAAAGTGATAGAGATCCAAGAAGGATACAATAAAAACTTTCATGAAGATCATTGGACAAAATAAAATCGATTCTTTGTAATAGTTTTGAGATATGATGATAGTGATATGTGAGCTATGTTAATGAGTAATTATGTCTTAGTAAGAATATTGATGTTAAGGTTCGTGATTCCCTACGCAAGCACGAAAGTCAATAGTCATGCAATGAAATTATATCATACTTGTGTTGCATTATTTGGTGTTGGTTATGTTTAATGTTCCCTTATGATAGTTTTCGTTCCTTGGTTGGTCGCTTGTCAATCTCCTGCTAGCCTCCACTTTGTACTAAGTAGAAATACTACTTGTGCATCCATATCCTAAACTCCGAGTTATGCCAAATGAGTCCACCATACCTACCTATATGCGGTATTTTCAAGCTGTTTTGAGCAAATTTGTATGTGCTAACTCTAATTTTCAAAATAAATTTAGCTTTTGTGTGCCCGTACCACTCTCGAAGCGGCGAGGGGTGGCCAATGTTTTTCATGATGGATGTGTTATTCTCAAGATGAGTGTTTATTCACTTGTCATTGCACGAGAGTATGGCGGTAAAAGGGATTCCCATTCCCGAAATGAAAAGAAAAAAATACTTTATGTTGTCAAATAATAAATTCCTTGCAAAGTATTGGTATGGAGGGCCCCAGTGGATACGGTAGCCATGGCTTGTGAAAGTTTGGTGGAAAAGGAATAAATTTTATTTTCTGTTTGGGAACCGCCTATGATGCATCTAGCACGGAAAGTGTTGGGAACTTTAAGTCGTTCTCATTGGTGAGAAAAGCATGCCACCCAAAATAAACTTTCCTCAAAATTTAAGCTTTGAGCTCTGGCACCTCTACAAATCCCTACTTCCCTCTGCGAAGGGCCTATCTTTACTTTATGCAAAAAAAATTGAGTCTCCATCTTCTCTTACTAAGCACCAACTACGGAACACTATTATCATACTTGAGCATTGGATTAAATTGACATTTGATGTGTGGCATGAATGGATCAATGATTAAGCATGATGGGCTAGGGATAACTTTATTTAATATTGATATTTTGAAGGACATCGTTGTTTGCTGATATGCTTGAATAATGAAGTCCTCATGTCAAAACTAGACTATTGCTTTGAACCACATAAAAAGTCCAATGGTCCATGCTATAAAAGAAAGAATATGAGATGAACATGATAGGCAGTATTCCACATCAAAAATTATGTTTTTATCATTTACCTACTCGAGGACGAGCAGGAATTAAGCTTGGGGATGCTGATATGAGTCCAACGTATCTATAATTTTTGACTATTCCATGTTTTTATATTATCATTCTTGGATGTTTTATAATTATTTTATATCATTTTATTGTACTAACCTATTGACATAGTGCCAAGTGCCAGTTGTTGTTTTCTGCTTGTTTTTTACATCACAGCAAATCAATATCAAACAGAGTCCAAATTCAGTGAAACATTTAGTGGATTTTTTATGGACCAGAAGACACATGTTGGGCCAGAGAAGCACCTAGGGGTGCCCCGAGGGGGGCACAACCCACGAGGGCACACCTAGGCCCCCAAGCACACCCAGGTGGGTTATGCCCACCTCGGTGGCCTCCCGCACCGCATCTTTACTCTATAAATACCCCAATATTCCAGAAACCCTATGGGGGTCGACAAAAATCAATTCCAGCCACTACAAGTTCCAGAACCACCAGATCCAATCTAGACACCATCACAGAGGGGTTCATCATTCCATTGGCGCCTCTGCGATGATGCGTGAGTAGTTCTTTGTAGACCTACGGGTCCGTAGTTAGTAGCTAGATGGCTTTCTCTCTCTCTTTTTATTATCAATACAATGGTCTCTTGGAGATCCATATGATGTAACTCCTTTTATGGTGTGTTTGTTGGGATTCGATGAACATTGAGTTTATGATCAGGTCTATCTTTTTATATCTATGAAAGTTATTTGAGTCTTCTTTGGTCTCTTATATGCATGATTGCTTATAGCCTCATATTTCTTCTCCGATATTTGGGTTTTGTTTGGCCAATTTGACCTATTTATCTTGCAATGGGAAGAGGTGCTTTGTGATGGGTTTGATCTTACAGTGCTTGATCCAAGTAACAAAAGGGGAACCGACACATATGTATCATTGCCATTAAGGATAATAAGATGGGGTCTATTTCTACATAAATAGATCTTGCCTACATCATGTCATCGTTCTTATTGCATTACTCCATTTTTCCATGAATTTAATACACTAGATGCATGCTGGATAGCCGTCGATGTGTGTAGTAATAGTAGTAGATGCATGCAGGAGTCTGTCTACTAATCTTGGATGTGATGCCTATATAATGATCATTGCTTGGATATCGTCATTATTATTTGAAGTTCTATCAATTTCTCAACAGTAATTCATTTACCCAGCATTTGCTATTTTTCTCGAGAGAACCACTAGTGAAACCTACGGCCCCCGTGTATCTTCTTTAATATATTTGCCTTTGCGATCTGTTTTATTTGCTTTTGTTTTTGGATCTATTAAACAAAAAATACAAAAATACCTTGCTACACTTTATTTCATTTGGCGTTCGATCTATCAAATTATTACAACTTTCTCACGTCAGTTTGCCAATCTTTTGGCACCGCTACCCGAAAGGGATTGACAACCCCTTTAATACGTCGGGTTCCGAGAATTTGTTATTTGTGTGCAGGTGCCATTCACGTAGTGTTGCGTGGTTCTCCTACTGGTTCGATAACTTTGGTCTCACACTGAGGGAAATACCTACCGTTGCTGTGCTACATCATCCCTTCCTCTTTGGGGAAATACCGACATAGTTCTAACAAGCAATCAGTTTCCCACTTAGAAGCCGAAGCTTCGGTGGACCACGCCGAGATGGAAAGGGCCAACGCGCGCGAGCAACGCGCCCTATCGCATCGCTGACAAGTCCAAAGCGAGGAGGAGGACGTCGGTGCCAGCGTTTAGCGTGTACCATAGATGCCGGCCGGAATCGTTTAGTTAGCTAAGAGTAAGTTAGTACTTGTACACTAGAGTATTGGTGGGACTAGATTATTAACTTGGCTATGATGGTTGTCAATGTTGAAGGTCGGTACTCTTTATCTGGATCAAACATGTTACTTTGCTCTGAATGTTGAAGTTTTCATGGGAACTTATGGAATGGGCTGCTATTTTTTTAAATGGGATGTCTTTGTCCGCCACAGGTTTAAAGGCTGACTTGTGGGCCTACTAGGTTGACGCGTACACAATCAGGAGATGATTGCACGTGGAGAGGATGACAGCAGAGACCCACCAGGGTCATGGCAGTATGTAAGCAAGTGCCTCCTTATTTCAAGCCAAAAAAATGGTTCCTCCTAATGGATTCCTGACATCTGGGTCCCATGCCATTGTTAATGTAGTCAATAAATGAGAGAATTGCACAATGAGCGGCTGACACGAGGGACCCAACAGCTCGCCCAATTCTTTTTGTTTTTGAGACGGAGCAGGATGTTAACTGGGCTATGATGGGCACTCTGGCCAGTCTAGCCAACCTTTTATTTTATGTTTACCACAAGACTAACCCAATAGTTTTTTTCTTTCTGAAAATGGTAGCCATTTTTTTTGTTCTTTTATAGAATACCCAACTGAGGCGTACTTGCTTTTGTCAGCCCTGCTGGGCAGCAAATCTTCCAAGACGAGAAGAGTTTCATTCCGCTTGCCCAAAAAGTTGTACATTTTTAAAACACAACAAACCGACAATTAGTTTCAAATTTCTTTTTTGCATTTTGAGATTTTAAATTTCATTGATTTTTATGCGTGGATAATTTTTTGGATTTTATACTGATATAAATTTAATTTTCAAATTAGTTTGAATGTGACTTGATATATTGGGACTAAAAACAATTCGGACCGCACCAAAATGGGCAAAATTTCATTGAATTTTTTAATCGTCGCCACAATATGGGCTTTAATGCTAACAAAAAGAATATGGGCTCCAAAAAATCCTTAAGAATTAGCAAATGGGTTATAAATTATTAAAAATAATGGTATATTGGTTGTATGATCTTTTCCACAAATTTGAGGCTGACTTGTGCGCCTACTAGGTTGATGCATACGCTTTCCTAAAAAAAGGTTGACGTGTACGCAAGGCTGTGCCAACTTAGTGAACACACGAGTGCAGTGACTATTGGATGTCCATCCAACGACCGTCGTTCTTCTTCAATCTCTGATCTTCTTGCTCCAGCCGCCCAAACTAGCACCGGCGGAACTGCCTGCTCGCTCCTCCGGTGGCCGGTTGTGCTGTCGTGTAGGCCTCACCGCCCCACCCTACTCCCATCGCTGGCTTGGCCATCCCTCTACTCATCCACACCTCCTGTTATTTTTCGGCGACGCCAGCCTCACCCCACAGCCGAACCAGTCACAGCCCTCGTACTCCCCTCAGCGTGGGCATCCACTACCGTGGCTTCACCGGATCCGGGTAATTCCCTTCATGGGCCACGTCGTCGTCCACCTTGTTGATTCTCTCGGCGCGACATGGTCAACAAAGGACGGGCATCGAAAGAGGGATGTAAGTAGAGGCTGACACTAGGGACCCACATGGTCCATGGCCGCACGCAAGCAAGTGCCACCTTATTACGTGAAAAAATGAATCCCCCTTGACAGTTGGCAACCACCAGCTATATCTTCGGATGGAAGGAAGTGCCTCCTTATTAAGAAAAAATAATGATTCATCCCCTTGACAACTGGGCCCATCATATTTGGAGGCTAACTTGTGGCCCTACTCAGTTGACGCATACGCAGGGCTTTGTCAACTTATAGTCAACAAATGATTCTATCAGCAGTGACCGTTGAATTTTAATCTAATGGTTGTTCTGTTTCTTCAACCTATTGTTTTCTTGCTGTAGACACCCAAACTAGCGTCGAAGGGATCGCGTGCTCCTACCTCTCATGGCCGGTTGTGCTGCCGCCCAGGCCACACCGCCCCCTCGTACTCCAACTTCTGGCCAGGTCATTGCTCTACTCACCCATACCCCTGTTATTCTGCGGCGACGGCAGCCTCACACTGCAGCTGAACCAGTCAACCCTCCTACTCCCCTCCACGTGGGCATCCACTGCGGCTTCTTCCCCGGCTCTGTATTGTTCCCTTCCTAGGCGTCGCCGTCGTCCATCGCCTCGGTGCTCGGCATGGCACGGTAAACCCGGTCAATGAATGATAGCCACCGGAAGACATATGTACACGGTGACACTGACAGCTGGACTGTCGGTGTACTAGAGTAGGGGTACCCTAGTATCCCGAACTTCTGCACGGGCAGTCGCAGCACCCCGCGGCAAGGCTTGCCGGGTGATCGCCAAGGTCCTCCGTGGTTCCTTTGGAGCCATTCAAGAACAAAGTATTTAAGCCAAGAAGACAAGACCCCAGCAAGAGGAGCTTGCCGGGAAGGCCAACCAAGGCATCTCAAGGAACTTGCCGCGATGCGCCACGCGTCCCGGCAAGGCCTGGTGAGCGACAAGCTCCCGAACGCGACAAGACAGCGACCGCGGCAAGGCGCTTGCCGCGGCAAGCTACCACTCTGTACCCGCGCTCCAGTGCATCCACCAACGTGTCGCTCTGGGACCCTCCCAGACGTACGTGGCGGGAGGCTGTGCAGCCAACGGTACGCGGTGGCAAGCGGCGCTGACAAGGTTGCCGTCGTGGCGAACGGTGGCGTCCCTGACGGCCCCTTTTTGCACTGTTTGGGCGACGCCGATGGGCATTTAATGCTCTTGTCCCCTGCCGTCAGGGTTAGGTATGATACACTATACAGGTAGCTGTACCAACCGCAATACTTTCCCATTTTTACCCTCATCTGCGTTGCCACCTGTCGGTGACCCCTTGAGCATATAAAAGGAGGCCCATGCGCAACGTAGAGGGGGGTTCGAGGCAGAGGAACTCTCATGCTCGGTCTCGTTAGCTGCTGAACTCTACGGTAGCACTTAGCGCTCCCGAGCCAAGAACTCAATACAACCCACAAAGCAGGAGTAGGATTTTACGCATCCGTGCGGCCCGAACCTGGGTAAACTGCTCGTGTGCTTCGCCTCGATCTGCTCTTCTTGCGATCTCCGCCCCCGCCAAACCGAAAGGGACTCAGCCCGCCGGTCCCATAGGTGTTCGTGGATCAGTTTCCCCGACATCTTTGGCTCGCCAGGTAGGGGTGCGTCGAGGTTGTGTGAACCTGATCCGGCGTTCACACGAGCTAGATCATCATCATCTTCATCGACATGCCGCCGAAGAAGAAGGCTTCGGAGGCGGCTGCTCCGTCCGCGTCGATCCCACCACCGCCGGAGCAAACGGCTGGTGGGGTAGACGCCGGCGGAAGAACGGGCGTCGACGAGGGAGCTCACGGTGCCGCCAAGTCCAAGGACAAAGCTGCGCTGCCCATCGGCGGCGTATTCGACTCCCACAACGACCGGGCGCACTCCAAGACCTCGGCGTCCGTACATGCACCGCGCCCATCTCAGGAGGCGCGGGACCGGCAGCGTCATGGTACTCATGGTACCATACGTTTGCTGGACCAAGATCGAGCTGGTGGATCTCGGGATGCTCAAGACCAGCATGCACGCCAACATGCCGGCACGAGCAAGGCACGGTCACCCGGACGGGATACTGCTCCTTCTAACATAGTTAGAAGTCCGAGCATATCCCGCTCCTCGCACCGTTCGCCACCGCTACCCGCCACTCCAGCAGAAGCTTTGGCACGAGCTCAACTGCTCCCAGACTACCCTCCGGTGGCAGACAAGATCAACGACTGGAGGGCCACCATTCAGAGTCTCATCGCCTTCGCCAAAGGCGACACTCCACAGCAGCCGAGTACATCGCAGCCGCGGCAAGTCAACCAGGCACGGGCCGATGGCGACAAGACCGGTGGGGGTGCAACCATCGTGCACTCTCCGCCCCGAAGGCCAAGATCGCCGACTCGCCGGATCCACCTCGACAGCTTCTCCACCGCGTCGTCAGATCCACGAGCTCGTCGCAATAAGCGCCAAGTTCTTCACGAACGACAGCAAGAGGACGCTCGTACTCGCATCGAGCGCCGAAGAGAAGTGCGGCATCAATCACACCAGCGCGCTGGGCCTGCTGTCGACATGCATGCGCCAGGGGAACCAGGCAACTTGCCGTACGCGATGAGTTGCCCTGCGTTTACTCGTGAGCTGCGGCAAGTCCAGTGGCCCAGCATGAAGAATTTCAAGCCAGACATACCAGAGAAGTACGACGGCAAGACGCATCCGTCGGAGTTCCTCAGCATCTACACCATCGTGGTGCAAGCTGCCGGGGGGCGGGACGACAAGGTCCTTGCCAAATACTTCCCGCTGGTGCTCAAGCCCAACGTCAGGTCCTGGCTCATGCACTTGCCGGACAACTCCATATCCTCCTGGGCAGACCTATGCCATCAGTTTGTCGGCGCCTTTACGGGCGGCCACAAACCTCATGGCCAAGAAAGTGACCTTCATCTGCTCGCCCAGAAGGAAGGAGAGCCCCTGTGCAAGTATATTCAGAGATTCAGCCGTGTACAACACAACATCCCAGATGTCCACCCTGCCGCGGTCATCAGCGCGTTCCATCAGAACGTGCGTAACCGCAGGATGCGGGAGGAGATGGCGATGTGCAAGATCAGAGACGTCAGTGAGCTATATGCCCTGGCCGACAAGTGTGCACGTGATGAGGAAGGGAGGAAACTCCCCGGAGAGGATACAGGAGCAGGAGGATCTGACAGCGAAGATGCTGCCCCAGCAAAGAAAAACCGGCGGCGGAACAACAGGAAGAAGAAAGGCAAAGATGTGCTAGTCGTTGAGCAGTCCGGCAACGGAGGTGGCGCTGAGAAAGCCAAAGTTGGTGGCTCCGGCAAGGAGATTGCCGCATGCACCAACTGCCAGGCTATGGCGGCCGCCGACAAGCAGGACGGCACCGACAAGTAGTACTGCAAGATCCACCTCACCAAGGGCCATGACCTCCAGAACTGCAAGAGGGTCGAGCAGCTTGTTGAGCAGCAAAAGGCTGAATACGACCGACGCGACAAGGAGAAGGCCCAAGGAGGTACTGGAGGATCCGGCCAGAAGCGCCTTGGCCGGGGAGGACGCCGTGGCAAGGCCAAGCAGCGGCAAGGAGACAGACCTCCCCGCGGCCACGACAAGGATGAAGATGACGACGACGATGAAGACATGGATGATGTCGAGAACAGTGAGCATGAGTTCCAGAAAGCCACAGAAGTCTTGTGCATTGACGGCGGTGCTTCTCTGCATACTTCACACCGCCAACTCAAGCAGTGGGTGCGGGAAGTCAATGCGGCAAAACCACCTGTTGAATCACGCAAGCTTCTGAAATGGTCCAGCACGCCTATCATCTTTGATATTGAGGACCACCCTGATCGCACAACTGCGGTCGGGTGCTTGCCGATGTTGGTTTCACCAACTATCCGCAACATCAAGGTCACTAAGATGTTAGTTGACGGCGGGGCCGGCTTGAACCTGATCTCCTCCGCTGTACTCCAGAAACTCCAGATCCCTGACAGCAAGCTCGAAGAGACCGGCACATTCCAAGGAATCAACCCGGGAAGGAGCAAGCCGAAGGGGAAGATTACGTTGCCAGTGACATTTGGTGGCGAGCTGAACTTCAGGACTGAGAGGGTCACTTTTGACGTTGCCGATTTTCCATTGCCTTACAATGGGATACTCGGCCGTCCAGCACTCGCCAAGTTCATGGCAGCCTCTCACTACGCATACAACAAGCTGAAGATGCCAGGCCCGATAAGCGTCATCTCTGTCCCTGGCGACAAGAAGGATGCCCTTATCTACGCCAACAAGATCTACCGAGAAGCAGCAGTCGCAACAGATCACAAGTCACTTGCCGCTGAAGCTCCCGGGGGGAAGAAGAAGACCAAGTCCGGCAAGAGCTCTGATGCCCACTCCGGCAAGCGCACCTCTTCGGAGTGCTGCGCTACCGTCGAGGACGCACCATCGAGCTCCACCGGCAAGTGTAAGAAGACAATGGCAGCTCCGCCAGCGACCAAGAAGGTGTCCACCAAGGAGGACGGCACTGGTGGTACCTTCACCATCAGTGCCACTCTAGACCCTAAATAGGAAAGCGCGCTCATTGCTTTCCTGCGGGCAAACATCGACGTGTTTGCATGGCAACCGTCTGACATCCCCGGTGTTCCAAGGAAAGTAATTGAGCACCATCTTGCCGTCTGTCCTCATGCGCAGCCCGTCAAACAGAAAGTCAGGAAGCAAGCAGTGGAGCGCCAAGAATTCATCGCAGAAGAGATCAAGAAGTTGGAAGCAGCAGGCCTTGTCAGAGGAGTGCTCCATCCTACGTGGCTGGCCAATCCTGTAGTCGTGCGCAAGGCAAACGGGAAATGGAGGCTTTGTATCGACTTTACCGATGTCAATAAAGCTTGTCCCAAAGACCCATTTCCCTTGCTGTGCATTGACCAGATTGTTGACTCCACGGCCGGATGTGACCTGCTTTCATTTCTTGACGCATACTCAGGATACCATCAGATCTTCATGGCAGAAGAGGATGAGGAAAAGACCGCATTCATCACTCCATGTGGCACGTACTGTTTCATATGGATGCCTTTCGGTTTGAAGAATGCTGGTTCAACATTTGCAAGGGTAGTCCATACCGCTTTTGAGCCACAAATACACAGAAATGTGGAAGCCTACATGGATGACATAGTGGTCAAGAGCAAGGACAGGGCAACCCTGATTCAAGATTTAGACGAGACCTTTGCAAATCTGCGCAAGATCAGCCTCAAGCTCAACCCCGAGAAGTGTGTGTTTGGAGTCCCTTCTGGCAAGCTTCTCGGGTTCTTCGTGTCTCAGAGGGGAATTGAAGCCAATCCCGACAAGATCAAGGCCATTAAGCAGATTGAAGCACCAAAGCGCGTCAAGGATGTACGAAGACTTGCCGGTTGCGTGGCTGCTCTCTGGAGGTTTATCTCTAAGTCTGCTGAGCGCGCCCTGCCGTTTTTCAAAATATTGAAAAAGGCAGGTCCAATGAAATGGACTCCGGAAGCGGAGGCTGCGCTACAAGACTTGAAGAGATACCTGTCCTCCACTCCAATACTTGTCGCACCTAAGCCACAAGAGAAGTTGCTCATGTATCTAGCGGCAACCAATCAAGTGGTTAGTGCTGCGTTAGTAGCGGAGAGGGAGGCAGATGAGGAGCCAGCAACCGCGGCAGGAACATCCTGCGACAAGCAGGGGGCTTCCCCGACAAGCTCTGGTCCCAATAAAGATGGATCTGCGCAGGAGGTACGGAAGAGGATGGTGCAGCGCCCAGTTTACTTTGTCAGTTCCCTTCTGCAAGGGGCTAGGTCAAGGTACTCTGGTGTGCAGAAATTGCTTTTCGGCCTTCTCATGGCCTCGAGAAAGCTGCGCCATTACTTCCAAGCACATGAGATGACAGTTGTCACTCGCTTCCCGCTGAAGAGGATACTGCAGAATCCAGAAGCAACAGGCAGGATTGTCGAGTGGGCACTGGAACTGTCAAGCTTTGGCCTCAAGTTTGAAAGCACTTCAACCATCCAAAGCAGAGCATTGGCAGAATTCATAGCAGAGTGGACGCCAACACCAGATGAAGAAATTCCAGAAACGAGCATCCCCATCAAGGAAGCAAGCAAAGAGTGGCTGATGTACTTTGATGGTGCCTTCTCGCTGCAAGGCGCCGGTGCTGGCGTGCTGCTTGTCGCACCCACCGGAGAGCACCTCAAGTACGTAGTCCAGATGCACTTTCCCAAGGAGCAAGCAACGAACAATACCGCAGAGTATGAAGGTTTGCTTGCCGGTCTCAGGATCGCGGCAGACCTTGGGATCAAGAAGCTCATTGTCAAGGGTGACTCGCAGCTTGTCGTCCGCCAAGTAAACAAGAATTATCAGAGTCCATTGATGGAAGCCTGCGTTGATGAAGTGAGAAAGCTTGAAGAACACTTTGACGGCCTACAGATGGAGCATGTTCCAAGAGCTCAGAACGACATCGCCGATGGCCTGTCAAAGTGCGCCGCACTTAAGTTACCTGTGGAACCAGGGATCTTTTTGCTCAAGCTGACTCAACCATCCGTAACGCCATCAACTAGACAGAGCAAGAAGAGGAAGTTGATTTCTGGTGACTATTTTCCGGCAGAGCTTCCCGAAGCCACCGCCAAGAAGGTCCCCAAGATCAACACCAAGAGCGCTGAGGAGCAGTCTGCTTCGGCAAGCCCTAGGGTTTGTTCCGTTGAAGCAAACGCTCCCGACAAGTTTTGCTCCGGCAATCTTGCCGGGGAACGTCAAGCTCCGGCTGAGCCGCAGGTTCTCGCCGTAGAAGCGGATGTTCCCGCAGCAGCAGATGTGCCTTTAGTCCTTGTTGTCGAGCCACAAGCTCCAGCATGGCACAGCAGATTGTCCGTTTCCTTCAGACAGGAGAACTTCCCGAAGAGCAAGACGAAGCGGAAAGAGTAGCCCCGCAGTCAAGTATGTACCAGTTTCTCGACAACACACTGTACAGAAGAAGACTCAACAGCGTGAAATTGAAGTGTATTCCCCGGGAAGACGGACAAGAGCTATTGGCAGAGATACATGGAGGCATATGTGGTCACCACATTGGCGCAAGAGCACTTGCCGGCAAAGCGTTCCGGCAAGGTTTCTTTTGGCCGACAGCCCTCCAGGATGCAACTGCACAAGTAACCAAGTGTGAAGCGTGCCAGTTCCATTCCAAGCAGATACACCAGCCAGCTCAAGCTCTCCAGACGATCCCTTTATCCTGGCCATTTTCGGTCTGGGGGCTCGACATCCTCGGCCCCTTTCCCCGCGCAGTCGGGGGCTTTGAGTACTTGTACGTTGCAATCGACAAGTTCACAAAGTGGCCGGAAGTGGAAGCAGTGAGGAAGGTGACCGCACAGTCAGCAGTCAAGTTCTTCAGGTCGATTGTTTGCCGCTTCGGGATCCCTAACAGGATCATCACCGACAACGGTACGCAATTCACGAGCTGCACCTTCATGCAGTACGTCCAAGATCTTGGCGCCAAGGTCTGCTTCGCTTCTGTTGCTCACCCGAGAAGCAATGGTCAAGCGGAGAGGGAAAATGCTGAAGTGCTGCGTGGCCTCAAGACCAGAACTTTCGACAGGCTGCACAAGTGCGGAAGAAACTGGATCGAGGAGCTGCCGGTGGTTCTTTGGTCGATCAGGACGACGCCAAATCGAGCCACTGACCAGACACCTTTCGCTCTAGTCTATGGAGCAGAGGCAGTTCTCCCCACGGAACTCGTATACGGGTCACCTCGAGTGCTCGCTTATGATGAGCTTGAGTAAGAGCAGATGTGACAAGATGATGCGCTGCTCCTTGAGGAAGACCGTCTTCAGGCTACTGTACGAGCTGCTCGCTACCAGCAAGCTTTGCGCCGCTACCATAGCCGCAAAGTTAACGCCAGAAGTCTCGAGGAAGGCGACCTTGTTCTTCGGCGCGTTCAGTCCGCCAAGAATTCCAACAAGTTGACGCCGAAGTGGGAAGGCCCTTACCGGGTGAAACGAGTCACTAGGCCTGGCGCTGTCCGCCTTGAGACCGAAGATGGCTTTCCGGAGAGCAACTTCTGGAACATCGAGCATCTTCGTAAGTTTTACCCGTAAGGCGCGGTTGCCGGAACCCGTTCCGGCAACCACCTTTTGTACAAGTCTTGTCGCTGTTGCATGTAATCCTTTGTACAAAGCTGGGCGCAGACCCCGTGCATAAGTAAAGCTCATGTGCTCCGCACATCTTGTCAATTTCATGCTTTCTATATTTTGCATGTGTTATCTGACACTTTGTGCAACACCTACCCCCGGTAAGCAATAACGAGCCTTAAGGCTCCATATCTTTGTTTTCTCTTCTTTCTTTTTCTCAAGGAAAGGAAGGTTCCCTCACCCACAAGTTTGCCGGGGGGGAAGGAGAAGATAGTGGTATGGACCAGGCGTCGTTCAAGAAAGTTTCGCCTTGCCGGGAAGCAAACAACAGAAAAGCTAAGTTGCCAAAGCTTGAGCAATCAGATTTTTAAATTTTTAAGTTATCTTCCTTGAACGACCGTGCTTTGTATGGAAAACCTGTGCGCGGAGGAACCAACTCACAGCTAGTTGCGCCCTTACTTTGTTTCGAGCCCGCTCAACAACTTTGTTTCGAGTCCGCTCAACAACTTTGTTTCGAGTTCGCTCAACAACTTAAGTGAGCCGCGACTAGTTGCGACAAGGTTTCTTGTCGGTAACGGCACCGCCAGCAGGCTGCTGACGTTCCACACTCAGCGCTCGCGGCTAAGGTGCCTACGCCGACAAGTTCCCCAAAAGCGTAGGGCAAAAACATACAAAGGAAGGAGCCAAGTAAAGGAAATAACGTTGCAATCACTACCCAAAATAGAGTTATATTACAAGGTAGCTTGTCGCAGCTCTAACAGATTGTTCTCATAACATGACAAGCAGCGACAAGAGAAGAAGAAAACGGGCGGCCTAATCTACGCGATCGCCCTCAACCCTCTTGATCCCGCTCACCTTGTCCACAATGGGTGCGACAAGGGCCTTGAGCGCCTCCAGATCAGCATCCAGCGGCAAGGACTTGAGGACGTTGGTGAGGTTGAGGCCCGGGTTGCAGAAGGCCACCTTCACCAACACCTTTTGAAGAGCTCCCGCGCAGAGCTTGCGCGACTCGTCGGCCAGCTGCTTTGGGATCCTCTCCCGGAGTCGCTGGAGGGCCGTCGCCGCGCCTTTGAAGAACAAGGTGAGCTTGGCGCTGGGCTGGAGGCTCTCATCGGAGGGACACCCGAGATCCTCCATCCCCAGCTGCGCCAGCTCCCTGTCAATATCCGCAGCAGGATTCACGAGACCCTCCGTCCAGTGCTCGACGGTCTCCCTGAAAGTGTTCTGGACGGCAGCAGCACTCGCCAGCAGCGCCTTCTCGGCCTTGATCTCCTCCTTCAAGGCCGCCTCCCGCTCCCTGGCGTCGTCCAGTGTCTTGGTCAAAGTGGTCAGCTTCAACTCAAGATCCGCGTTGGAGTCCTTGGCGGCGGCAAGCTCCTTGCCCTTCTCGGCGAGGCGAACCTGCAGCTCTGAGTGGCTGTGGGCGTCCTTCTTCCGCTCATGCTTGAGCGCGACAAGCTCCTCGCCGCTCGCCTTGAGATCGGCCTCCAGCTGCGCCACCTTCGTCTCCAGCTCCTTTTTGGCGACCTCAGCAGCTGCGGCAGCGTCCTCTGCTTGCTTGAGGGCTGCGCCTAGTGATTGCTCGCGCTGCAAGCTCCTCCTCGTGGCTGTCGAGGTTGACCTTCCGCTGCGCCAGCTCGCCCTCCCGCGCGGACAGCTTCTCAGCGGCAAGCCGCTGTTGCTCTTCGACTTCGGCCTTCTTGAGGAAAAAGGCCGTCTGCTCCTCGGCAAGTTGCTCCCGCTCCTCTGCCAGGGATCGGAGAGCTGCCTGGTTGAGGGCCCGGAGCTCCTCCGCGCGTTTCTCGATGTCGGCTCCCGCCTTCGCGGCAAGCGCCTCACGGGACTCCAGCTTGGCTTGCCGAGCGCGGTAGAGCGACAACAGCTTCCGCAGCAGCCGCTCCTCCTCGGGCTCGCCGCTGCTGCTGCTCGGCGCGTCCACTAGTGTCGGCCCCGCGGAGGCGAGCACTTCTCCATAGAAACTCTCTCCTTCAACCGGCGCCCTGGAGAGCGACGCCCAGGGGAGGTTGATGAAGACGCCATCGCCGGCCTTCAGGTAGACGCCTGGCTAGGGCTCTTCGGAGCCTGACGCTACGGCAGCGGCGGAGGGATCGGCGGTTGGCGTAGCGCCTGGCGCTCCTGCGGCCTCAGGGCCGTTAGTGCGATCGCCGGACCCCTCGCCAGCTACTGCGGCGGCAGCCTTGGCGGCCTCGTCACCGGCGGGATCGTCGGCGCCGGCTGCTTCTTCAGTGGCAGCGGCGTCGCCGGTGTTCCCGCGCGTGTTCTCCTCGCCAGCGACCTCCGTCTCCATCGGCTCCGCAGCGGATGGAGGCGAGAAAGGGGAGAAAAGTCCAGCAAATATCCAAAAAGAAGAATCAAAAGAAGAAAAGCCCAAGGGAAGTTTGAAGCGAGAGGATTACCTGCGCGAGCCGGCTCCTCGGCAGGCTCCCTTGCCGGAGAGCTTTCCCTTAGCGGCGCAGTCATGGTCTCCGCCGGCGGAGGGCCGCTGGTGCTGTCCCTCGCCGGAGGACTCTCCCTTGCCGGAGAGCTGCCCCTCGCCGGAGGACTCTCCCTTGCCGGAGAGCTCCCCCTTGGCGGCGTAGTCGAAGCAGATGGCATGTCGGGGGCGGTCTCCGGGCGCTCCTGGCGGGGCTGTTCTGCTCCTACGCAAATCAACAAACAAATATCAGCAAAGATAGAGCACCCACGCGCGCCTAACAGCGGAAAGTGAACCATATACTTACGCTGGGGGCTGTGCTGGGGGCTGCTCTGAAGATTTGTTGCCGGGTCCGGCAAGGTGGTCTCGGTGGGTTCATCCTCGACAATGATCACCTCCTCTCTCCTCGCCGGGACCTTGGTTCTCTTTGCCGCTCTCTGGGCCAGAGTTCTAAAGAGGAACAAGTTCAGAGTGTAGCAAATGAGATACAAGACAAAACCGCAAGAATTGAAGAAATACAAGTACAACAAGAATCTTACTCTTCTTCTTCCTCGTCGGAGCTGAGCGCGGAGAAGTCGAAATCCGGCTCACGCCCGGTGCAAGGAGGCGGAGGAGTAGGCACCCTTGGCCGCTTGGCGGGAGCAATGGCGGTGGTCTGAGACGACCCCGCTCCGGCTGTCGCCGTGGCGTGAGGGGCGGCAGGAGCAGAAGCGGTGGTCCGGGAAGACCCCGCCCCAGTTGCTGCAGAAGCGCGAGGTGCTCCAGCGGCAACCGTGCTTGCCGCGGTGGAGCGTGTCGCGTGACGCGGCGGCTGTTGACTCGTCTGCCGCTCCGCTACGTCCCTGGCCTGGCGGAGACGCCTTCTTGGTGGAGCTGGGGGCTCTGCTAGCGGCGAGCTGCCTGAAGATGAGGAGGAAGAGGAGTCGATCTCCAGCGAGCCGCTCGTATCCTCGGCGGGCTCACTCGACTCGACGCCCTGCTCGGCGGGCTCGCTCGACTCGACGTCATGCCCGGCAAGCTCTCCCTCGCCGGCAAACTCATCTCGCTCGGCAAGGCTTGCCGCCTTTGCTGCCTCTGCCTCCTCCACGGTGAATCCGAACTCGCCCGCGGCTGCGGCTGCCGCCGCCTCTTCCAGCCTAGTGGCGATGCGCGCCAGCTCCGTATCGGTGGTGTCGCGGGTGAGGCCTTTCTTCTCGTCGGAGCGGATTGGCACTTCTTCCAAGCTGTCAAAGAACTCCTGCACGGCGTCATCATTAGGCTCTTGCCAAGTTGGGTCAATCCCATGCGAGTCGCACAGCGCATCATCGCGCGAATGCGGCTGAGCACGGAGTTGTTGCACAGCGGAACGACACCCCTCGGCAACCTGAACACTTCGGGATGCTGAGGGGCATACTTGAACAGCTCCTGGAGCATCGCGTTGAGCTCCAGGACAGTGGAGTTGAAGTTGAGGCCCGTGCGCAGCCTCATGATGTCCGCCGCATTCTCGAACTCCCAGACGGGTCTCTTCCTCTCCTACAGGGGGGCGATGCGGTGGCGAAGGAAGTCTGCGCCAACTGCGCCTACAGTGAGCCCGGCAAGCCTGAGGTGTTGGATCCGGGCGACGGCAATCTTCAGCCTATCTTCCTCCGGAGCCACATTGCTCCAGTCGCTGCCACGCACTACTGGGGTTTGGCGCCAGGCGGTAAATGGCTGCGGGTTCTCCTCAACAATCCAGCACCAGTTTGCTCTCCACTCCTCCCACTTGCCGCGGAGCTCTCCCTCCAGATAAGCTTCCTTCTTGTGGGCCCTCGAGATCCAGGAGACTCCGCTGGATAAAGGCTCTCCTCTCTCAACTCGGGTCATAAAGAAGTGGCGGAAAAGGGCTACATTTGGATGGACTCCAACAAAGTTTTCGCAGAGATGTGCGAAAACTGCCATGGTCAGAACGGCGTTGGGGGTGAAGTCAAGGAGGGGGAGCCCGTAGGTGTTCATAATGTCGCAGAAAAATTCAGAGAAGGGCGGGCAGAGCCTGCAGTAGAAGAACAAGGCGAAGAAAGGGTATCCAGTTGGAGCCATTTTCCAGGCGACGGCTGGAAGTACCTCCGTGCGCGGGTGCGCCCGCGTCTCCCCCGACCAGAAGAGGTAGTAGTTCTCCCTCAGCTCCCTCGCGGCAAGCTTGGGGGGGAAGACAGCCCGCTCCTTTCGCAACGCCGCGAGCCGCTGCGCCTCGGCCGACTTCGCGCCCTTCCCCTTGTCGGTTTTCGGAGCCATTGCGGAAGTGGTGAGGGAGGTCGACGGCGTTGGTGGTGCTGGTGGCGATGGGGGCGGAGCGCTGCTCTCTTTCAGCTTTGGGAAGAAGGGGAGCGGCGGAGGTTTTTGAGGTTGGAGTAGCAATGGGCGGATGGGCGAACTGCCCCTGTTTCCCCTGCTTATAAGGGGGGAGGGGGCGGACGTTCCGCCTTTCTGAATAAAGAAACCACCCACGATCTCTCCCACGACGCCGCAATCAACGCGTGTCGTTCGGGGAGGGCGCGGTGGATACGGAGAAAGATACGGCGTAACCCAGGCCGCGCGTGCCCGTGCACTGATTTGGGTCTGGCCCAACAGCGCTCGGCACCGTGTATGGCCCAGGCCCGGGGGCTCCTGTCGGTGTACTAGAGTAGGGGTACCCTAGTATCCCGAACTTGTGCACGGGCAGTCGCAGCACCCCGCGGCAAGGCTTGCCGGGTGATCGCCAAGGTCCTCCGTGGTTCCTTTGGAGCCATTTAAGAACAAAGTATTTAAGCCAAGAAGACAAGACCCCGGCAAGAGAAGCTTGCCGGGAAGGCCAACCAAGGCATCTCAAGGAACTTGCCGCGACGCGCCACGCGTCTCGGCAAGGCCCGGTGAGCGACAAGCTCCCGAACGCGACAAGACAACGACCGCGGCAAGGCGCTTGCCGCGGCAAGCTACCACTCTGTACCCGCGCTCCAGCGCATCCACCAACGTGTCGCTCTGGGACCCTCCCAGACGTACGTGGCGGGAGGTTGTGCAGCCAACGGTACGCGGTGGCAAGCGGCGCTGACAAGGTTGCCGTCGTGGCGAACGGTGGCGTCCCTGACGGCTCCTTTTTGCACTGTTTGGGCGACGCCGATGGGCATTTAATGCTCTTGTCCCTTGCCGTCAGGGTTAGGTATGATACACTGTACAGGTAGCTGTACTAACCGCAATACTTTCCCATTTTTACCCTCATCTGCGTTGCCACCTGTCGGTGACCCCTTGAGCATATAAAAGGAGGCCCATGCGCAACGTAGAGGGGGATTCGAGGCAGAGGAACTCTCACGCTCGGTCTCGTTAGCTGCTGAAGTGTACGGTAGCACTCAGCGCTCCCGAGCCAAGAACTCAATAAAAACCACAAAGCAGGAGTAGGGTTTTACGCATCCGTGCGGCCCGAACCTGGGTAAACTGCTCGTGTGCTTCGCCTCGATCTGCTCTTCGTGCGATCTCCGCCCCCGCCAAACCGAAAGGGACTCGGCCCGCCGGTCCCATAGGTGTTTGTGGATCAGTTTCCCCGACATGGACCCACCAGCTACATCTTCGGAAGCAAGGAAGTGCCTCCATATTATGCGCACAAAATGATTCCTCCCGCTGACAGCTGGGAAGAAGTGCCTCCTTATCCTCCCTAACAGTTGGGACCCACCCGGTCGAAGCGTAAGTACCATTGTATGTGTGGTCACCAACGTGTACGTACATACAGGCCGATCGGTGTCTCTGCAAGAATGGACCGTGGTCGAGCAAGTAGCGGCACATATCGTAGTATAGTTCAGCCCCTACGTAGTAGTCCATGCAGTCCCGTCTAGCGTACTCGCGCATACGCATGTACATCCACGCTCCAAAACTACGGGCATCTACGTACATACGGGTGGGGTATCGAACGCGTACTCGTGCATACATACGGCCAGGGCTCGTGTAGATGGAGAGGCAATGGACGGCAGCAATGCCGTCCAGTTCATCGGCAGCCAATCGTCTGGGTCAGAACGAAGAAACTGCGTCATGTTCATCGGTAGGCAACGGAACACGTCTTGTTCATCAGGAGCCAACCGGCTTGGACAGAACAGCCGAAATGGGGTCTGGCATACCGCAAAATGGAGGAAACAACCTTATGCTCGACCGTGTACGGTTGGTGTAGGATCGAAGAAGTAGGTCTAGAGGGGGGGGGTGATTAGACTACTTGACAAGATAAAATTTCTGTCTTTTATCAAGGACAGATTTTTGGCAGTTTTGCAAGTAAGATCAAGTCAAGTAACATACTACACATGCAATTCTAGAGTATGGGCAGCGGAAAGTAAATTGCATATATAGTAAATGGAGATGGAGAAGATCAAACGCAGTTTGGTGACACGGAGATTTTTGTCGTGGTTCCGATAGGTGGTGCTATCGTACATCCACGTTGATGGAGACTTCAACCCACGGAGGGTAACGGCTGCGCGAGTCCACGGAGGGCTCCACCCACGAAGGGTCCACGAAGAAGCAACCTTGTCTATTCCATCACGGCCTACGCCCACGGAGGACTAGCCTTACTCGGGGTAGATCTTCACGAAGTAGGCGATCTCCTTGCCCTTACAAACTTCTTGGTTCAACTCCACATCATGACGGAGGCTCCCAAGCGACACCTAACCAATCTAGGAGGCACCACCCCCCAAAAGGTAATAGACGGTGTTGATGGTGATGAACTCCTTGCTCTTGTGCTTCAAATGATAAACTCCCCAACACTCAACTCTCCTCACTGATATGGCTGTGGTGGAAGAAAGATTTGAGTGGAAAGCAACTTGGGAAGGCTAGAGATCAAGTTTCATATGGTAGGAATGGAATGGCTTGATCTCAACACAAGGGTAGGTGGTTCACTTCTCAGAAAGTGTATGGTAGAAGTGGTGGTACTTTCTGATGGCTCTCCTCACGAATGAGGAGGGGGTGGAGGGGTATATATAGCCTCCACACAAAATCCAACCGTTACACACACATTTGATCAATCTCGGTCAGACCGAAGTGAAAACTCGGTTAGACCGAAAGTTCAAATCTAGTGAACGTTGGGATTTTCGGTGGGACCGAAAATACCATCTCGGTGAGACCGAAAGTGTTTCTGATATGAACGTTGGAGTTTTCGGTGGGACCGAGAAAGAAAACTCGGTTGGACCGATTTGAGAAAGAGTAGGAACATGCCAGAATCGGTTTGACCGAAAATGAATTATCGGTGCGACCGATTTGAGTCAAGGCAGAACCTTGCCCAATTCGGTGAGACCGATAATGCAAACTCGGAAATTCCGAAATGATGTGAAGTGGTTACAGAAGGTTGGCAGTTCAGTTTCGGTGTGACCGATCTCAAACTCGGTAAGACCGATTTTTCTAGGGTTTGGGATATGGCAGAAGTGGTTCATCTCGGTGGGACTGAGTTGGAAGAATCGGTTTGTCCGAGATTACTTATGAGTGTGTTTGGTAGTGAAAGGTGCTGATAGTTGAAGGAGCTAAATCACTAAGCACTTGAGCAACCAGATCATCAACACAACCTCATCCCCTTTTAATAGTATTGGCTTTTCCTATGGACTCAATGTGATCTTTGATCACTAAACCAGAAATGGAGTCTTGAGCTTTTGCCAATGCTTGCCTTAGCATTTGAGGGGTCCACTTCTTCAATCATCTTGCCATACCAATGTGATTGGATTTCCTGAAACATACTTGATAAAAGCATTAGTCCAACCACAAAGTATGTTGTCATTAATTACCAAAACCACCCAGAGAGCAAATGTGCTTTCAATCTCCCCCTTTTTGGTAATTGATGGCAACACACTAAAATTATACTTCAACAAAACATCAAAGCTTATTGAAAGAAAGACAGAATTATCATGAAAGCTTTGACAAGCATGTAGTACACAGGCTCCCCCTACACGTGTGCAAGATTTTCATAGATTATGGTTTTGGACTACCACAAGCACACAAGAGAGATAAGCAAGATGTGCTACATGCAGCTTGGCTATATGCATCAGAGCAGAAGAGAAGAGAAAGTGAGTGATAATGCATATGTGCATGGTGATTTCTTGCAAACAAGTATTTACAAGCAAGTCACCATCATGTACATTCTGCAAGATGCATATACTTACCTTGAGGTTCCTTGGCACTTGTACCTGAAGGGATAAACTTGAGAAAACAAGGTTAGATAACACAAGAGTATTCCTTCAACCCACTGCAAGAACATCAAGAGTACCAAGCCAGGGAGGACATGTATAAAGAGTGTCTCATATTGAGCACAGGCTTGAATCAGCAAACATGTCTCCGAAGCTAAAAGATTTTCAATGAACTCTGAGAGATTTTGCTTTTCATAGGATATCAATTGTGAAGATTCCTCTAAGTCTTCTCCCCTTAAGCTAAAAGATTCCATGAGATACAAATTGTGAGAAAGATACCAATTGTAAGAACAAGGGGTGTGAAGGAAAAAGCAAAATCAAAAGAAAGATGCCAATTGTAATGTCCAATGTAAAATACGACAAAGCTTTGATGTGATTCTCTCCCCCTTAAGATAAGATTGCTTTTCTTCTTCCCTTAAGTCTTCTCTTCTCCCCTACTCCCCCTAGTCCTCTCCCCCTAAGTTCTCTCCCCCTTTGACATCAAGTGCCGAAAAGGGCAGCAAACTAGGTAGGGCAGGGAGGATGGAAAGAAAGAAAGAAAGAAAGAAAGAAATGGGATCCTTAAGAATCACAACTGGACAAACAAGAACATGCATAGAGAAACAATTTGAATCCAAATTTGAGTCCTCTCCTCTTTAAAATTTAGGAAATCGAGTCTGAATTTGAGTCCTCTCCCCCTTAAAAGTAGAGAAAGAATTCAGATCACTTTGCGAGGAGTATTTCAAAAGATTTGCAAGGAATTTGTAAAAGATTTTCAAGGAATTGATTAGAGCCATAAAAAGATTTCCAGAAGGATATTCACAAAGAAATATAAGAAAAGAAATAAAAAGATTTTCTAGATGAAGTTTTTTTTTTTTTTTTTT
>LR738712.1:180010479-180040365 GCA_902687465.1 Secale cereale | reverse complement strand
TTTTTAAGAAAACTCAATGAGAGAACATAAGAGAAAACAGAAAAACTCTAAAAGCATATGTACTTCATCTAGATAAAGGTCGGCGACAAAGTCACCTATGTTTGAGTATATTGACTTAGGAGTCAAATGAAGACATTTGATCATAGGTCATACTCATCATTTAAGCTCAAAATGGGGTTGCCATTTTTCGATTAAGCATTTGATGTGATCACATCTTATGAAGCTGCTTGTACTCATGACTTTGAGCAAAGCTCCTCAAAGATGTGAAGAACATACCTTGGGCTTGTTGTTGCTTTACTCATGTAGGTAAGCTTGATGTAGGTGCTCATTGAATGTGAAGTTGGAGCGCCTTTTCTACTTGTGTAGTTCATCTTCCTGCATGGGTTAGGCAAGCAAGGAAATACTCAAGAATATCCAAGATGACAAGAGTGAAATACTAGATGTATAAGGTGTCAAAAGGATATGTGGAATTTTGTTCCTTGAACTCAACATCCCAAAGGACTAGATACTTGGTCAAATGACAAGATTACACATGATTTGAGTGTGTGGTAATCTTGTGGAATGTAGATCATCCAAGTACCTGCAAGGAGTTAGATGCAATACAAGGAGACAAATGTGTCCAAGACATATGATCATCATCATAAGAGAAATATCAAGGATTAGTCAAGAGGCTCAAGCCTTGCATGCATCAAAGGAGTTCTTACTCCAAGTTTGAAGCATCAATGATGTTCAACTCACTCCTCAAGCGACAAAACACTTTCTCATCAAGAGGTTTTGTAAAGATATCAGCAAGTTGTTTGTCAGTACGAACATGCTTAAGATTAATATCACCCTTGGCAATATGATCACGAATAAAATGGTGACGAACTTCAATATGCTTTGTTCGAGAGTGTTGCACAGGATTGTGTCCAATCTTGATTGCACTCTCATTGTCACAAAGCAATGGAACACGTCTCACATGTATCCCATAATCTTTAAGCGTTTGTGTCATCCATAGCAATTGAGCACAACACGAACCAGCAGCAATATATTCTGCTTCGGCAGTGGATAAAGATACCGAATTTTGTTTCTTGGAGGACCAAGATACAAGGGATCGACCAAGGAATTGACACGTACCCGAAGTTGACTTTCTATCAACCTTGTCACCGGCATAGTCCGAGTCGGAATAGCCAACAAGATCGAAAGAAGCTCTCTTAGGATACCAAATGCCAAAGTTTGGTGTGTGTATCAAGTATCTCACTATCCTTTTAACAGCTTTAAGATGACATTCTTTAGGGGCTGCTTGGTATCGCGCACACATGCAAACACTCAACATTATGTCAGGACGAGAAGCACAAAGATATAGTAGAGAACCAATCATAGAACGGTAAACCCTTTGATCAACGGGTTCTCCATCTTTTGTCAAGTCATTGTGTCCACTAGTAGGCATGGGGGTACTCATACCTTTGCTTTCTTGCATGTTGAACTTCTTGAAGAGATCCTTGGTGTACTTTGTTTGTGAGACAAAAGTACCCTCCTTAGATTGCTTGATTTGCAACCCAAGGAAGAATTTGAGTTCACACATCATGGACATTTCATACTTCTCCGACATGAGCTGTCCAAACTTTTTGCTAAAATGGGGGTTAGTTGAACCAAAGATAATATCATCAACATATATTTGGCACACAAATAGTTCACCATTAACCCTTTTTGTGAACAGCGTTGAGTCTATCTTTCCAATCTCAAAGCCTTTTTCAAGAAGAAAGCTAGTTAAGCATTTGTACCAAGCTCTAGGTGTTGGGGAACGTTGCATGGGAAACAAAAATTTTCCTACCGTTCACCAAGATCAATCTAGTAGAAGCAACTACGAGAGGGGAGTGTGATCTACGTACCCTTGTAGATCGCTAAGCGGAAGCGTTATGAACGCGGATGATGGAGTCGTACTCGTCGCGATTCAGATCGCCGAAGACCTAGCACCGAAGCAACGGTGCCTCCGCGTTCTTCACACGTACGGCTCGGGGACGTCTCCTCCTTCTTGATCCAGCAAGGGGTGGAGGAGAGGTTGATGGAGAACCGGCAGCACGACGGCGTGGTGGTGATGGTGGAGAAGAACTCCAGCAGGGCTTCGCCTAAGCACCGCGGGAGGAGAAGATATGACGGGAGAGGGAGGGCAGCACCGAGGCACAAACTGTGTTGGCTGCCCTCCCTTTGCCCCACTATATATAGGGGGGGTGGAGAGGCTAGGGCGCCCTAGGGTTTCCCCCTAGGGGCCGGCGGCCAGGGCAAGGGGAGGGGGCGGCGGCCAGGGCAGGGGGAGGCGCCCAGGCCCTAGGGTTTCCCCCCTAGGTGCCTTGCCCCCCAAGCCCAAGGGGTGCGGCCAGCCCTAGGGGGTCCCACCCCCTTAGCCGCATGGGGAGAGGGCCCAGGGGGGGCGCACAGCCCCCTGAGGGCTGTGGTGTCCCCCTTTGTGGCCCAATAGGCCCAGAACACCTTCCGGACCCCCGAAAACCTTCCCGGTACTCCGCCGATTTCCCGATGCTCCCCGGAACACTTCCGGTACTCCGAAACCTTTCATCCTATATATCAATCTTCGTCTCCGGACCATTCCGGAGACCCTCGTCATGTCCGGGATCTCATCCGGGACTCCGAAACAACCTTCGGTAACCATGCACTCTTCTCACTAACAACCCTAGCGTCACCGAACGTTAAGTGTGTAGACCCTGCGGGTTCGGAAACCATGTAGACATGACCGAGACACTCCCAGGTCAATAACCAATAGCGGGATCTGGATACCCATATTGGCTCCTACATGTTTCTCGATGATCTCATCGGATGAACCACGATGTCAAGGATTCAGGCAATCCCGTACACAGTTCCCTTTGTCTCGTCGGTATGTTACTTGCCCGAGATTCGATCGTCGGTATCTCTATACCTAGTTCAATCTCGTTACCGGCAAGTCTCTTTACTCGTTACCGTAATACATAATCCCGTGACCAACTACTTAGTCACTTTGAGCTCATTGAGATGACGTATTACCGAGTGGGCCCGGAGATACCTCTCCATCACACGGAGTGACAAATCCCAGTCTTGATCCATGTCAACTCAACAGACACCCTCGGAGATACCTGTAGAGTACCTTTATAGTCACCCAGTTACGTTGTGACGTTTGGCACACACAAAGCACTCCTACGGTGTCAGTGAGTTACATGATCTCATGGTCATAGGAACTTATACTTGACATGCAGAAAACTATAGCGATAACTGACACGATCAAAAGCTATGTTAACGTTTGGGTCTCGTCCATCACATCATTCTCCTAATGATGTGATCCCGTTATCAAATGACAACTCATGTCTATGACCTGGAAACCGCGGTCATCTTTGATCAACGAGCTAGTCCTTTAGAGGCACACTAGGGACACAAAGTCTGTCTATTCATCCACACGTGTATTGAGTTTCCAATCAATACAGTTATAGCATGGATAATAAACGATCATCATGAACAAGGAAATATAATAATAACTCTTTTATTATTGCCTCTAGGGCATATTTCCAACAGTCTCCCACTTGCACTAGAGTCAATAATCTAGCATTACAAGGTAATGAATCTAACACCCATAGAGTCTTGGTGTTGATCGTGCTTAGCCCGTGGAAGAGGCTTAGTCAACGGATCTGCAACATTCAAATCCGTGTGTACTTTGCAAATGTTTATGTCCTCCTCCTTGACCGAATCGCGGATGGAATTGAAGCGTCGCTTTATGTGTCTGGTCCTCTTGTGAAACCTTGGTTCCTTGGCTAGAGCAATGGCACCAGTGTTGTCACATAACAGAGTCATTGGGTTCAGTGCACTAGGCACAACTCCAAGATCTGTCATGAACTCCTTCATCCAGACACCTTCCTTCGCCGCCTCCGAGGCAGCTATATACTCCGCTTCACATGTAGAATCAGCTACCACGCTCTGCTTGGAACTGCACCAGCTTACCGCTCCCCCGTTGAGAATATATACGTATCCGGTTTGAGACTTAGAGTCATCCGGATCAGTGTCAAAGCTTGCATCGACGTAACCCTTTACGACGAGCTCTTGATCACCTCCATAAACGAGAAACATATCCTTAGTCCTTTTCAGGTACTTCAGGATATTCTTGACCGCTGTCCAGTGATCCATACCAGGATTACTTTGAAACCTTCCGGCCATACTTATGGCAAGGCTGACATCTGGTCTTGTGCACAGCATTGCATACATGATAGAGCCTATGGCTGAAGCATAGGGGACGACACTCATCTTTTCTCTATCCTCCGCAGTCACTGGGCATTGAGTCTTACTCAACTTTGTACCTTGCAATACCGGCAAGAACCCCTTCTTGGATTGATCCATTTTGAACTTCTTCAAAACTTTATCAAGGTACGTGCTTTGTGAAAGTCCTATCAAGCGTCTTGATCTATCTCTATAGATCTTGATGCCCAATATGAAAGCAGCTTCACCGAGATCTTTCATCGAAAAACTCTTGTTCAAATACCCCTTCACGCTATCCAAAAATTCTATATTGTTTCCAATCAGCAATATGTCATCCACATATAATATTAGAAACGCTATAGAGCTCCCACTCACTTTCTTGTAAATACAAGCTTCATTGTAAACTTGTATAAACCCAAACGCTTTGATCACCTCATCAAAACGAAGATTCCAACTCCGAGATGCTTGCACCAGCCCATAAATGGAATGCTGGAGCTTGCATACTTTGTCAGCATTCTCTGGATCGACAAAACCTTCTGGTTGCATCATATACAACTCTTCCTTAAGAAAACCGTTAAGGAACGCTGTTTTGACATCCATCTGCCAAATTTCATAATCGAAAAATGCAGCTATTGCTAACATGATTCGGACGGATTTAAGCATCGCTACGGGTGAGAAAGTCTCATCGTAGTCAATCCCTTGAACTTGTGAAAAACCCTTTGCCACAAGTCGAGCTTTATACACGGTGACATTACCGTCAGCGTCCGTCTTCCTCTTAAAAATCCATTTATTCTGAATGGCCTTCCGCCCTTCAGGTAATACTTCCAAAGTCCATACTTTGTTTTCATACATGGATCCCATCTCGGATTTCATGGCCTCTAACCATTTGTCGGAATCTGGGCCCACCATCGCTTCTCCATAGCTCGTAGGTTCACCGTTGTCTTAACAACATGACCTCCAAGACAGGGTTACCATACCACTCAGGTGCAGTGCGTACCCTTGTCGACCTACGAGGTTCGGTAGTAACTTGATCGGAAGCTTCTTGATCATCATCATTGGCTTCCTCTTCAACCTCTGTAGGCTCCACAAAAACATCTTTCTGTGCTGCGCTACTTTCTGGTTGAAGCAGAGGTTCAATAACCTCATCAAGTTCTACCTTCCTCCCACTCAATTCTTTCGAGAGAAACTCTTTCTCGAGGAAGGACCCGTTCTTAGCGACAAACACTTTGCCCTCGGATCTGAGATAGAAGGTGTACCCAACTGTTTCTTTTGGGTATCCTATGAAGACACATTTGTCCGCTTTGGGTTCGAGCTTTTCTGGCTGAAGCCTTTTGACATAAGCATCGCAACCCCAAACCTTGAGAAAAGACAACTTAGGTTTCTTACCAAACCACAGTTCATACGGTGTTGTCTCAACGGACTTAGATAGAGCCCTATTTAAAGTGAATGCAGCTGTCTCTAACGCATATCCCCAAAACGATAGTGGCAAGTCGGCAAGAGACATCATAGAACGTACCATATCTAATAGGGTTCGATTACGACGTTCGGACACACCATTACGCTGTGGTGTTCCAGGTGGTGTCAACTGTGAAACAATTCCACATTTTCTTAAGTGATCACCAAACTCATAACTCAGATATTCTCCCCCTCGATCAGATCGTAGGAACTTGATCTTCTTGTTACGATGATTTTCAACTTCACTCTGAAATTGCTTGAACTTTTCAAAAGTTTCAGACTTATGCTTCATCAAGTAAATATACCCATATCTACTTAAGTCGTCAGTGAAGGTGAGAAAATAACGATATCCACCGCGCGCCGTTACACTCATCGGACCGCACACATCAGTATGTATGATTTCCAATAAGTCACTTGCCCGTTCCATTGTCCCTGAAAACGGGGTCCTTGTCATCTTGCCCATGAGGCACGGCTCGCACGTGTCAAGTGATTCAAAATCAAGAGACTCCAAAAGTCCATCAGCATGGAGTTTCCTCATGCGTTTCACGCCGATATGACCGAGACGGCAGTGCCACAAGAAAGTGGTATTATCATTATCTACTCTACATCTTTTGGCATCAATGTTATGAACATGTGTATCATCACTATCGAGATTCAATAAGAATAAACCCCTAACTTCGGGTGCATGACCATAAAAGATATTACTCATATAAATAGAACAACCATTATTCTCTGACTTAAATGAGTAACCGTCTCGCAATAAACAAGATCCAGATATAATGTTCATGCTTAACGCAGGCACTAAATAACAATTATTCAGGTTCATAACTAATCCCGATGGTAATCGAAGAGCGAGCGTGCCGACGGCGATCACATCAACCTTGGAACCATTTCCCACGCGCATCGTCACTTCGTCCTTCGCCAGCCTCCGTTTATTCCGCAGTTCCTGTTTAGAGTTGCAAATGTGAGCAACCGAACCGGTATCAAATACCCAGGCACTATAACGAGAGTTGGTAAGGTACACATCAATAACATGTATATCATATATACCTTTGTTGTTGTTGGCCCCCTTCTTGTCCGCCAGATACTTGGGGCAGTTCCGCTTCCAGTGGCCATTCCCCTTGCAATAGAAACACTCAGTCTCTGGCTTGGGCCCAGCCTTGGGTTTCTTCACTGGATTAGCAACTGCTTTGCCACCCTTCTTAGAGTTACCCTTCTTGCCCTTGCCATTCTTCTTGAAACTGGTGGTCTTATTGACCATCAACACTTGATACTCCTTCTGGATGTCTGCCTCAGCGACTTTCAGCATCGAAAACAGCTCGGCGATGGTTTTATTCATCCCTTGCATGTTGTACTGCTGGACGAAGCTCTTGTAGCTTGGAGGGAGTGACTGGAGAATTCTTTCAATGATAGCCTCATCCGGGAACACAAGTCCCAGATCAGCTATGCGGGTATAGTACCCAGACATCTTCAGTAAGTGCTCACTGACAGACGAATTCTCCTCCATCTTGCAAGCGAAGAATTTATCGGTGGTCTCATACCTCTCGATCTTAGCATTCTTCTCAAAGATGAATTTCAACTCCGTGTACATCTCATATGCACCATGACGTTCAAAACGCCTTTGGAGTCCTCCTTCCAAGCCGTACAACATGGCACATTGTACTATCGAATAGTCATCCGAACGCGTCTGCCAGACGTTCATATCGTCCGCAGAGGCTCCAGGAGCGGGGGGTTGACCTAGCGGTGCATTTAGGACATAAACCTTTTGGGCAGCTATGAGGATGATCCTCAGATTGCGGAGCCAGTCCACAAAGTTGCTCCCATCATCTTTCAGTTTAGCTTTCTCTAGGAACGCATTAAAATTCAGGGGAACTCCTGCGCGAGCCATCTACAACATAAATTCGCAAAGACATTTTAGACTATTGTTCATGATAAGTGAGTTATTACCTAATCAAATTAATTATAACTCCCACTCAAATTGACATCCCTCCGGTCATTCGAGCGTGACATGATCCAAATTCACCAACCCAAGTCCGATCATCACGTGAGATGAGGTGGTGTCAATGGTGAACATCAACATGTTGATCATATCTACTATATGACTCATGCTCGACCTTTCGGTCCTCCGTGTTCCGAGGCCATGTCTGTACATGCTAGGCTCGTCAAGTCTAACCCGAGTGTTCTGCACGTGCAAAACTGGCTTGCACCCGTTGTATGCGCACGTAGAGTCTATCACACCCGATCATCACGTGGTGCTTCGAAACGACGAACCTTCGCAACGGCGCACACTCGGGGGGAACACAATTTTATCTTGAAATTTTAGTGAAGGATCACCTTATAATGCTACCGTCGTCCTAAGCAAAATAAGATGCATAAAAGGATTAACATCACATGCAAATCATAAGTGACATGATATGGCCATCAACTCGTGCTTTTGATCTCCATCTCCAAAGCACCGGCATGATCTCCATCGTCACCGGCGCCACACCATGATCTCCATCATCATGATCTCCATCATCGTGTTGCCATCGGGGTTGTCGGCGCCCCACCATGCTTTTACTACTATTGCTACCGTTTAGCGATAAAGTAAAGCATTACAAAGCGCTTAATGATTGACACGCAGGTCATACAAAAAATAAAGACAACCCTATGGCTCCTGCCGGTTGCCGTATGCATCGACATGCAAGTCGATGTTAACTATTACAACATGATCATCTCATACATCAAAATATATTTCATCATGTCATTGGCCATATCATATCACATACATACCCTGCAAAAACAAGTTAGACGTCCTCTAATTTGTTGTTGCATGTTTTACGTGGCTGCTATGGGTATCTAGCAAGAACGCTTCTTACCTACGCAAAACCACAACGGTGATATTCAAGTTGCTATTTAACCTTCTACAAGGACCGCCTTGTTCTATTCCGATTCAACTAAGATAGGAGAGACAGACACCCGCCAGCCATCTTATGCAACAAAAGTCACATGTCTGTCGATGGAACCGGTCTCATGTTCGTGGACATGTAAAGTTGGTCCGGGCCGCTTCATCCTATAATACCGCTGAATCAAGAAAGACTAAGGAGGGCAGCAATTTAAACATCAACGCCACAAACTTCTTTGTGTTCTACTCGAGAAAGCATCTACGCAAGATCCTAGCTCTGATACCACTGTTGGGGAACGTTGCATGGGAAACAAAAATTTTTCCTACCGTTCACCAAGATCAATCTAGTAGAAGCAACTACGAGAGGGGAGTGTGATCTACGTACCCTTGTAGATCGCTAAGCGGAAGCGTTATGAACGCGGATGATGGAGTCGTACTCGTCGCGATTCAGATCGCCGAAGACCTAGCACCGAAGCAACGGTGCCTCCGCGTTCTTCACACGTACGGCTCGGGGACGTCTCCTCCTTCTTGATCCAGCAAGGGGTGGAGGAGAGGTTGATGGAGAACCGGCAGCACGACGGCGTGGTGGTGATGGTGGAGAAGAACTCCAGCAGGGCTTCGCCTAAGCACCGCGGGAGGAGAAGATATGACGGGAGAGGGAGGGCAGCACCGAGGCACAAACTGTGTTGGCTGCCCTCCCTTTGCCCCACTATATATAGGGGGGGTGGAGAGGCTAGGGCGCCCTAGGGTTTCCCCCTAGGGGCCGGCGGCCAGGGCAAGGGGAGGGGGCGGCGGCCAGGGCAGGGGGAGGCGCCCAGGCCCTAGGGTTTCCCCCCTAGGTGCCTTGCCCCCCAAGCCCAAGGGGTGCGGCCAGCCCTAGGGGGTCCCACCCCCTTAGCCGCATGGGGAGAGGGCCCAGGGGGGGCGCACAGCCCCCTGAGGGCTGTGGTGTCCCCCTTTGTGGCCCAATAGGCCCAGAACACCTTCCGGACCCCCGAAAACCTTCCCGGTACTCCGCCGATTTCCCGATGCTCCCCGGAACACTTCCGGTACTCCGAAACCTTTCATCCTATATATCAATCTTCGTCTCCGGACCATTCCGGAGACCCTCGTCATGTCCGGGATCTCATCCGGGACTCCGAACAACCTTCGGTAACCATGCACTCTTCTCACTAACAACCCTAGCGTCACCGAACGTTAAGTGTGTAGACCCTGCGGGTTCGGAAACCATGTAGACATGACCGAGACACTCTCAGGTCAACAACCAATAGCGGGATCTGGATACCCATATTGGCTCCTACATGTTTCTCGATGATCTCATCGGATGAACCACGATGTCAAGGATTCAGGCAATCCCGTATACAGTTCCCTTTGTCTCGTCGGTATGTTACTTGCCCGAGATTCGATCGTCGGTATCTCTATACCTAGTTCAATCTCGTTACCGGCAAGTCTCTTTACTCGTTACCGTAATACATAATCCCGTGACCAACTACTTAGTCACTTTGAGCTCATTGAGATGACGTATCACCGAGTGGGCCCGGAGATACCTCTCCGTCACACGGAGTGACAAATCCCAGTCTCGATCCATGTCAACTCAACAGACACCCTCGGAGATACCTGTAGAGTACCTTTATAGTCACCCAGTTACGTTGCGACGTTTGGCACACACAAAGCACTCCTACGGTGTCAGTGAGTTACATGATCTCATGGTCATAGGAACTTTATACTTGACATGCAGAAAACTATAGCGATAACTGACACGATCAAAAGCTATGTTAACGTTTGGGTCTCGTCCATCACATCATTCTCCTAATGATGTGATCCCGTTATCAAATGACAACTCATGTCTTATGACCTGGAAACCGCGGTCATCTTTGATTAACGAGCTAGTCCTGTAGAGGCACACTAGGGACACAAAGTCTGTCTATTCATCCACACGTGTATCTGAGTTTCCAATCAATACAGTTATAGCATGGATAATAAACGATTATCATGAACAAGGAAATATAATAATAACTCTTTTATTATTGCCTCTAGGGCATATTTCCAACAGTACTGTTGGGGAACGTTGCATGGGAAACAAAAATTTTTCCTACCGTTCACCAAGATCAATCTAGTAGATGCAACTACGAGGAAGGAGTGTGATCTACGTACCCTTGTAGATCGCTAAGCGGAAGCGTTATGAACGCGGATGATGGAGTCGTACTCGTCGCGATTCAGATCGCCGAAGACCTAGCACCGAAGCAACGGTGCCTCCGCGTTCTTCACACGTACGGCTCGGGGACGTCTCCTCCTTCTTGATCCAGCAAGGGGTGGAGGAGAGGTTGATGGAGAACCGGCAGCACGACGGCGTGGTGGTGATGGTGGAGAAGAACTCCAGCAGGGCTTCGCCTAAGCACCGCGGGAGAAGAAGATATGACGGGAGAGGGAGGGCAGCACCGAGGCACGAACTGTGTTGGCTGCCCTCCCTTTGCCCCACTATATATAGGGGGGGTGGAGAGGCTAGGGCGCCCTAGGGTTTCCCCCTAGGGGCCGGCGGCCAGGGCAAGGGGAGGGGGGCGGCGGCCAGGGCAGGGGGAGGCGCCCAGGCCCTAGGGTTTCCCCCTTAGGTGCCTTGCCCCCCAAGTCCCAAGGGGTGCGGCCAGCCCTAGGGGGTCCCACCCCCTTAGCCGCATGGGGAGAGGGTCCAGGGGGGGCGCACAGCCCCCTGAGGGCTGTGGTGTCCCCCCTTGTGGCCCAATAGGCCCAGAACACCTTCCGGACCCCCCGAAAACCTTCCCGGTACTCCGCCGATTTCCCGATGCTCCCCGGAACACTTCCGGTACTCCGAAACCTTTCATCCTATATATCAATCTTCGTCTCCGGACCATTCCGGAGACCCTCGTCATGTCCGGGATCTCATCCGGGACTCCGAACAACCTTCGGTAACCATGCACTCTTCTCACTAACAACCCTAGCGTCACCGAACGTTAAGTGTGTAGACCCTGCGGGTTCGGAAACCATGTAGACATGACCGAGACACTCCCAGGTCAATAACCAATAGCGGGATCTGGATACCCATATTGGCTCCTACATGTTTCTCGATGATCTCATCGGATTAACCACGATGTCAAGGATTCAGGCAATCCCGTATACAGTTCCCTTTGTCTCGTCGGTATGTTACTTGCCCGAGATTCGATCGTCGGTATCTCTATACCTAGTTCAATCTCGTTACCGGCAAGTCTCTTTACTCGTTACCGTAATACATAATCCCGTGACCAACTACTTAGTCACTTTGAGCTCATTGAGATGACGTATTACCGAGTGGGCCCGGAGATACCTCTCCGTCACACGGAGTGACAAATCCCAGTCTTGATCCATGTCAACTCAACAGACACCCTCGGAGATACCTGTAGAGTACCTTTATAGTCACCCAGTTACGTTGTGACGTTTGGCACACACAAAGCACTCCTACGGTGTTAGTGAGTTACATGATCTCATGGTCATAGGAACTTATACTTGACATGCAGAAAACTATAGCGATAACTGACACGATCAAAAGCTATGTTTAACGTTTGGGTCTCGTCCATCACATCATTCTCCTAATGATGTGATCCCGTTACCAAATGACAACTCATGTCTATGACCTGGAAACCGCGGTCATCTTTGATCAACGAGCTAGTCCTGTAGAGGCTCACTAGGGACACAAAGTCTGTCTATTCATCCACACATGTATTTGAGTTTCCAATCAATACAATTATAGCATGGATAATAAACGATTATCATGAACAAGGAAATATAATAATAACTCTTTTATTATTGCCTCTAGGGCATATTTCCAACAGTCTCCCACTTGCACTAGAGTCAATAATCTAGCATTACAAGGTAATGAATCTAACACCCATAGAGTCTTGGTGTTGATCGTGCTTAGCCCGTGGAAGAGGCTTAGTCAACGGATCTGCAACATTCAAATCTGTGTGTACTTTGCAAATGTTTATGTCCTCCTCCTTGACCGAATCGCGGATGGAATTGAAGCGTCGCTTTATGTGTCTGGTCCTCTTGTGAAACCTTGGTTCCTTGGCTAGAGCAATGGCACCAGTGTTGTCACAGAACAGAGTCATTGGGTTTAGTGCACTAGGCACAACTCCAAGATCTGTCATGAACTCCTTCATCCACACACCTTCCTTTGCCGCCTCCGAGGCAGCTATATACTCCGCTTCACATGTAGAATCAGCTACCACGCTCTGCTTGGAACTGCACCAGCTTACCGCTCCCCCGTTGAGAATATATACGTATCCGGTTTGAGACTTAGAGTCATCCGGATCAGTGTCAAAGCTTGCATCGACGTAACCCTTTACGACGAGCTCTTGATCACCTCCATAAACGAGAAACATATCCTTAGTCCTTTTCAGGTACTTTAGGATATTCTTGACCGCTGTCCAGTGATCCATACCAGGATTACTTTGAAACCTTCCGGCCATACTTATGGCAAGGCTGACATCTGGTCTTGTGCACAGCATTGCATACATGATAGAGCCTATGGCTGAAGCATAGGGGACGACACTCATCTTTTCTCTGTCATCCGCAGTCACTGGGCATTGAGTCTTACTCAACTTCGTACCTTGCAATACCGGCAAGAACCCCTTCTTGGATTGATCCATTTTGAACTTCTTCAAAACTTTATCAAGGTATGTGCTTTGTGAAAGTCCTATCAAGCGTCTTGATCTATCTCTATAGATCTTGATGCCCAATATGAAAACAGCTTCACCGAGATCTTTCATCGAAAAACTCTTGTTCAAATACCCCTTCACGCTATCCAAAAATTCTATATTGTTTCCAATCAGTAATATGTCGTCCACATATAATATTAGAAACGCTATAGAGCTCCCACTCACTTTCTTGTAAATACAAGCTTCATTGTAAACTTGTATAAACCCAAACGCTTTGATCACCTCATCAAAGCGAAGATTCCAACTCCGAGATGCTTGCACCAGCCCATAAATGGAACGCTGGAGCTTGCATACTTTGTCAGCATTCTCTGGATCGACAAAACCCTCTGGTTGCATCATATACAACTCTTCCTTAAGAAAACCGTTAAGGAACGCTGTTTTGACATCCATCTGCCAAATTTTATAATCGAAATATGCAGCTATTGCTAACATGATTCGGACGGATTTAAGCATCGCTACGGGTGAGAAAGTCTCATCGTAGTCAATCCCTTGAACTTGTGAAAAACCCTTTGCCACAAGTCGAGCTTTATACACGGTGACATTACCGTCAGCGTCCGTCTTCCTCTTAAAAATCCATTTATTCTGAATGGCCTTCCGCCCTTCAGGTAATACTTCCAAAGTCCATACTTTGTTTTCATACATGGATCCCATCTCGGATTTCATGGCCTCTAACCATTTGTCGGAATCTGGGCCCACCATCGCTTCTCCATAGCTCGTAGGTTCACCGTTGTCTAACAACATGACCTCCAAGACAGGGTTACCATACCACTCAGGTGCAGTGCGTACCCTTGTCGACCTACGAGGTTCGGTAGTAACTTGATCGGAAGCTTCTTGATCATCATCATTGGCTTCCTCTTCAACCTCTGTAGGCTCCACAAAAACATCTTTCTGTGCTGCGCTATTTTCTGGTTGAAGCAGAGGTTCAATAACCTCATCAAGTTCTACCTTCCTCCCACTCAATTCTTTCGAGAGAAACTCTTTCTCGAGGAAGGACCCGTTCTTAGCGACAAACACTTTGCCCTCGGATCTGAGATAGAAGGTGTACCCAACTGTTTCTTTTGGGTATCCTATGAAGACACATTTGTCCGCTTTGGGTTCGAGCTTTTCTGGCTGAAGCCTTTTGACATAAGCATCGCAACCCCAAACCTTGAGAAAAGACAACTTAGGTTTCTTACCAAACCACAGTTCATACGGTGTTGTCTCAACGGACTTAGGTGGAGCCCTATTTAAAGTGAATGCAGCTGTCTCTAACGCATATCCCCAAAACGATAGTGGCAAGTCGGCAAGAGACATCATAGAACGTACCATATCTAATAGGGTTCGATTACGACGTTCGGACACACCATTACGCTGTGGTGTTCCAGGTGGAGTCAACTGTGAAACAATTCCACATTTTCTTAAGTGATCACCAAACTCATAACTCAGATATTCTCCCCCTCGATCAGATCGCAGGAACTTGATCTTCTTGTTACGATGATTTTCAACTTCACTCTGAAATTGCTTGAACTTTTCAAAAGTTTCAGACTTATGCTTCATCAAGTAAATATACCCATATCTACTTAAGTCGTCAGTGAAGGTGAGAAAATAACGATATCCACCGCGCGCCGTTACACTCATCGGACCGCACACATCAGTATGTATGATTTCCAATAAGTCACTTGCCCGTTCCATTGTCCCTGAAAACGGGGTCCTTGTCATCTTGCCCATGAGGCACGGCTCGCACGTGTCAAGTGATTCAAAATCAAGAGACTCCAAAAGTCCATCAGCATGGAGCTTCCTCATGCGTTTCACGCCGATATGACCGAGACGGCAGTGCCACAAGAAAGTGGTATTATCATTATCTACTCTACATCTTTTGGCATCAATGTTATGAACATGTGTATCATCACTATCGAGATTCAATAAGAATAAACCCCTAACTTCGGGCGCATGACCATAAAAGATATTACTCATATAAATAGAACAACCATTATTCTCTGACTTAAATGAGTAACCGTCTCGCAATAAACAAGATCCAGATATAATGTTCATGCTTAACGCAGGCACTAAATAACAATTATTCAGGTTCATAACTAATCCCGATGGTAATCGAAGAGCGAGCGTGCCGACGGCGATCACATCAACCTTGGAACCATTTCCCACGCGCATCGTCACTTCGTCCTTCGCCAGCCTCCGTTTATTCCGCAGTTCCTGTTTAGAGTTGCAAATGTGAGCAACCGAACCGGTATCAAATACCCAGGCACTACAACGAGAGTTGGTAAGGTACACATCAATAACATGTATATCATATATACCTTTGTTGTTGTTGGCCCCCTTCTTGTCCGCCAGATACTTGGGGCAGTTCCGCTTCCAGTGGCCATTCCCCTTGCAATAGAACCACTCAGTCTCTGGCTTGGGCCCAGCCTTGGGTTTCTTCACTGGATTAGCAACTGCTTTGCCACCCTTCTTAGAGTTACCCTTCTTGCCCTTGCCATTCTTCTTGAAACTGGTGGTCTTATTGACCATCAACACTTGATACTCCTTCTGGATGTCTGCCTCAGCGACTTTCAGCATCGAAAACAGCTCGGCGATGGTTTTATTCATCCCTTGCATGTTGTACTGCTGGACGAAGCTCTTGTAGCTTGGAGGGAGTGACTGGAGAATTCTGTCAATGATAGCCTCATCCGGGAACACAAGTCCCAGATCAGCTATGCGGGTATAGTACCCAGACATCTTCAGTAAGTGCTCACTGACAGACGAATTCTCCTCCATCTTGCAAGCGAAGAATTTATCGGTGGTCTCATACCTCTCGATCTTAGCATTCTTCTCAAAGATGAATTTCAACTCCGTGTACATCTCATATGCACCATGACGTTCAAAACGCCTTTGGAGTCCTCCTTCCAAGCCGTACAATATGGCACATTGTACTATCGAATAGTCATCCGAACGCGTCTGCCAGACGTTCATATCGTCCGCAGAGGCTCCAGGAGCGGGGGGTTGACCTAGCGGTGCATTTAGGACATAAACCTTTTGGGCAGCTGTGAGGATGATCCTCAGATTGCGGAGCCAGTCCACAAAGTTGCTCCCATCATCTTTCAGTTTAGCTTTCTCTAGGAACGCATTAAAATTCAGGGGAACTCCTGCGCGAGCCATCTACAACATAAATTTGCAAAGACATTTTAGACTATTGTTCATGATAAGTGAGTTATTACCTAATCAAATTAATTATAACTCCCACTCAAATTGACATCCCTCCGGTCATTCGAGCGTGACATGATCCAAATTCACCAACCCAAGTCCGATCATCACGTGAGATGAGGTGGTGTCAATGGTGAACATCAACATGTTGATCATATCTACTATATGACTCATGCTCGACCTTTCGGTCCTCCGTGGTCCGAGGCCATGTCTGTACATGCTAGGCTCGTCAAGTCTAACCCGAGTGTTCTGCATGTGCAAAACTGGCTTGCACCCGTTGTATGCGAACGTAGAGTCTATCACACCCGATCATCACGTGGTGCTTCGAAACGACGAACCTTCGCAACGGCGCACACTCGGGGGGAACACAATTTTATCTTGAAATTTTAGTGAAGGATCATCTTATAATGCTACCGTCGTCCTAAGCAAAATAAGATGCATAAAAGGATTAACATCACATGCAAATCATAAGTGACATGATATGGCCATCAACTCGTGCTTTTGATCTCCATCTCCAAAGCACCGGCATGATCTCCATCGTCACCGGCGCCACGCCATGATCCCCATCATCATGATCTCCATCATCGTGTCGCCATCGAGGTTGTCGTGCGCCCACCATGCTCTTACTACTATTGCTACCGCTTAGCGATAAAGTAAAGCATTACATAGAGCTTAATGATTGACACGCAGGTCATACAAAAATTAAAGACAACCCTATGGCTCCTGCCGGTTGCCGTATGCATCGACATGCAAGTCGATATTAACTATTACAACATGATCATCTCATACATCAAATATATCTCATCATGTCATTGGCCATATCATATCACATACATACCCTGCAAAAACAAGTTAGACGTCCTCTAATTTGTTGTTGCATGTTTTACGTGGCTGCTATGGGTATCTAGCAAGAACGCTTCTTACCTACGCAAAGCCACAACGGTGATATTTAAGTTGCTATTTAACCTTCTACAAGGACCGCCTTTGTCTATTCCGATTCAACTAAGATAGGAGAGACAGACACCCGCCAGCCATCTTATGCAACAAAAGTCGCATGTCTGTCGATGGAACCGGTCTCATGTACGTGGACATGTAAAGTTGGTCCGGGCCGCTTCATCCCATAATACCGCTGAATCAAGAAAGACCAAGGAGGGAAGCAATCTAAACATCAACGCCCACAAAACCCCTTTGTGTTCTACTCGTGAAAGCATCTACGCAAGAACCTAGCTCATGATGCCACTGTTGGGGAACGTTGCATGGGAAACAAATTTTTTTTCTACGTTCACCAAGATCAATCTAGGAGATGCATCTACGAGGGGAGAGTTGGATCCACATACCCTTGTAGATCGCTAAGCGGAAGCGTTCAAGAACGCGGTTGATGGAGTCGTACTCGCCGCGATTCAGATCGCCGAAGATCCTAGCACCGAAAGGACGGTGCCTCCGCGTTCTTCACACGTACAGCTCGGGGACGTCTCCTCCTTCTTGATCCAGCAAGGGGGAAGGAGAAGTTGACGGAGAAGCCCAGCAGCACGACGGCGTGGTGGAGATGGTGGTGTAGGAATTCCAGCAGGGCTTCGCCAAGCACTGCGGAATAGACGAAGATCTCTACGGTGGAGGGAGGGCAGCGCCGAGGCACGAACGTGTGTGGCTGCCCTCCCTCTGCCTCTCTTTATATAGGGGGGAGAGAGGGGAGGGGGCGCCCTAGGGTTTACCCCTAGGGGCGGCGGCCAAGGGGAGATGGGAGGGGGCGGCGGCCCAGGGGGTAGGGTTCCCCCCCCCAAGTGCCTTGCCCCCCACTCCAAAGGGTGCGGCTGCCCTAGGGGGGGCCACCCCCCATGCGCAGGTGGAGAGGGCCCAAGGGGGGGCGCACAGCCCCATGAGGGCTGTTGCGTCTCCCACTTGTGGCCCATAGGGCCCATAACAATTACCGGGACCCCCCGAAACCCCTTTCGGTCATCCGACGACTCCCCGGTGCTTCCCGGAACACTTCCGGACTCCGATCACTCTCAACCTATATATCAATCTTCGTCCCCGGACCATTCCGGAGACCCTCGTCACGTCCGGGATCTCATCCGGGACTCCGAACAACCTTCGGTTACCATACACTGTTCTCACTAACAACCCTAGCGTCACCGAACCTTAAGTGTGTAGACCCTGCGGGTTCGGAAACTATGCAGACATGACCGAGACACTCCCAGGTCAATAACCAATAGCGGGATCTGGATACCCATATTGGTTCCCACACGTTCCTCGATGATCTCATCGGATGAACCACGATGTCAAGGATTCAGGCAATCCCGTATACAGTTCCCTTTGTCTCGTCGGTATGTTACTTGCCCGAGATTCGATCGTCGGTATCTCTATACCTAGTTCAATCTCGTTACCGGCAAGTCTCTTTACTCGTTCCGTAATACATAATCCCGTGACCAACTACTTAGTCACTTTGAGCTCATTGAGATGACGTATTACCGAGTGGGCCCGGAGATACCTCTCCGTCACACGGAGTGACAAATCCCAGTCTCGATCCATGTCAACTCAACAGACACCTTCGGAGATACCTGTATAGTACCTTTATAGTCACCCAGTTACGTTGCGACGTTTGGCACACACAAGGCACTCCTACGGTGTCAGTGAGTTACATGATCTCATGGTCATAGGAACTTATACTTGACATGCAGAAAACTATAGCGATAACTGACACGATCAAAAGCTATGTTTAACGTTTGGGTCTCGTCCATCACATCATTCTCCTAATGATGTGATCCCGTTATCAAATGACAACTCATGTCTATGACCTGGAAACCGCGGTCATCTTTGATCAACGAGCCAGTCCTGAAGAGGCTTACCAGGGACACAAAGTTTGTCTATTTATCCACACATGTATTTAAGTTTCCAATCAATACAATTATAGCATGGATAATAAACGATTATCATGAACAAGGAAATATAATAATAACTCTTTTATTATTGCCTCTAGGGCATATTTCCAACAGTCTCCCACTTGCACTAGAGTCAATAATCTAGCATTACAAGGTAATGAATCTAACACCCATAGAGTCTTGGTGTTGATCATGCTTATCCCGTGGAAGAGGCTTAGTCAACGGATCTGCAACATTCAAATCCGTGTGTACTTTGCAAATGCTTATGTCCTCCTCCTTGACTGAATCGCGGATGGAATTGAAGCGTCGCTTTATGTGTCTGGTCCTCTTGTGAAACCTTGGTTCCTTGGCTAGAGCAATGGCACCAGTGTTGTCACAAAACAGAGTCATTGGGTTCAATGCACTAGGCACAACTCCAAGATCTGTCATGAACTCCTTCATCCAGACACCTTCCTTTGCCGCCTCCGAGGCAGCTATGTACTCCGCTTCGCATGTAGAATCGGCTACCACGCTTTGCTTGGAACTGCACCAGCTTACCGCTCCCCCGTTGAGAATATATACGTATCCGGTTTGAGACTTAGAGTCATCAGGATCAGTGTCAAAGCTTGCATCGACGTAACCCTTTACGACGAGCTCTTGATCACCTCCATAAACGAGAAACATCTCCTTAGTCCTTTTCAGGTACTTTAGGATATTCTTGACCGCTGTCCAGTGATCCATACCAGGATTACTTTGAAACCTTCCGGTCATACTTATGGCAAGGCTGACATCTGGTCTTGTGCACAGCATTGCATACATGATAGAGCCTATGGCTGAAGCATAGGGGATGACACTCATCTTTTCTCTATCTTCCGCAGTCACTGGGCATTGAGTCTTACTCAACTTTGTACCTTGCAATACCGGCAAGAACCCCTTCTTGGATTGATCCATTTTGAACTTCTTCAAAACTTTATCAAGGTATGTACTTTGTGAAAGTCCTATCAAGCGTCTCGATCTATCTCTATAGATCTTGATGCCCAATATGAAAGCAGCTTCACCGAGGTCCTTCATCGAAAAACTCTTGTTCAAATACCCCTTCACGCTATCCAAAAGTTCTATATTGTTTCCAATAAGCAATATGTCATCCACATATAATATTAGAAACGCTATAGAGCTCCCACTCACTTTCTTGTAAATACAAGCTTCTCCGTAAACTTGTACAAACCCAAACGCTTTGATCACCTCATCAAAGCGAAGATTCCAACTCCGAGACGCTTGCACCAGCCCATAAATGGAACGCTGGAGTTTGCAAACTTTGTCAGCATTCTCTGGATCGACAAAACCTTCCGGTTGTATCATATACAACTCTTCCTTAAGAAAACCGTTAAGGAACGCTGTTTTGACATCCATCTGCCAAATTTCATAATCAAAATATGCAGTTATTGCTAACATGATTCAGACGGATTTAAGCATCGCTACGGGTGAGAAAGTCTCATCGTAGTCAACTCCTTGAACCTGTGAAAAACCCTTTGCCACAAGTCGAGCTTTATACACGGTGACATTGCCGTCAGCGTCCGTCTTCCTCTTAAAAATCCATTTATTCTGAATGGCCTTCCGCCCTTCAGGTAATACTTCCAAAGTCCATACTTTGTTTTCATACATGGATCCCATCTCGGATTTCATGGCCTCTAACCATTTATCAGAATCCGGGCCCGCCATATCTTCTCCATAGCTCGTAGGTTCACTGTTGTCCAACAACATGACCTCCAAGACAGGGTTACCATACCACTCAGGTGCAGTGCGTACCCTTGTCGACCTACGAGGTTCGGTAGTAACTTGATCAGAAGCTTCTTGATCATCATCATTGGCTTCCTCTTCAACCGTTGCAGGCTCCACAAAAACATCTTTCTGTGCTGCGCTACTCTCTGGTTGAAGCAGAGGTTCAATAACCTCATCAAGTTCTACCTTCCTCCCACTCAATTCTTTCGAGAGAAACTCTTTCTCGAGAAAGGACCCGTTCTTAGCGACAAACACTTTGCCCTCGGATCTGAGATAGAAGGTGTACCCAACCGTCTCTTTTGGGTATCCTATGAAGACACATTTGTCCGCTTTGGGTTCGAGCTTTTCTGGCTGAAGCCTTTTGACATAAGCATCGCAACCCCAAACTTTGAGAAAAGACAACTTAGGTTTCTTACCAAACCACAGTTCATACGGTGTTGTCTCAACGGACTTGGATGGAGCCCTATTTAAAGTGAATGCAGCCGTCTCTAACGTATATCCCCAAAATGATAGTGGCAAATCGGCAAGAGACATCATAGAACGCACCATATCTAATAGGGTTCGATTACGACGTTCGGACACACCATTACGCTGTGGTGTTCCAGGTGGCGTCAACTGTGAAACAATTCCACATTTTCTTAAGTGATTGCCAAACTCATAACTCAGATACTCTCCCCCTCGATCAGATCGTAGGAACTTGATCTTCTTGTTACGATGATTCTCAACTTCACTCTGAAATTGCTTGAACTTTTCAAACGTTTCAGACTTATGCTTCATCAAGTAAATATACCCATATCTACTTAAGTCGTCAGTGAAGGTGAGAAAATAACGATATCCACCGCGCGCCGTGACACTCATCGGGCCACACACATCAGTATGTATGATTTCCAATAAGTCACTTGCCCGTTCCATTGTCCCTGAAAACGGGGTCCTTGTCATCTTGCCCATGAGGCACGGCTCGCATGTGTCAAGTGATTCAAAATCAAGAGACTCCAAAAGTCCATCAGCATGGAGCTTCCTCATGCGTTTCACGCCGATATGACCCAGACGGCAGTGCCACAAGAAAGTGGTATTATCATTATCAACTCTACATCTTTTGGCATCAATGTTATGAACATGTGTATCATTACTATCGAGATTCAATAAGAATAAACCCCTAACTTCGGGTGCATGACCATAAAAGATATTACTCATATAAATAGAACAACCATTATTCTCTGACTTAAATGAGTAACCGTCTCGCAATAAACAAGATCCAGATATAATGTTCATGCTTAACGCAGGCACTAAATAACAATTATTCAGGTTCATAACTAATCCCGATGGTAATCGAAGAGCGAGCGTGCCGACGGCGATCACATCAACCTTGGAACCATTTCCCACGCGCATCGTCACTTCGTCCTTCGCCAGCCTCCGTTTATTCCGCAGTTCCTGTTTAGAGTTGCAAATGTGAGCAACCGAACCGGTATCAAATACCCAGGCACTACAACGAGAGTTGGTAAGGTACACATCAATAACATGTATATCATATATACCTTTGTTGTTGTTGGCCCCCTTCTTGTCCGCCAGATACTTGGGGCAGTTCCGCTTCCAGTGGCCATTCCCCTTGCAATAGAAACACTCAGTCTCTGGCTTGGGCCCAGCCTTGGGTTTCTTCACTGGATTAGCAACTGCTTTGCCACCCTTCTTAGAGTTACCCTTCTTGCCCTTGCCATTCTTTTTGAAACTGGTGGTCTTATTGACCATCAACACTTGATACTCCTTTTGGATGTCTGCCTCAGCGACTTTCAGCATCGAAAACAGCTCGGCGATGGTTTTATTCATCCCTTGCATGTTGTACTGCTGGACGAAGCTCTTGTAGCTTGGAGGGAGTGACTGGAGAATTCTGTCAATGATAGCCTCATCCGGGAACACAAGTCCCAGATCAGCTATGCGGGTATAGTACCCAGACATCTTCAGTAAGTGCTCACTGACAGACGAATTCTCCTCCATCTTGCAAGCGAAGAATTTATCGGTGGTCTCATACCTCTCGATCTTAGCATTCTTCTCAAAGATGAATTTCAACTCCGTGTACATCTCATATGCACCATGACGTTCAAAACGCCTTTGGAGTCCTCCTTCCAAGCCGTACAACATGGCACATTGTACTATCGAATAGTCATCCGAACGCGTCTGCCAGACGTTCATATCGTCTGCAGAGGCTCCAGGAGTGGGGGGTTGACCTAGCGGTGCATTTAGGACATAAACCTTTTGGGCAGCTGTGAGGATGATCCTCAGATTGCGGAGCCAGTCCACAAAGTTGCTCCCATCATCTTTCAGTTTAGCTTTCTCTAGGAACGCATTAAAATTCAGGGGAACTCCTGCGCGAGCCATCTACAACATAAATTTGCAAAGACATTTTAGACTATTGTTCATGATAAGTGAGTTATTACCTAATCAAATTAATTATAACTCCCACTCAAATTGACATCCCTCCGGTCATTCGAGCGTGACATGATCCAAATTCACCAACCCAAGTCCGATCATCACGTGAGATGAGGTGGTGTCAATGGTGAACATCAACATGTTGATCATATCTACTATATGACTCATGCTCGACCTTTCGGTCCTCCGTGTTCCGAGGCCATGTCTGTACATGCTAGGCTCGTCAAGTCTAACCCGAGTGTTCTGCACGTGCAAACTGGCTTGCACCCGTTGTATGCGAACGTAGAGTCTATCACACCCGATCATCACGTGGTGCTTCGAAACGACGAACCTTCGCAACGGCGCACACTCGGGGGGAACACAATTTTATCTTGAAATTTTAGTGAAGGATCACCTTATAATGCTACCGTCGTCCTAAGCAAAATAAGATGCATAAAAGGATTAACATCACATGCAAATCATAAGTGACATGATATGGCCATCAACTCGTGCTTTTGATCTCCATCTCCAAAGCACCGGCATGATCTCCATCGTCACCGGCGCCACACCATGATCTCCATCATCATGATCTCCATCATCGTGTTGCCATCGGGGTTGTCGGCGCCCCACCATGCTCTTACTACTATTGCTACCGTTTAGCGATAAAGTAAAGCATTACAAAGCGCTTAATGATTGACACGCAGGTCATACAAAAAATAAAGACAACCCTATGGCTCCTGCCGGTTGCCGTATGCATCGACATGCAAGTCGATGTTAACTATTACAACATGATCATCTCATACATCAAAATATATTTCATCATGTCATTGGCCATATCATATCACATACATACCCTGCAAAAACAAGTTAGAAGTCCTCTAATTTGTTGTTGCATGTTTTACGTGGCTGCTATGGGTATCTAGCAAGAACGCTTCTTACCTACGCAAAACCACAACGGTGATATTCAAGTTGCTATTTAACCTTCTACAAGGACCGCCTTGTTCTATTCCGATTCAACTAAGATAGGAGAGACAGACACCCGCCAGCCATCTTATGCAACAAAAGTCACATGTCTGTCGATGGAACCGGTCTCATGTACGTGGACATGTAAAGTTGGTCCGGGCCGCTTCATCCTATAATACCGCTGAATCAAGAAAGACTAAGGAGGGCAGCAATTTAAACATCAACGCCACAAACTTCTTTGTGTTCTACTCGAGAAAACATCTACGTAAGATCCTAGCTCATGATGCCACTGTTGGGGAACGTTGCATGGGAAACAAAAATTTTCCTACTGTTCACCAAGATCAATCTAGTAGAAGCAACTACGAGAGGGGAGTGTGATCTACGTACCCTTGTAGATCGCTAAGCGGAAGCGTTATGAACGCGGATGATGGAGTCGTACTCGTCGCGATTCAGATCGCCGAAGACCTAGCACCGAAGCAACGGTGCCTCCGCGTTCTTCACACGTACGGCTCGGGGACGTCTCCTCCTTCTTGATCCAGCAAGGGGTGGAGGAGAGGTTGATGGAGAACCGGCAGCACGACGGCGTGGTGGTGATGGTGGAGAAGAACTCCAGCAGGGCTTCGCCTAAGCACCGCGGGAGGAGAAGATATGACGGGAGAGGGAGGGCAGCACCGAGGCACAAACTGTGTTGGCTGCCCTCCCTTTGCCCCACTATATATAGGGGGGGTGGAGAGGCTAGGGCGCCCTAGGGTTTCCCCCTAGGGGCCGGCGGCCAGGGCAAGGGGAGGGGGCGGCGGCCAGGGCAGGGGGAGGCGCCCAGGCCCTAGGGTTTCCCCCCTAGGTGCCTTGCCCCCCAAGCCCAAGGGGTGCGGCCAGCCCTAGGGGGTCCCACCCCCTTAGCCGCATGGGGAGAGGGCCCAGGGGGGGCGCACAGCCCCCTGAGGGCTGTGGTGTCCCCCTTTGTGGCCCAATAGGCCCAGAACACCTTCCGGACCCCCGAAAACCTTCCCGGTACTCCGCCGATTTCCCGATGCTCCCCGGAACACTTCCGGTACTCCGAAACCTTTCATCCTATATATCAATCTTCGTCTCCGGACCATTCCGGAGACCCTCGTCATGTCCGGGATCTCATCCGGGACTCCGAAACAACCTTCGGTAACCATGCACTCTTCTCACTAACAACCCTAGCGTCACCGAACGTTAAGTGTGTAGACCCTGCGGGTTCGGAAACCATGTAGACATGACCGAGACACTCCCAGGTCAATAACCAATAGCGGGATCTGGATACCCATATTGGCTCCTACATGTTTCTCGATGATCTCATCGGATGAACCACGATGTCAAGGATTCAGGCAATCCCGTATACAGTTCCCTTTGTCTTGTCGGTATGTTACTTGCCCGAGATTCGATCGTCGGTATCTCTATACCTAGTTCAATCTCGTTACCGGCAAGTCTCTTTACTCGTTACCGTAATACATAATCCCGTGACCAACTACTTAGTCACTTTGAGCTCATTGAGATGACGTATTACCGAGTGGGCCCGGAGATACCTCTCCGTCACACGGAGTGACAAATTCCAGTCTCGATCCATGTCAACTCAACAGACACCCTCGGAGATACCTGTAGAGTACCTTTATAGTCACCCAGTTACGTTGCGACGTTTGGCACACACAAAGCACTCCTACGGTGTCAGTGAGTTACATGATCTCATGGTCATAGGAACTTATACTTGACATGCAGAAAACTATAGCGATAACTGACACGATCAAAAGCTATGTTAACGTTTGGGTCTCGTCCATCACATCATTCTCCTAATGATGTGATCCCGTTATCAAATGACAACTCATGCCTTATGACCTGGAAACCGCGGTCATCTTTGATCAACGAGCTAGTCCTGTAGAGGCACACTAGGGACACAAAGTCTGTCTATTCATCCACACGTGTATCTGAGTTTCCAATCAATACAGTTATAGCATGGATAATAAACGATTATCATGAACAAGGAAATATAATAATAACTCTTTTATTATTGCCTCTAGGGCATATTTCCAACAGCTGTTGGGGAACGTTGCATGGGAAACAAAAATTTTTCCTACCGTTCACCAAGATCAATCTAGTAGATGCAACTACGAGGAAGGAGTGTGATCTACGTACCCTTGTAGATCGCTAAGCGGAAGCGTTATGAACGCGGATGATGGAGTCGTACTCGTCGCGATTCAGATCGCCGAAGACCTAGCACCGAAGCAACGGTGCCTCCGCGTTCTTCACACGTACGGCTCGGGGACGTCTCCTCCTTCTTGATCCAGCAAGGGGTGGAGGAGAGGTTGATGGAGAACCGGCAGCACGACGGCGTGGTGGTGATGGTGGAGAAGAACTCCAGCAGGGCTTCGCCTAAGCACCGCGGGAGAAGAAGATATGACGGGAGAGGGAGGGCAGCACCGAGGCACGAACTGTGTTGGCTGCCCTCCCTTTGCCCCACTATATATAGGGGGGGTGGAGAGGTTAGGGCGCCCTAGGGTTTCCCCCTAGGGGCCGGCGGCCAGGGCAAGGGGAGGCGCCCAGGCCCTAGGGTTTCCCCCCTAGGTGCCTTGCCCCCCAAGTCCCAAGGGGTGCGGCCAGCCCTAGGGGGTCCCACCCCCTTAGCCGCATGGGGAGAGGGCCCAGGGGGGGCGCACAGCCCCCTGAGGGCTGTGGTGTCCCCCCTTGTGGCCCAATAGGCCCAGAACACCTTCCGGACCCCCCGAAAACCTTCCCGGTACTCCGCCGATTTCCCGATGCTCCCCGGAACACTTCCGGTACTCCGAAACCTTTCATCCTATATATCAATCTTCGTCTCCGGACCATTCCGGAGACCCTCGTCATGTCCGGGATCTCATCCGGGACTCCGAACAACCTTCGGTAACCATGCACTCTTCTCACTAACAACCCTAGCGTCACCGAACGTTAAGTGTGTAGACCCTGCGGGTTCGGAAACCATGTAGACATGACCGAGACACTCTCAGGTCAATAACCAATAGCGGGATCTGGATACCCATATTGGTTCCTACATGTTTCTCGATGATCTCATCGGATGAACCACGATGTCAAGGATTCAGGCAATCCCGTATACAGTTCCCTTTGTCTCGTCGGTATGTTACTTGCCCGAGATTCGATCGTCGGTATCTCTATACCTAGTTCAATCTCGTTATCGGCAAGTCTCTTTACTCGTTACCATAATACATAATCCCGTGACCAACTACTTAGTCACTTTGAGCTCATTGAGATGACGTATTACCGAGTGGGCCCGGAGATACCTCTCCGTCATACGGAGTGACAAATCCCAGTCTCGATCCATGTCAACTCAACAGACACCCTCGGAGATACCTGTAGAGTACCTTTATAGTCACCCAGTTACGTTGCGACGTTTGGCACACACAAAGCACTCCTACGGTGTCAGTGAGTTACATGATCTCATGGTCATAGGAACTTATACTTGACATGCAGAAAACTATAGCGATAACTGACACGATCAAAAGCTATGTTAACGTTTGGGTCTCGTCCATCACATCATTCTCCTAATGATGTGATCCCGTTATCAAATGACAACTCATGTCTATGACCTGGAAACCGCGGTCATCTTTGATCAACGAGCTAGTCCTGTAGAGGCTCACTAGGGACACAAAGTCTGTCTATTCATCCACACGTGTATTTGAGTTTCCAATCAATACAGTTATAGCATGGATAATAAACGATTATCATGAACAAGGAAATATAATAATAACTCTTTTATTATTGCCTCTAGGGCATATTTCCAACACTAGGAGCTTGTTTAAGACCATAAAGGGCTTTGTGCAACTTGTAAACATGATTAGGCTTTTTGGGGTTCACAAAACCGGGAGGTTGTTTCACAAATACTTCCTCCTCAATTTCACCATTTAGGAAAGCACTTTTGATGTCCATTTGATAGAGAGTAATATCATGGTGATTGGCATAAGCAAGAAGAATGCGAATGGATTCAAGTCTAGCAACGGGGGCATAGGTCTCACCATAGTCCATACCTTCGACTTGTGTGTAACCTTGAGCTACGAGACGAGCCTTGTTGCGGATGACTTGTCCATCTTCATCTTGCTTGTTCCGAAACACCCATTTGGTTCCAATGATGTTTTGATCATCGTTGGGCTTCTCTACCAAAGTCCACACCTTGTTCCTCTCGAAGTTGTGTAGTTCTTCGTGCATAGCGTTCACCCAATCCGGGTCATTAAGTGCTTCTTCTACCTTCATAGGTTCAATACTAGAAATAAATGAGTAATGCTCACAAAAGTTAGCTAAGCGAGTTTTAGAGCGAGTAATTCTCCCGGAGTTGATGTCGTTCATCATTTGTTCCACGGGATGATTTTTCTTGACTCTTGCTCGGACTCGGGATAGCCTTTGTTGATGTTGTGGCTCAGCTTCCTCATCATCTTCATCTTCTTCTTCTTCTTCTTCTTCTTCTTCTTCTTCGTTGTTGTTGGTGTTGTCTTGAGGTGGTGGAGAAGGAGGTTGTGGTGGATCTTCTTGTTGCATTTCCTCATCTTGGTGAGTTCCACTTGTGGAGGCCTCCATGTTGCCTTGAGGTTCATCTCTCTGTGAGGTAGGTGGCTCCACATATGTAGATGAGGTACTCTCCTTCACTTCCATGGGACGGAGCTTCCCGATAGATAAATCTTGGATAGCTTCCGATGGGTCCTTGTCTCCTACATCAATAGGCATTTGCTCTACTTGCGAGCCATTAGATTCATCAAACTTCACATCTACCGTCTCTTCAACCTTTCGGGTGAAATTATTGTAGACACGGTAGGTGTGGGAGTTTGATCCATAACCAAGAAGAAAGCCTTCATGAGATTTAGGAGCAAACTTAGACCGACGATGCTTATCGAGGATATAGCATTTTGAACCAAAGACACGAAAGTATCCCACTTGGGGTTTGTTACCGGTGAGAAGCTCGTATGATGTCTTGCCAAGGAGCTTATGAAGATAAAGCCTGTTGATGGCATGACAAGCTGTCTCGACGGCTTCTCCCCAAAAGTGCTTCGGTGTCTTGTATTCATCAAGCATCGTTCTTGCCATTTCTATGAGCGTTCGGTTCTTCCTCTCAACAACTCCATTTTGTTGAGGCGTGTACGTAGCCGAGAACTCATGTAGAATTCCTTCCTCATCGAGAAAAGAGTCTACATTGGCGTTCTTGAACTCCGTTCCGTTGTCACTCCGAACTTTCTTGATCTTCACCTCAAATTGATTTTGGGCCTTTTTGGCAAAGGTCTTGAAGATCCTCTGAACCTGCGATTTATCATCAAGGAAAAATACCCACGTAAATCTGGAATAATCATCAACTATAACTAGACCAAAGGAGTTACCACCAAGGCTTTTGTAAGCATTGGGACCGAAGAGATCCATATGAAGAAGCTCAAGCGGTCTCCTAGTGGTCATG
>LR738712.1:179879789-180008266 GCA_902687465.1 Secale cereale | reverse complement strand
TCAAACTCGGTAAGACCGATTTTTCTAGGGTTTGGGATATGGCAGAAGTGGTTCATCTCGGTGGGACTGAGTTGGAAGAATCGGTTTGTCCGAGATTACTTATGAGTGTGTTTGGTAGTGAAAGGTGCTGATAGTTGAAGGAGCTAAATCACTAAGCACTTGAGCAACCAGATCATCAACACAACCTCATCCCCTTTTAATAGTATTGGCTTTTCCTATGGACTCAATGTGATCTTTGATCACTAAACCAGAAATGGAGTCTTGAGCTTTTGCCAATGCTTGCCTTAGCATTTGAGGGGTCCACTTCTTCAATCATCTTGCCATACCAATGTGATTGGATTTCCTGAAACATACTTGATAAAAGCATTAGTCCAACCACAAAGTATGTTGTCATTAATTACCAAAACCACCCAGAGAGCAAATGTGCTTTCAGTTGGAATGGGTCATGTTCATCAGGAAGGATATGGCGTATAGCAAAACGGAGGAAACGACCTTCTGCTCGACCGACTATGGTTGAAACGGGATCCTGTTCATTGGGAGGGGTTTGGCATACCGCAATACAGAGGAAATAGACTTATGTTCGAGCGCTACGGTCGAAATAGGGTCACTGTTCATCGGGAGGGGTATGGTGTACTGCAAAACGAGACTCCACGGGCTACTTTTCAACCATCGTCGACTTCCTCCAGCCTCCACCTGCTACTGTTCATCAACCACGACTTCCACCTTCCTCCACCAGCTACTGTTCATCCACAGGCTACTCTTCATCCAGCCTCGACCAGCTACTGTTCAACGAGCCCTCCACGGGGTCCTGTTCATCCACCCCAACCGGCTCGGGCGTGGTGGCCTCCTTGGGGTCCTGTTCACCTAGCGGTAATGGCCTACTACCACGGGGTCATGTTCATCCAACCCCCATCGAGAACTATTCATCCACAGCCAACCAACCTGCTCGACTCACCACGTTTCAACTCGTTCAACCAACCCCAATGGTCACTGTTCATCAAGAGGCAGTTGGTTCGACCGGCTTCAGTAAGCAGCATCAGTGATCGATTGGGTTCGGTTAGCACCGAAGGAGTCAGTCGGGTTCAATTAGCAGTGAAGGGACCGATCGACCGGCTTCATTACATAGCAGTGCGACCGCTCGGGTTCAGTAAGCGAACTCCTCGCTCGGGTTCAGTTATAGTGAACATGGCACGCACCACGCGCACGTACGAGAGAGAAACGCGCAAACCACAATGCATCGCTCCGCCTGGACCACCCACCATAACTGAAAACTCCCCGAAATTTTCCTCGCCTTCGCTTCTACAATGATTTTTTCCGTCATGGACGGCCCAAAGAATGTCATGCAGCTGCGTCTGCCGCCCGCCCAGGATGAAAAACCCATTTTATTTCATGATTTTTTGTCATAGAAGTAGGATCCCACCACATCTATGATGATACGTGTTTTCGTCACAATTATTGTCATAGAAGTGTCATAACCATGATTTTTTTTCATTCGGCCCATAATGTCACGGATGTGGCTTTTTGTAGTGTTGCTGCCCTTCCGATGATGTGTGAGTAGTTTACCACAGACCTACGGGTCCATATCTAGTAGCTAGATGGCTTCTTCTCTCTCTACGATCTTCAATATAATGTTCTCGTTGATGTTCTTGGGGATCTATTCGATGTAATATTTTTTGCGGTGTGTTTGTTGGGATCCGATGAGTTGTGAGTTTATGATCAGAGTATCTAGGAATATTGTTTGAGTCTTCTCTGAACTCTTTTATGCATGATTGTTGTAACTTTGTATTTCTCTCTGGTCTATCTGTTTGGTTTGGCCAACTAGATTGATTTATCTTGCAACGGGAGAGGTGCTTTGTGATCGTTTCGATCTTGTGGTGCTCAATCCGAGTGACTGAAAGGGACATGATACGTATTTGTATCGTTTCCATTAAGGAAAAAATGATGGGATTTATTCCATTAAGGGACAATCTCTATGGACTAATGGTCGCCTTGAGTTATATTTCAAGGGTTTGTCCATAGGCTTTTCTTGGAGTCCATTTGTTGGTTTCAAGGAGAGTTTGTGTGACCAGGTGCTATTAAGGAATTATCTAAAGATTGGTCTTGTGAGTGTTGAGCTTATTGCAAGCATGACTTGAATAAGAAAAGTGTGTGATCATTCATGTTTACCTTCAAGACATCATCCAAATGAATAGAGTTGGAAAGATTCAAGGTTGATCAAGACTAAGTACAGAGAGTGTTTCAAGTTGATCAACACACAAAGCGTAGAAGATGTACCGAGAGGGATCAAGCGCTCCCATGGTATGGTAAGCATTGTCAATTATGCTTTGTGTACTAACCCATGGTCTTTCTGAGAGTTCTACGTGGGGTTAGGTTATCTTCAATGGGCTTGCGTCAAGAGGAAGATCACATACAGCATATGGAGGATGACATCAACTCAAGGTTGTGGTGTGCAAGTTCATGTGATGCATCACGAAGAGATCAAATGCTTGAAGCTTGCCGTCCATGGTGGTGACAACGGACTTGTGAAGATGTGCTGAAGAGTGGCTCACCCATAGTGGAGTATGGTGGAGCAATCTACTAGTCTTCTCCAAGCCAACGAAATCAAGAAAGGTGGCCCAACTCGAGGAAGTCAAGATCGTCTACATCTAGCTCAAGTGGACTTTGTGCAAGGCAAAGCTTTGCCCTTGATAGGTTCTCTATTTTACCGGCCTCATGGTGGTAGTTTGGAGACCGGGTTATAGGATCGATTGTCGTACTATCAAGGGGGGTCTCAAGTGAGTATCTTGATCGTATCGATCGTAGAGAGCTCAAACCATTGCAAGCTTGCATAATATTTCATGGTTCTTGTTTGTTTTTCTTCTTGTGAGATTTGGAGCTTACGGTCATCTTCTTGACAAGCTTGAGTTCATCGAAAACGGAGTTCACATGCTTCTTCTATTGTGTTTTCGGTGTTGGAGGTTTTACCGGTCTCTTTCGAGGAAGGGTTCTCACCATTTTCTTATGGGCCTGTTCTCACTTGTTTCTTATTGTTATTTCTATCAATATTGTGTTAGGTCATGTCGTTAGCTTTCCAACAAACTTGGTTTCATTGAATTCGGAGTCCGTTTGCAGAAGTTGTGTCAGTTTTGGTGTCCTCAAAAGGGCTGCAGCGGTACTACCGCAAATGGTCGCGGTACTACCGCTTGGAGGGGATGTAATTTTTTACTTCCGCTCCGGACCAAAAACTCGTCATAAGTCTAGCGGTGGTAGGCACGGATGTAATTTCTTAGTACCGCTCGCAAGCAGTAGTACCGCTACCCCTAGCGGTAGTACCATGAGGACGAGTGGTAGTACCGCTCCTTGGAGCGGTAGTACCGCTCAGTGCGGGATGTGAGCATAATGGTTGGATTTTCCTATAAAAGGGGGTCTTCTTCCCCCAATGAACCTTATCCTTTGATCTTGTGTTCTTCCCCCATTGTTGACCTTCTTCGAGCTTGCTATCTCTCAATCTCTCCATGGATTCTTGCTAGTTTTGGGGGGAAAAGAGAGAGGAGATCTAGATCCAAATTTCCACCAATTACTTTCTCCTCTACGTGAGGGGAACCCCTTGGATCTAGATCTTGGAGTTATTGGTGTTCTCCTTCTTGTTCTTCCTCTCATTTTCCTCCCTAGCATTAGTTGCTTTGGTGGGATTTGGGAGAGAAGGACTTGGGCACTATGTGCACCCTTGCCATTGCATTTGGTGCATCGGTTTGAGTTCTCCACGGTGATACATGGAGGTGAAGTTGAGAAGCTTATTACTCTTGGGTGCTTGGTACCCTTGAGCTTGTTCCTCTTGGGTGCTTGGGCGCCCTAGACGGTTGAGGTCACCTCGGAGCCATATTCCATTGTGGTGAAGCTTCGTGGTGTCGTTGGGAGACTCCAATTAAGTTGTGGAGGTAGCCCTAACTTGGTGGTGTTCGGAGCTCAATCATTATGGTGTACAACTCCGGGCAAGCGACGGGGTCTCCAATTAGGTTGTGGAGATCGCCCCGAGCTATTTGTTCGGGTTCGGTGACCGCCCCGAAGGGTTGCCATTTGTATGGGTTCGGTGGCCGCCCTCAAGGTTCCCTTAGTGGAATCACGGCATCTTGCATTGTGCGAGGGCGTGAGGAGATTACGGTGGCCCTAGTGGCTTCTTGGGGAGCATTGTGCCTCCACACCTCTCCAAACGGAGATTAGTATCCGCAAGGGTGTGAACTTCGGGATACATCGACGTCTCAGCGTGCCTCGTTTATCTCTTACCCAAGCCCTTTACTTATGCACTTTACTTTGTGATAGCCATATTGGTTCTTGTCATATATCTTGCTATCACCTAGTTGTTTATCTTGCTTAGCATATGTTGTTGGTGCACATAGGTGAGCCTAGTTATTGTAGGTTTTGTGCTTGACAAATTAACCGCTAGGTTTATTCCGCATTTGTTCAAGCCTAAACCGTAACTATTTTAAAGCGCATATTCACCCCCCCCCCTTTAGGCGACATCCACGATCTTTCACATGGTACTCAGCTCCATATATCATTTCCCAATGATCTATGGTTATCCTATGATGTTTGAGTAGATCCATTTTGTCCCGTGGGTTAATCGTGATCTTGGTTGGTATGATTGTATATTTTATTTATGGTGCTGTCCTACGGTGCCCTCCATTCGCGCGCAAACGCGAGGGGCCCCCGCTGTAGGGTGTTGCAATATGTTCATGGTTCGCTTATGGTGGGTTGCGAGAGTGACAGAAACTTAAACCCGAGTAAGGGGGTATGACGTATGGGAGTAAAGAGGACTTGATACTTAATGCTATGGTTGGGTTTCACGACCTTAATGATCTTTAGTAGTTGTGGATGCTTGCTAGAGTTCCAATCATAAGTGCATATGATCCAAGTAGAGAAAGTATGTTAGCTCATGCCTCTCCCTCATATAAAATTGCAAGAATGATTACCGTTACTTGTTATCGATTACCTAGGGACAAATAACTTTCTTGTTGACAGAAGCTATCCACTTTTATTATCTTGCAAAGTACTTCTAGTTTTATTCTTGCAAACTAGTTCTAGCACCACACCTAGAAAATAGTTTCATACTTGTTTCCGGTAAAGCAAACGTTAAGCGTGCGTAGAGTTGTATCGATGGTCGATAGAACTTGAGGGAATATTTGTTCTACCTTTAGCTCCTCGTTGGATTCGACACTCTTACTTATCAAAAAAGGCTACAAACGATCCCCTATACTTGTGGGTTATCAAGACCTTTTTCTAGCGCCGTTGCCGGGGACTTATAGCGTGGGGTGAACATTCTCGTGTGTGCTTGTTTGCTATATCACTAAGTAGTTTTTATTTTGTGCTCTTGTTTTATATCTTTAGTTATGGGTAGGAAACGCAAAATACCAAAAAAAAAATAGTGGTACCTACTGAACCAATGGTTGAAGAACCACCCAAAATCTATCACACTACTAAAGCTTTTTACTTGGATCATCTTCGATTCCTATGTGCTCGGGCTAAAACCCCAACCGGCTTAGTTGAGGGCGAATCTTTAGATGAGCATGCTTGTTATGTGTGACACCGCATATCTGAAAAAGGGAAACTTTTGTGGCATCATATTAATACTTTGTAGTGCTATGCTTGGAATTTATGTGAAATATCTGATTGTACTTGTTGTTCTAAAGACCATAAGAAACATCTTCCTTACCAATGTGAGTTCAGTGATAATTGAATCGTATCTTCGTATGCTAAGGGTGTTTACAATTACTATGATGTTCAACAAATTGAAGAATTTCTTGCTTTTAGGGGTACTTGTGAAATTGCTTCTTTTATTGAAGAGTGTGATACTACTCTCTACAAATCTGAAAATTTGGCCATACTTAAATATTGCTATGATAATTATGCTTCTAATCCTTATATTAAACCATATATTGAGGAATCCTCCGCTGTTCAAGAAGAGACTAATATTTTTCAGGAGTCTATGGAAGAAGAAGTAAATGATATTGTGAGCTCATTGGATGAAAAAGATGAGGAGGAGAGCGAAGAACATAAGGAGGAAGAGCAGATTGATCACCAGTTCCCGCCATCTAATGAGAGTAATTCTTTATCCCATACATTTTTTAATTTCCCTTCGAATTTACCGAAGGATGAATGCTATGATGATTGGTATGATCTCATTGATTCTTTTGAAATATATCTTTTTGATGATGCTTGCCATGCTTGTGGCCAAGATGCCAATATGAATTATGCTTATGGAGATGAACTTGCTATTGTTCCTTATGTTAAGAATGAAATTGTTGCTATTGCACCCACGCATGATAGTCCTATTATCTTTTTGAATTCACCAAACTACACTATATCGGAGAAGTTTGCACTTATTAAGGATTATATTGATGGGTTTCCTTTTACCGCTGCACATGATGATTTTTATGAATATAATATTCATGTGCTTGCTGCTCCTACTTGCAATTATTATGAGAGAGGAACTACATCTCCGCCTCTCTATGTTTCCAACACGATAGAATTGCAAGAAACTGCTTATACTATGCATTGGTCTTTACTTGATGTGCATGAATTGTTCTCGTATGACATGCCGATGCATAGGAAGAGAGTTAGACTTCGTTGTTGCATGAAACATATCACCTTGTGCTCACTACTAAATGCCAGATCATTGCTAGTTAAAATTGGCTTTGATATACCTTGGGATCCGGGTGGATTCATTACTTGAGCACTTTATGCCTAGCTTAATGGCTTTAAAGAAAGCGCTCCCAGGGAGACAACCCGAAAGTTTAAAAAAAGTGACATTTATTTCTATTGAGTGCTTTTATAAAGTTTAATAACAAAAAAATATAGAGGGGAACCTAAAACTTTTCAAAAAGAAAAGTGAAAGTAAGAAGGACGAGCACCGTTGAAATGGGGGAGCTCCTTGAACTTTGTTCATGCCCATAGAAACTTTGCAAATCTTGAATTACAGAAATTTTTCAACAAAAATAATTATCCCCTTGTACAATTCCATTGTATTATAAAAATAATATGCCAAGAGTTTCCTTTAGGATGATTAAATTGCTTGTTGGTTTGTGCGGTGCAAAAACAGAAACTTTGGCTGTAGTGAGCAATTTTACATTTTTTAATGGAACGTCAAACGGTTTTGAAACTTTTTGCACAGTATTGCTATACAAAATGTTTATTGTTCCTAACTTTTCCAGAATTTTTAGAGTTACACAAGTATGGTGAATGTTCAAACCTTTACAAACTGTCCTGTTTTCACAGATTGCTGTTATAGCTTCACTATTCGCATATGTTTGAATTCTTGTTGAAGCCTCCTTGACTTGGGGCCATAGAATTGTGATAGCATACAGTGAGTAATGTTTAGTTTATAATTATACAATAATGTTAGAGCAGTACATGATGAGATTTCATTGATCATATGCACTAACCCCGCCACTAAAAGTTCGGTTAAGTTTTGTGTGGATGAAGTGTTCGAGGATCGAGGAGGTCTCGATGTGAGGAGAAGGAGGAGAGGCAATAGCTCAAGCTTGGGGATGCCCAAGGCACCCCAAGTAAATATTCAAGGAGACTCAAGCATCTAAGCTTGGGGATGCCCCGGAAGGTATCCCATCTTTCTTCAACAAGTATCGGTATGTTTTCGGATTCGTTTTGTTCACATGATATGCGTAAATTCTTGGAGAGTTGTGTGTGTTTTCTTTTTCTCTTAATAATGCACCATGCTGGTATGAGATAGTCCATGGTTGATTTACAGAATGCTCATTGCACTTCACTTATATCTTTTGAGTATGGCTTTATAGAATGCTTCATGTGCTTCACTTATATCATTTGAAGTTTGGATTGCCTGTTTATCTTCACATAGAAAACCGATGTTCGTAGAATGCTCTCGTGCTTCACTTATATTTGTTAGAGCATGATCTTTTGTAGAAAGAATTAAACTCTCATGCCTCACTTATAATTTAGAGATTCAAATGGAATTGGTCAAATGCATGGTTAGTCATAAAATCCTACATAAAACTTATGGATCACTGAATATGATATATTTGAGTCCTTGCAATAGTTTTGCGATATAGAGATGATAATATGTGGGAGGTACTAGTGGATGATCATGTTTAGTAAGATATTGGTGTTAAGGTTTGTGATTCCCAAAGCATGCACGTATAGTCTCTCGTTATGCCGGGAAGTTGGAGCACAATTTATCCTTGATTGTCCTATCTTTGTGTGAAGGTCGGAGGCGCGCGATGGTTAACTCCTACCATCCTCCCCTCTAGGAGCATGCGTAGTATTAATTTGCTTCGAGGGCTAATAAAATTTTGCAATAAGTATATGAGTTCTTTATGACTAATGTGAGTTCATGGATTATACGCGCTCTCACACTTTCATAATTGCTAGCCTCTCTCGTGTCGCGCAACTTTTGTCGGTGCATAAACCTTATTATACCTTCCTCAAAAAAGCCACCATACCTACCTATTATGGCATTTCCATAACCATTTTGAGATATATTGCCATGCACTTCCATCATGTAGATGACTTGAGCATTCATTTTCATATTGCCTTGCATGATCGTAAGACAACTAGCACAATATTTTTGGTATCTTTGCTATGCTAGATCATTGCACATCCTGGTACACCGCCAGAGGCATTCATATAGAGTCATACTATGTCATAGGTATCGAGTTGTAATTTTTATTTCTTTGAGTTATAAGTAAATAGAAGTGTGATGATCATCATTATTCCTTATTAGAGCATGTCCCAGTGAGGTAAGGATGATGCAGACCATGATTCCCCCACAAGTCGGGATGAGACTCCGGACTTTAAAAATAATAAAAGAGGCCAAAGAAGCCCAGATAAAAAAGAGAGGCCAAAGAAGCCCACCAAAAACAAAAATAAAAAGCTAAAATGTAAAAAAAAAGAAAAAGAGAGAAGGGGCATTGCCACTATCCTTTACCACACTTGTGCTTCAAAGTAGCACCATGTTTTTCATATAGAGAGTCTCCTATGTTGTCACTTTCATATACTAGTGGGAATTTTTCGTAGTAGAGTTTGATGCATACCCACTTAGTTTCAGATTGAGCTTTCATACACTTATAGCTCTTAGTTCATCTGTTGTATGGCAATCCCTACTCCTCGCATTGATATCGATTGATGGACATCTCCATAGTCCATTAGGTTGCCTAGTTGATGTAAGACTTTCTTCCCTTCTTTTGTCTACTACCACCGTATTCTATTCCACCTATATTGCTACATCCATGGCTTGCGCTCATGTATTGCGTGAGAGTTGAAAATGCTGAAGTGCGTTAAAAGTATGAACCAATTGCTTGGCTGACAGTGGGGTAGTACATGATTTATACTTTGAGCTGGGAAGAGAGAGCATGAAAAGACTATATGATTTTGTAGGGATAACGTTCTTTAGCATTTGATATTCAGAAAGACATGATTGTTTGTTGGGATGTCCGAGTATTGATGTCTTTATGTCAAATTATAGACTATTGCTTTGAATCACTCATGTCTTAATATTCATGCCATGACTAGATATATGATCAAGTTTATGCTAGGTAGCATTCCACATCAAAAATTATCTTTTTATCATTTACCAACTCGAGGACGAGCAGGAATTAAGCTTGGGGATGCTGATATGTCTTCGTCGTATCTATAATTTTTTATTGTTTCATGCCAATATTATACAACTTTCACATATTTTTGGCAACTATTTATATGATTTATTGGACTAACTTACTAATCCAGTGCCAACTGCAAATTCTTGTTTTTTGCATGTTTTTGTATCGCGGAAAATCCATATCAAATGAAGTCCAAACGCGATAAAAATCGACGGAGAATTATTTTGGAATATGTGTGATTTTTAGGAGGTGGAATCAATGCAAATAGGGGCCCACAGTGCCCACAACCCACCAGGGCGCGCCACCAGGCCCAGGCGCGCCCTAGTGTCTTGTGCCCTCCTCGATGTCGCTTGAAGCTACGTCGGTTTTTCCCCAAGGAGGAAGGGATGATGCAGCACAACATCGGTAGGTATTTCCCTCAGATGTGAAACCAAGGTTATCGAATCAGTAGGAGAACCAAGCAACACAACGTAAACAACACCTGCACACAAATAACACCACCTCACAACCCGACGTGTTAAATGGGTTGTCAATCCCTTTCGGGTAACGAACATGAGAGAGAGATAAATATTGGTAGATTGGTTGATAAATAAGATAAAGTGCAGCATGGTATTTTTGAATTTTTGGTTTAGTAGATATGAAAATAGAAGCAACGGCAAATAAATCGCAAAGGCAAATATATGAAAAAGAAGACCCGGGGGCCGTAGGTTTCACTAGTGGCTTCTCTCGAGAAAAATAGCAAACGGTGGGTATACAATTTACTGTCGGGCAATTGATAGAACTTCAAATAATCATGACGATATCCACGCAATGATCATTCCATAGGCATCACGTCCAAGATTAGTAGACCGACTGCTGCCTGCATCTACTACTAATACTCCACAGATCGACCGCTATCCAGCATGCATCTAGTGTATTAAGTTCATGGAAACATGGAGTAATGCATTAAGAACGATGACATGATGTAGACAAGATCCGTATATCTATGGTGTTAGATATGAATCTCGTCATTTTATCCTTAGTGGCAACGATACATACGTGTTGGTTCCCCTTCTGTCACTTGTAAGTGCATCTAGTGCCACCCCTAGTTGGTTTTGGAGTATTGACGACAAACTTGGTTGAGGGACTAATGTGTTTGTGAGAATTGCAGGATAACACAGGTAGTAGTCCCTCATTGATTCGGTTTACATACCGGAGATGACCCCTAAAAATGTATGAAGACATTGACAATAGTGGTGGTACATGAAGATAATTATATTGAAGACTATGACAAGAGAAGACATTGTGTGAAGACTATGGAGCGCGAAGACTTATATGCTTCGTTGTTTCCTTTTCTTCTTTGTTGAGTCATAGGAACCACCGTACTGTTAAGTGGGGTCCAAGTGAACTAGGTCAGAGTGACTGATGTGATGCTCAACCAAATCCTAAGTCTTCGAGCGAAGACAATGAGAGCAAATCTTATCCAGAGCTGGATAAGTCAGCCTTACTTGTAGCCCAAGTAAAGTTGCCGTGTGTGTTTGAAATCTGACCGTTGGAACACGTGTCAGTTCCCTAGTGACCCAGGGTCACTTCGGACAAATCAGGTCGGGTTGCCCAGTGGCTATAAATAGTCCACCTCCTACACCATAAATTGGTGGCTGCTCAGAGTTATTGCACGGCTTTTGTCGTTTGAGAGCAACCCACCTCTGAAGCATTTGAGAGAGAGATCCTTGCGAGGACAAAGCCAAAACACCCAGAGCCAAAGAGTGTTAGGCATCACTGAAGTCTTTTTGTCTGTGTGACCTGAAGAATTATTACACTTGAGGATTGTGTTTCCTCCAGCCGGTTAGGCGTCGCGTTCTGAGCATCCAAGAGTCATTGTGGATCGCCGGTGAACGAAGTCTGTGAAGGTTTGGAAGTCTACCTTGAAGACTTACCAGAGTGATTGGGCGAGGACTTGGTGTCCTTAGCTCAAGGGGAATAAGGTGAAGACGCGGTCTTCTGAGTTAAATCTCAGCCTCCCTAACCAGACGTACAGTTGTCACAGCAACTGGAACTGGTCTAACAAATCATTGTCTTCCCCGAGCTACTGGTTCTATCCTTCCCTTCCATTTACTTACTGTCTTACGTTGTGAAGTCATTGCCTGCCTGCCTTATCTAATTGACTTCACTGTGTGACTACTTGTTCTGATTGGCTTCATTCCTTCTTCCATCTTTATCCTTACTGCCTAGCTGCTATTAGTCTTCATGCTTTCACTTAATTGAATACCTGACTATGGCATGTCTAGTGTAGTCTACTTTCCGCTGCAAATAAATAGGATTGGATATATCCTTTGTCTTCGAAACTTCCATGTTTTCAAGCATTTCATAAAAATCGCCTATTCACCCCCCCCCCCCTCTAGTCGATATACTGCACTTTCAATTGGTATCAGAGCAAGGTACTCCCTTGTTCTGTGTGATTCGGTTTAACCACCTGGAGTTTTAGTTATGTCGACCGCAGGAATGAAGACAGTGTCTTGCCCCGTGTTTGACGGTCACGAGTATCCCAAGTGGAAAGCCATGATGAAGAAACTTCTCATGGCGATTAACAGTGAGCTGTGGACCGTCACTGAGATTGGTCTTACCGATCTGTGCAAGATGGCGGAAGCTGATGACATTCGCAAGTTTACTCTTCTCAACCTCACAGCGAAGGACGTCATCTTCTCCTGTCTGTCTCAAAATCAGTTCAGGAACGTCATGCATCTCAATCATGCGAAGCTTATCTAGGACCGTCTCTCTGAAGTCTATGAGGGTCATCGAACTCGTGATGATTCCGGGTTTGAGGATTTCAAAGAATCTCTCAAGACGATGACTTTCGATCCAGAACCATCATCCTCTGCACCATGTCTTATGGAAAAAGGTGCCAAGGTAACCGAATGCTATCTATCTGAGTCTAGTGACGATGAATCTGGTGATGAATTTGGACCTAGCTATGTCAAACTTGCTTCCCTTGCCACTAAACAACAAATTGCTTTGGAAAAGGCTCAAAAATGCTTTAAAAAAGCAATGATATGTTGGGTGAAGAAATGGATCAGTCGAAAAACTTGGCTGAAAGTCTTCGGAGACTTCAGTCTAAGTTAAACACACTTCAAAGTCATCATAACACTCTCTTATCCGATCATGAAAAGCTAAGATTATGTTATGAAGATCTTCAGAAGGAGCGCGATTCATTACTTGCTCAACAAATCAGCTCCACTCAGGAAGAATTTGAACCACCATGTCTAAAATGCATTGAGCGTGATAACGCTATATCTGTTGCTGGATGTTCTACTGCTGCCACTGTTGCAATATCTTCAATTGATGATGTGGTAACTAACCCCTCTGCTGAGGATACTACTAATATTGCTAATGAAAATGCTAGGTTGAAGACTTTGCTTGAAACAGGGATGTACAAAAGCCTCAAAGGGCATCAGACTCTATGTGATGTCCTCAAAAAGCAAATACTGAACCAAAACCCTAGGAAAGAGGGTGTTGGGTTCGACAGGAAAATGAATGTTGATGGTTCATACTGGAAGCATGAGCAGTATCCCAAAACCACATGGGTTGCTGCAAAGGAACCTTCAGTGGATCCATCTACCCTATTTAGCTTCACTTGTGCTAATCCCATTATCATTGATGAATCCTTTGATGCAAACTATAAACTGTTTAAGAGTCAAAATGGTGAAGTGTTTGCCAGGTATATTGGTACTAACTGCAGGAACAGGCCACCTATGAAGAAGATCTGGGTTCCCAAAGGTTGTCTTGAGAAACTTCCAGCAAATTTTATCATGACACCACCTGGGAAGAAGTCAAACCCCAGACCAAAGGCTTCATATGGTCCTAAGGCTTCATACAGACAAAGGACTCACCTGAGTCACCCTAACGCCAATGTTTTGCAGGGAAACCATACTCATACCCATGAAGATGAGTGTGTTTCCTCAACCCGCTATATTCATAAAACAAATAATTTTTCTGCTTATTCTTATGAGTATTACTCTCCTCCTGCAAGATTATTTGCTAGGGCACCAAAGCCAAAATTCTCAGATGCTGCTCTTAGACTCATTGTTTCTAAGCCACCCCTGAAGATGTGGGTGGTTAAGAAGAACTAACTTTCTCTTGTAGGGAAAGGTCTCCAGCCTAAAATCAAAGGCGTCTGATCCTATTGTTGGGGACCTAAAACACTTGTCGGGCACAAGATCAAATGCCCAAATGGTTTACTATCCATTCTGTTCATGAATCACTTGCTAATCATCTTATCAGTCCTAACTTGGATCTAAGCTTTCATAATCCACTTGTACGTCAAATGTTTATGCTTCACAATGGCTTTTGGTGAAGCCTATCTTCCTAACTGCATTGTAGGGAGTGACACCAAAGTCTTCAGAATGGATTCTGGACAGCGGATGCACAAATCATATGACTGGAGATCGAAGTCTTCTTATGGACTCAACCTTACGTCCATCCAACAAGAGTCACATCACATTTGCTGACACTGGCAAAAGCAAAGTGTTGGGTCTAGGTAGAGTTGCAATCTCAAGAGATCAGCACATGGATAAAGTCATGCTTGTTGAATCTCTTGGTTTCAACTTAATGTCTGTCTCAATGCTTTGTGACTTGAACATGATTATGATATTTGGTAAATTTCGTTGCCTTGTACTAATGGAGTCTGACAAGTCTCTAGTATTTGAAGGATACAGAAAAGGTGATCTGTATATGGTAGATTTCTCAGCTGGACCGCAGATGGCCGTATGTCTTCTAGCAAAAGCTTCAGAGTGCTGGCTCTGGCATCGGAGGCTAGGACATGCTGGCATGAGGAACTTGCACACTCTCGCAAAGAAGAAGCACGTCATAGGCATCGAGGATGTCAAGTTCAAGAAAGATCATCTATGTGGTGCCTATGAAGCTGGGAAGATGACTAGGGCCAAGCATCCCTCGAAGACAATCATGACGACATCCAAACCCTTCGAGCTACTTCACATGGACTTATTTGGCCCTACTCACTACTCCATGTTCTCTACCACAGCTTGTCTCTATGGCTTCATCATTGTCGATGATTATTCAAGATACACATGGGTGCACATAATTCTCTACAAGACTGAAGTGCAAGATGTCTTCAGACGCTTCGCCAACCGTGCCATGAACAACTATGGCGTCAAAATCAAGCATATCAGAAGTGACAATGGCACTGAGTTCAAGAACACCGGCCTTGATCTTTACCTGGATACAATGGGAATCACTCATGAGTTCTCAGCCCCATACACACCTGAGCAGAATGGCATAGTAGAGCGCAAGAACAGAACCTTAATTGAGATGGCTAGAACGATGCTCGATGAATACAAGACACCAAGAAGGTTCTGGCACGAAGCTATTGATACTGCATGCCATATCATCAACCGTGTTTATCTTCACAAGCTTCTGAAGAAAACATCCTATGAACTCCTCATTGGAAAGAAGCCTAACGTAAGTTACTTCAGAGTATTTGGAGCTACGTGCTGGATCAAGGATCCACATCACAAGTCAAAGTTTGCACCAAAAGCACATGAAGGCTTCATGTTCAGATATGGAAAAGACTCACACTCCTACAGAGTCTTCAACATCTTTCTCCATAAAGTAGTTAAAACTGTGGATGTGCGGTTTGATGAAACAAATGGTTCACAAAGAGAGTTCCTGCCAAATATGCTAGATGAGGCTTCACCAAATGAATCTATCAAGCTAATGGGAACCGGTGAGATCATGCCTACTAAAGCATAGCCTGAGGAGGAACTCATCATTTCTGGTCCAAATCAACCTGACGAAAATGCTCAGCCTGAAGACAACCCTCCTGATGATGACAATGTACAGCAAGAGCAAAATCATCGTCCAACTCATCCTCGTGTTGCAAATGAAGTACAAGTTGAGAAGATAATTGACAGCATAAATGCACCTGGTCCACTTACTCGTTCAAGAGCAACATAGCTTGCAAATTTCTGTGGGCACTTTGCTTTTGTCTCAATATCTGAACCCAAGAAATTTGTTGAAGCCTTTATGGAACCTGAATGGATTCAAGCAATACAAGAAGAGCTTCAACAGTTTGAGCTGAACAACGTGTGGGAACTTGTCAAGCGTCCTGACCCTCGCAAGCACAACATAATAGGCACAAAATGGATTTACCGCAACAAGCAAGATGAGCATGGTCAAGTTGTCAGAAACAAAGCTCGTCTCGTTGCTCAAGGATACACTCAAGTTGAAGGGATTGACTTCGATGAAACATTTGCTCCTGTGGCTAGACTTGAAGCTATTCGTATACTGCTAGCCTATGCAAATCATCACAACATACTTCTGTATCAAATGGATGTAAAGAGTGCCTTTCTCAATGGAAGGATTGAAGAAGAGGTGTATGTTGCACAACCACCTGGCTTTGAAAATCCAAAACGTCCTGATATGGTATACAAACTCAAAAAGGCACTGTATGGCCTCAAACAAGCGCCTCGTGCTTGGTATGACACACTCAAAGACTTCCTAAAGAGCAAAGGCTTCAAACCTGGATCCCTAGATCCCACACTCTTCACGAACACATATGATGATGAACTGTTTGTCTGCCAAATCTATGTGGACGACATTATCTTCGGCTGCACTGACAAAAGATACAGTGATGAGTTTGGTCACATGATGTAAGAGCAATATCAGGTGTCCATGATGGGTGAGCTAAAGTTCTTCCTTGGTCTTCAGATTCGTCAGCAAAGCAACGGCATCTTCATATCTCAAGAGAAGTACCTCGAAGACTGCCTGAAGAAGTTTGGAATGCAAGACTGCAAAGGGTACTCGACGCCTATGCCAGCTAAACACCATCTGGGTCCCGACGCCAATGGTAAAGAGTTCGATCAAAAGGTATACCGCTCCATGATTGGTTCTTTGCTTTATTTATGTGCATCTAGGCCAGATATTATGCTTAGTGTTTGCATGTGTGCTCGATATCAAGCGGCACCAAAGGAGTCGCATCACTTAGCTTTGAAGCGAATACTTTGATATTTGGCTTACACCCCAACACTAGGATTATGGTATCCAAAGGGCTCAGAGTTTGATCTAGTTGGATTCTCAGCTGCTGATTATGCTGGTGACAAAGTTGATTGCAAGTCTACATCAGGCACATGTCACTTTCTAGGACGATCTCTTGTCTGTTGGTCTTCAAAGAAGCAGAACTGTGTATCACTCTCCACTGTTGAATCTGAATACATTGCTACTGGATCTTGTTGCGCTCAGCTTCTCTGGATGAAGCAAACGCTCAAGGACTATGGTGTCCATCTGAAGCATGTGCCACCCTTCTGCGATAATGAAAGCGCTATCAAGATTGCCAACAACCCAGTTCAGCACTCAAAGACAAAGCACATTGAAATTCGTCATCACTTTCTCGGAGATCATGTCATGAAGGAAGATATTGATATCATACACGTCAACATTGATGACCAACTGGCAGATATCTTCACAAAGCCCTTGGATGAGAAAAGGTTTTGCAAGTTGCGGTGTGAGCTAAATATCTTAGAATCCTCAAATGTCCTGTAATCAGGCACACATCCCAACACTTATGCATATTGATGACTTAGATGTGCAACACACGAAGTAAAGTATATCTTCAATCAATGAAGACTTACATTCTAAGTGTGAATACATTAACGCGGAATTTGACTTCGGAGCGCCACGATAATTGTGCACCGTGTCTGGGTCTAATACTTCCTATACGGTGGGTAACGCCACCACCAAATCTTTGTTTGAAGTGTTTCTCGTGGCGTTACATTTGCAAAGTCTTCACACTTGGTTTATCTTCGTATATATATATATATATATATATGTGTGTCTTCTTATTTGAATCTTTTGAACTAAGTGAATGTGATCGGACCCTAACCTCTCTATGCTCTCTCATCTCAAACTCTGCCTGTCCAAATCATATGCATTCTATTGGAACTGTCGAATATCTTCTCTGTGTCCTTGTCAGCAGAAGATACGGAGACAAACTTTACATCTGATTTTAATGCTCCATCATTTATACCTGAAACCCGGAGAAGCCGGAACGACCACTCCGACAGTCGTGGCGTACGTGGGATCGTGGGACAACTCCCAATGTGTTACATGTCCGCCACGTGTCCCTCAGATGTGAACCGCCAAGGGCACCTGCATAATTACGATGTGCCATCTCCCATGCTTATAAATGCACGTCCCATCATGGTCAAAAATTCTTCTACCACCTCTCCACCTCGACCAACCCTAGCGCCTCCGCTAGCTCTCGACGACGCTGGCGACGAAGCGCTTCGCTGCCGCGACCTCGTCGACGCCGTCTTCACGCCGGCCGCGGACATCGTCTACTTCGCCGTCGCCGTAGCTGTCCTCCGTCGCCAAGTTAGGACACGGAAGATCGAACTGCTGGGCATCCAACTCCTCTCCGTCTAAGTAGTTCATTGTGTGGTAAATTAAACTATCTTTTTACCATCTTCTTGATCCAGAAAGATTCATCACTTTTACCACAAGAAATTTCTTCCTACACATATATAGATCTATCCTGTCTGCATCTCACATCTTGCCTAGAACATTCACATATGCTTCAAACATAGTTAAATTCCTCACTTGTACCTATTCATGGATTCATACAAATCTGGAACCAACTCTCATCATATAAGTGAATGTCTTCGCGCTATGAGGTCAAAGTCTTCTAAACTGATTTATCTTCTCAAGCTTCTGAGAATGCATATGACCTCTTCCCCTTCCCTCACATCTCTAATGCTATCACAGGTACATGTCCGTGGGAGAATCCCTTGGTTCTCATAGTCTGCATTCATTTGCAGAATTCTTGCAGAGTCATATTCACTCTCCTGAAGCCAGTTCCTGTCTGACCAGCAGACCGAAGCATTTGCCAATGTTGAAGCCTTTCAGATTGATCCCAATGGCAACAGACAAGTCAGTTAGGAAGGATGGCAGACAGCGCCGTGGCAACACCTCTAAAGATTTGCCTCCAAATCTAAGTGAAATGTACAAGACTGATCCAGAGGAGGATTACAATCAGAGGAAGACACGAATCCAATGGATTCGAAGATATTAGGCTGAACAGTGGTTCAAGTACAGGTTCGTGACCCAAGAGTATGCTGAAAAGAATGCCACCAAGGGTCCTTGGGGAGATATTACCTACAAAAATCTTCCACCCAAGACTCAAGCTGAAGCCATTGCTCAAGGCTTCTACCCTTGCATGATCAGAGGGCCTCAACCTGCTGGTGCTGATCCTTCTTCTCTGCTCTGGTGTCCCGACGACAATTTGTTCAAGCAAAATCTTCAATATGCCAAGAACTCAGCCAAAGAGAACAAGAAGAACTTGGGATTGGACTTCAATCCTGGCCCCTCTACGCCCCGTGCTGATGGCACGCGCGAATCTGAACCAAACCTGGTTGGGCCTTTCTACAATTTAGATGAAGCGCCTGCAACTCCGAAGCCCAAGAAGAAGAAGAAATCCAAGGCTTCGAAGAGCACTCCACCAATTGCTTCGAGAGTGAAGCCCTTGGCCACTGCTCCACCAGCACCAAGTGTGCAGTCTGAGGAGCACTCTCACATCTCCAAGAGAAGACAGCTAAGGAAGAAGCCCTTGCACAACCCCAGTACAGCTCTCACTCATGACGTTGTTCTGAAGACTGCCAATGAAGCCTTTGATCTCTCGAGCGATGAAGATCTAGGTGACGATGCTCTGGAGCAATTGATCAAGAGCAAGCAAGACGCAGAAATCTTCAATGATCTGCCGCTCTTCGACGTGGAAGTGCTAAACAATTTCATTGATGAATGGTTTGACACCCCCAACCTCAGCTTCGACGATCTGCAGCTTCCAGTTGGCCTCAGCGTCTTCTTCCATGGCGCCATTGCTTCTGAGCTAGCTCTTGCTCACAGAATTGTTGAGCTGAAGCAAAAGATTGATTATGAAAAGGCTCAGTTCAAGAAGCATGTGGACAAGCTCAGCGTCCAAGAGATCCAGAACTTCAAGGTCATGATGCATGAGCTCAAGGAAGCCTTTCGCAAAAGGCATGAAGAAGCCAAAGGTTCTCGTGAGCGAATCAAGGCCTTGGCTGCCAAATGCGTTCAAGCATATAATGAAGCTGAAAAGCGTAAGCCCCTTGGGCGTCCTGGCATTGACCCTAGGATGGCTGCCAAGAAGAAAAAGAAGCAACCTGTGCCCGATGCTGAAAAATCCAGGCAGGAAATGCCTAGCATTGTCTTCCCTACCAGCATGACTGGCACGAAGCCTAAGGTCACCCCAGCTGCTTCAGAGCTCAAGAATACAAAGGTGGCTGAAGCTGAACAATTGATGATGCTCCACCCACCAAGAAGCGCAAGACAAAGAAGGACAAGGCTGCTTCCACAGAGCCCATCTTTGTCGAGCCCATATCAGTTGCTCGCCCCGCATCTACAGACCAAGAACGTCGCATGACAATCCATGAGCCTGCTCCCACAGAGGCTGAAGACATTCCAGCTGTTGACCCCACCGCAGCTGAAGACATTGGTCCTCATGACAATGTTTAAGATGATGTAGTCCTTCCTCAAATCGAGTACAACGTGGAATCTTTGCCTGTTCTTACGAACAGCGAACGCATCAGCATTGGTCGTCCATTGACGCCAATTGCACAGGATGACTCGTGGGCTGATCACCCACAAGATACACCAGCAACTCCCCCAACTCAAGTCACCAGTTCGGTGCTTGAAGATGAAGACTTTGAGGTCCACCCAACTCCATCCCCTCAGGCGTCGCCAGCATTTCGCAGGCTTCGCAAAGGACCAAGACCTCAAGTCGTTACCCCAAGTGTTCCAGAAGGAGAAGAGCAACAATCTGTTCCTGAAGCTACTCCCACTGTGAACCTCTCAGAATCTGAAGCTAAAGTGGCTGAAGATATTCCGGCTGCATCAGCCGAAGAAGAACAACCCCAAGAAGAAGAAGCACGCACTGCCACACCCCCTATTCTCGAGGAGAACGTGTCCGACCCTCTAGCTCCTGAAGTGGAGGTTACAAATTCAGAGGCTGCCACCACCAACACTGAAGCCAATGACGTGGTGATGGCTGAAGCCAATGTGGCACCTGAAGTCATAGTGGTGCCTCAAGTAATGGCGCCTGAAGCAAGTGCTGCACTTGATGCAAATCAGCAGCCTAAAGCCACTGCCTCTGCTCCTGTTCCGCCTCCAATGCCGCATACAATTGAGCAAGCTTACAATCAAGATGATCAGCTCATCACTGTCCGATGGCCCATTCTGACTCCACCACCTGCTGTTGGACCGCATGCTGCTGGTCCTCAGTTTGACCATCATGTTGAGCACAGGCCTCGAGTTCAGAAGCCTAAGCCAAGACCGCCAAGGTTTCCAGGTATTGCCACCTCTCAAAGGTCCTTCAATGCCAATAGCTTCACTGCGCACAACACATTCTTTGATGGCGCCAAGAACCCCTATTCCAAGCCAAGAATATCATCAGATAGGTTCTGGAGCCATCAGCAGCGCAGTTATTACTCAAGAGTACTCTATGATCAAGGGTGCATTTTCCCTCATATGCGTCTTGACACTTAAGCTATTGCTGGACTGCCCTGTCTTGAGGAAGCTCTTGATTGCTTCCGCGATGCTGGCCTGCTCAACTTTGTGACCGACAAGGAGCATTGGAAGGAAGAGCTGCTTCTCCAATTCTATGCAACCCTCCACATTCGAGGCTACAGCAGGGATCCGAAGACATGGGTCCTTGAGTGGATGACAGGCAATGTCCATCATGAAGCCAAAGCCTTTGATCTCATTGAGCTTACTGGCCTGCCCACTCCAGGAAAATTGTATGAACCTGGCTGTCAATTGCACAATGAAGCTTTAGAGAGTATCTTTCAGAAGCGCAAGCCCAACATGAGCCAAATGCTGAGCATGATGAAGCCTTTGCCCAGCGATGCCGAATATCCAAAGGAATTCTTTGTTGAAGACCTAGAGTATCTGCCACAAACCATCTATCATATCATCAGGCATACTCTATGGCCTGTCAAAGGGCATTCTTCATCAGCCAAGCTTGAAGGTACAATGAAGACATTGGTCTTCTATATCTTCAATGGCATCAGCTTCGATGCTCAAGATTTCTTCATCCGACAGTTGGCTGTGTCTGGCTCTGATCTGTTTGGTCTCAAGTTCTATGCTCCATGGATTATGCACCTCATCAAGCTTCATTCAGCTATCACTTATCAGCCCTCTGCTCGCAACCATCATATATTCTTGCCAGAGGTTGATATGTCAGCTGAAGCCATATACCAAGAGCCTTCCAAAGAGCATGTTAGTCTTCACAACGCTGATCACCAGAGCTTCACCCAGTAAATTGAAGTGTTCCAGCAGTCTCTCGTGTTTATCCTCTGGCTGGCCGTACTCGTCTACCTCGACATGCTGAAATTGAAGCCACTGAGAGCACTATTGCCCAAAGGCCTCAGAAGCGTTCTCGTATTCTCAATAACCGAGAGCTTCTTGTTGCCCTCCATCAGAAACAGGATAAGCATCACTACTGGCTGAAGCGTCAGATGCAAAGCCTCTTGGTGGACGTCAATCGCATTCGCAATCTTGCCACCAAGAATGCCTTTGTTGCTCATGAAACCTGTCGGAGGTCATGGAAGAGTTTAACTTTGCTCAGTGCTGAAGCGGATCTTCAAGACGATGGCTTCATAGAAAGATTCAAGTTTGGCCATACTCCTCCAAGGAATGATGTTCTGCGTCGAAATCCAACTCTTGAAGACTCTGACTACTCCTCCTCCGCTGCAACAGTTGACGTCGGGGTGATAGATGATCAAGATGATGCTACCTCACCACCTCCTACTTCAGCGTGTGTCGACACCGCACCAACTACTTCTGCACCGCCAAACACCAACGCCGACCCTGCATCCTCTCCTGCTCCAACTGGGAACGAGTAGAGGCTCTATGTCTTCAAACCTTTTTGGTCCTTACTGACAAAACGGGGAGAAGCATATGAGTTGATAGTCTTCAAGCGGGTCCATATGGGCGGGTGCTTTATATTTTTCCTAGTGTTAACAACTCTCGTTTTTGCTACATTTGGTTCTTTGAGTTGTAACACTTAAACTGATGGTCGTCTGCTACGTTTTTCTGCTACTCTGTAGTGCGATGATAAATTCCGCATGTGCTACGTTATATTCCGCACTTAGTCATTTTTGCAGACATCCATTTTTCATTATGCATATCATTATATTCGACATATCAATTGTGCATGATGATTTGTCTTCATAAGTTGAAGGGGATCTCCACAAGTACAACCTGCCATGTGCATTTGCATTCAAAGGCAAATCAACTATATGCACATCTTCAGGGGGAGCCTTTTGCTACTTACGAAGACAATACCTTTATCCTTTACAATTTCACATACTTTTATCCCCGTTGAAAACTTCAACCAGTTTGTCATCAATCACCAAAAAGGGGGAGATTGTAAGTGCATCTAGTGCCACCCCTAGTTGGTTTTGGAGTATTGACGACAAACCTGGTTGAGGGACTAATGTGTTTGTGAGAATTGCAGGATAACACAGGTAGTAGTCCCTCATTGATTCGGTTTACCTACCGGAGATGACCCCTAAAATGTATGAGGACATTGACAACGGTGGTGGTACATGAAGATAATCATATTGAAGACTATGACAAGAGAAGACATTGTGTGAAGACTATGGAGCGCGAAGACTTATATGCTTCGTTGTTTCCTTTTCTTCTTTGTTGAGTCATAGGAACCACCGTATTGTTAAGTGGGGTCCAAGTGAACTAAGTCAGAGTGACTCATGTGATGCTCAACCAAATCCTAAGTCTTCGAGCGAAGACAATGAGAGCAAATCTTATCCAGAGCTGGATGAGTCACCTTTACTTGTAGCCCAAGTAAAGTTGCCATGTGTGTTTGAAATCTGACCATTGGAACACGTGTCAGTTCCCTAGTGACCCAGGGTCACTTCGGGCAAATCACGTCGGGTTGCCCAGTGGCTATAAATAGCCCACCCCCTACACCATAAATTGGTGGCTGCTCAGAGTTATTGCACGGCTTCTGTCGTTTGAGAGCAACCCACCTCCAAAGCATTTGAGGGAGAGATCCTTGCGAGGACAAAGCCAAAACACCTAGAGCCAAAGAGTGTTAGGCACCACTGAAGTCTTTCTGTCTGTGTGACCTGAAGACTTATTACACTTGAGGACTGTGTTTCCTTCAGCCGGTTAGGCGTCGCGTTCTGAGCATCCAAGAGTCATTGTGGATCGCCGATGAACGAAATCTGTGAAGGTTTGGAAGTCTACCTTGAAGACTTACCAGAGTGATTGGGCGAGGACTAGGTGTCCTTAGCTCAAGGGGAATAAGGTGAAGACGCGGTCTTCTGAGTTAAATCTCAGCCTCCCTAACCAGACGTACAGTTGTCACAGCAACTGGAACTGGTCTAACAAATCATTGTCTTCCCCGAGCTACTGGTTCTATCCTTTCCTTCCCTTTACTTACTGTCTTACGTTGTGAAGTCATTGCCTGCCTGCCTTATCTGATTGACTTCACTGTGTGACTACTTGTTCTGATTGGCTTCATTCCTTCTTCCATCTTGATCCTTACTGCCTAGCAGCTATTAGTCTTCATGCTTTCACTTAATTGAATACCTGACTATGGCCTGTCTAGTGTTGTCTACTTTCCGCTCCATATAAATAGGATTGGATTTATCCTTTGTCTTCGAAACTTCCATGTTTTGAAGCATTTCATAAAAATCGCCTATTCACCCCCCCTCTAGTCGATATACTGCACTTTCATCACTGGGATCAAGCACCGTAAGATCGAACCCACTATCGGGCACCTCTTCCCATTGCAAGATTAATAGATCAAGTTGGCCAAACAAAACCCAATATCGGAGAAGAAATACGAGGCTATAAGCAATCTTGCATATAAGAGATCAAAGAAACTCAAATAACTTTCATGGATATAAAAAGATAGATCTGATCATAAACTCAAAGTTCATCGGAACCCAACAAACACACCGCAAAAAGAGTTACATCATATGGATCTCCAAGAGATCATTGTATTGAGAATTAAAAGAGAGAGAGACAGGAAGCCATCTAGCTACTAACTATGGACCCGTAGGTCTACAAAGAACTACTCACACATCATCGGAGAGACACCAATGGAAGTGGTGAACCCCTCTGTGATGGTGTCTAGATAGGATCCGGTGTTTCTGGACTCTTCGACGGCTGGATGAATATTTCATCGACTACCCTAGGGTTTTGGTAATATTGGGGTATTTATAGAGCAAAGAGGCGGTCCGGGGGGCACCCAAGGTGGGCACAACCCACCAGGGCGTGCCTGGGCCTCCTGGCGCGCCCTGGTGGTTGTCCCCTCCTCGGTACTCCCCCCAGGTGCCACCAGGGCCCATAGTGTTCCTTCTGGCCCAGAAAAAATATCCAAAAAGTTAGGCGGTGTTTGGGCTCCGTTTGATATTGATTTCCTGCGATGTAAAAAACATGCAGAAAACACCAACTGGCACTTGGCACTATGTGAATAGGTTAGTACCAAAAAATTATATAAAATGATTATAAAACATCCTAGAATGATAATATAACAGCATGGAACAATCAAAAATTATAGATACGTTGGAGACGTATCAGCACCCCCAAGCTTAACTCCTACTCGTCCTCGAGTAGGTAAGTGATAAAAATAGAATTTTTGATGTGGAGTGTTGTTTATCAAGTCATATCATATTCTTTTCTTTATAGCATGGACATTTGGACTTTTATATGGTTCCAAGCAATAGTCTAGTTTGGACATAATAATTTAGATACTCAAGCATATTATGCTCAACCATTGATCCATTCATGAAACACACTCGCATATTAGTTACCTCCAATGCTCAAGTACGATCATAGTGATTCCTAGTTGGTGCTTGTAAGAGAAGATGGAGACTCAAATTCAAAATAAAAATTGCATAAGTAAAAGAAAGACCCTTCGCAGAGGGAAGTAGGGATTTGTAGAGGTGCCAGAGCTCAAAGCAAAAATTGAGAGATAAAAAAATTTGGGGAGGTATACTTTTTCCACCAACGAGAACGACTTGAGGTTCCCAACACTTTCCATGCTAGATATATCATAGTCGGTTCCCAAACAGAAAATAAAGTTTATTCCTTTTCCACCAAACTTTCACAAGCCATGGCTAGCCGAATCCACGATTTCCTTCCATACCAACACTTTCGAAGGAATTTATTATTTGACAACATAAAGTATTTTTTTCATTTTGGGACTGGGCATCCCTAATACCTTTGCCGTACTCTCTTGCAATGACAAGTGAATAAACACTCGTCATGAGAATAACACATCCGGCATGGAAAATATTGGCCACCCCTCACCGCCTCGCGAGCGGTATGGGCACACAAAAGGGAAATTTATTTTGAAAATTAGAGATGGCACATACAAATTTGCTTAGAACGGCAAGGAAATACCGCATATAGGTAGGTATGGTGGACTCATGTGGCAAAACTGGGATAAAGGATTTTGGATGCACAAGTAGAGATCATACTTAGTGCAAAATGAAGGCTAGCAAAAGACTGGGAAGCGACCAACCATGAAACAAATAATGTCGTAAGAGAACACTGAGCATAAATAACACCGATTAATGCACCACAAGTAGGATATAATTTCATCGCATAATTATTGACTTTCGTGCTTGCATAGAGAATCACAAACTTTAACACTAGTATTCTTACTAAAGCACAATTACTCATCAACATGACTCACATATCATATCATCATGTCTCAAAACTATTACAAGGAATCAAGTTTATTTTGTCCAATGATCTTCATGACATTTTTTGCTTTATCCTTCTTGGATATCTATCACTTTGGGACTAATTTTCATGTGTTGCTTTTCATAAGCTCAAACAAATATAAGTGAAGATCATGAGCATAATCTTTTCTTCTTCTCTCAAAATAATATAAGTGAAGCAAGAGAGAATTTCTTTAAAATTTACTAACTCTCAAATAAATCTAAGTGAAGCAAGAAAGTATTTATTTAAAAATACTAAGCACACCGTGCTCAAAAAGATATAAGTGAAGCACTAGAGCAAGTCCTAACTCATAAAAAATTAAGTAGAGCATAGAAAGCTATTCTAGCAAGTCATGGCATAATTTTGGATCTCTCAAATGGGTGTGTACAGCAAGGATTTATGACTTAAAAAGCAAAATAAAACAAGCAAAGACTCATATCATACAAGACGCTCCAAGCAAAACACATATCATGTGACGAATAAAAACATAGCCTCGAGTGAAATACCGATAGTTGTTGGAAGAAAGCGGGGATGCCACTCGGGGGCATCCCCAAGCTTAGTTGGTTGCTCATTCTTGGATAACAGCTTGGGATGCCGGGGCATCCCCAAGCTTAGGCTCTTACATCCTTCCTTCATCCATCGTAAGATAACCCAAAACTTGAAAACTTCAATCACACAAAACTTCAACAAAACCTTCGTGAGATCCGTTAGTGAAAGAAAGCAAACCACTACTATAAGTACTGTATCAAACCAATTCATATTTTTTTTGTATTATATCTACTGTATTCCAAATTTTCTATGGCAAAAACTCATCAAAGAAAACCATAGAGCCATCAAAATAAGCACACAACACAAAGAAAACATAATCTGTCAAAAACAGAACAGTCTGTAGTAATCTGGAAGTTTCGAAAACTTCTGGACCTCTAGAAATCTTGAAAAATATAGGGACACGTGAGCAATTTGTATATTAATCTTTTGGAAAAAGAATCAACTAAAAATCAATTTTCTATTAAAAATGGGAATTTTTCTCGTGGGCGTAAAGTTTCTGTCTTTTTCAGCAAGATCAAACTACTATCATCCAAGAAGATCCTATCGGTTCTACTTGGCACAAAACACTAATTAAAACACACAGAAACACAATCATACCAGTAGCATAATTGTGTAAACACTCAAGAACAGCAAGCAAAAAGCAAAAATAAATTTTATTCATTGCGTTGCCTCCCAACAAGCGCTATCGTTTTACGCCCTTAGCTAGGCATAATAGCAAGATTTCAAGTATTGTCATCCTTGTTGGATGTTCCATAAGTTGCCCTCATTATATATTCATAAGGCAATTTGATCTTGGTTCTAGGGAAGTGTTACATGCCCTTTCTTAAGGGAAATTGGAATTTAATATTCCCTTCTTTCATGTCAATCACCGCGCCAATAGTGCGCAAAAACGGTCTACCAAGTATAATAGGGCAAGACGGATTGCAATCGATATCAAGAACGATAAAGTCTATGGGTACATCCAACAAGGTCGGGAGAAAAAACTTCGGGTTAATTTTCTCTTAACCAGAAGGGACCCTAGAAGGTCGGGAGAAGTCCAGAAAAGCCACGAGGGAGCGGCAAGCTCGCTAGGCGCGCCTCGGGGGGGGGGGGGGCGGCCCCCAGGCTTGTGGGCCTCTTATGGCACATATTGACCTAATTCCGCCTCTATAAATTCTTAAATATTCTCTGTATACCGAAGAGCCATCCCAAATATTTTTTCCGCCGCCGTAAGTTTGTGTTCTTCCGAGATCCCATCTAGAGGCCTTTTCCGGTACTCTGTCGGAGGAAGAATCAATCATGGAGGGCTTGTACATCATCCTCGATGCCTTCCCAGTGATGCGTGAGTAGTTTACCATAGACCTATGAGTCCATACCTAGTAGTTGGACCGCTTCTTCTCTCTCTTTGATCTTCAATAAAATGTTCTACTTGAACTTCTTGGAGTTCTATTCGATGTAATCTTCTTTTGCGGTGTGTTTGTCAATGTTGGGGATATCGCTTATCGGGAACTTATCGGTCGACCCATGATAAGGGGTAAATCGGCCAGTTTATCGGCAAATCGGCCGATTTATCGCAATATCAGCTGATTTATCGGCCGATTTATCTTATCGGTCAGACAACGGTAAGCGATAAATCGGCCGATTTATCGGCATATCGGAAGATATCTTGAACAGAGGTGTTTGTTTAGATCCGATGAATTATGGTTTTATGATCAGATTATCTATGAATATTAATTGAGTCTTCTCTGAATTCGTTTATGCATGATTATTATATCTTTATATTTCTCTTCGATCTATATGTTTGGTTTGGCCAACTAGATAGATTTATCTTGCAATGGGAGAGGTGCTTTGTGATGGGTTCAATCTTGCGGTGCTCAATCCCATTGACAGAAAGGGACATGACACATATTTGTAGTGTTGCCAGTAAGGATAAAAAGACGGGGTTTATTCATATTGATTGGGTTTACTTTGTCTACATCATGTCATCTTGCTTAAGGTGTTGCTCCGTTTTTATAACTTAATATCTAGATGTATGCTGGATAGCGGTCAATGGGCGGAGTAATAGTAGAAGATGCAGGCAGGAGCCGGTCTACTTGTCCCGGACGTGTTGCCTATATACATGATCATTGCCTTGGATATCGTCATAACTATGCACTTTTCTATCAATTGCCCAACAGTAATTTGTTTACCCATCGTATGTTTTTTGTTCGAGAGGGAAGCCTCTAGTGAAAACTATGGCCCCTGGGTCTACTTTTATTATATATAAAATCCAAAAATAACTTGCTGCAATTTTATTACCGTTATTTTATTTTGTGTTTTATCTTATCTATCTACCACTACGAGATTTGATCCTTGCAAATAACCGCCGAGTGGATTGATAACCCCCTTGTTTGCGTTGGGTGCAAGTATTTGTTTTTATGTGTGCATGTACTGTTAACGATGTTTTATGTGGTTCTCCTACTGGATTGATAACCTTGATTCTTAACTGAGGGAAATACTTATTTCTAATGTACTGCTTCATCCTTTCCGCTTCGAGAAAATCCCAACGCGGCTCACAAGTAGCAGTTGGTACCCCCTAGTCTAGGACACCGTCATTGGCCGTTGCACGTGGGAATCTTTTTTTAAATACTACATTGGCAGGGTCATGAACTCAAGACCTCGTGGGGCGGATACCATATTGAACACATGCTCTAATCAACTAATCCAAAGTCCGAACAAATGAAGAGAGACGGGCAATGTATTTCAACAATCAACAATATACTTTTCCTTTGGCGGGAAGATTAACTAATCACAGGAATTCTAACTCAGTTAGCTAAACCATACCTTTGGCGGGAAGATTAGCTAATTATAGGAATTTTAACTCAGTTAGCTAAACCAATAGCTACTAGAATGCCCATGAAATTAGTTATATATGCATGAACCTGGCTAAACCAACAGCTTGAAACAATCATGCATGAGGTTTCAACCACTGTTCTAGCAGCTATATATAACCACACCCAAGCTTGCCATTTAAAGGCTTACGAAATGCCCTAAGATAAACAAAACCCGATATTCTAGTAGCCAGGTTCATGCATATATATATCACCCAATCCAATCATATAAATCCTCTATGATTTTGTAATGTGTCGTGCACATTTTTCTGTGCCAATCATTGGCAAGGAAAATAGTGGGTGAACGAAGAGGGCAGACAAAAATAAATACCTTGACAGGCACAGCATAGATTAAGCAGTGGAATACTTTGATGCATCTTCCAAGTGTGAAATTGAAAGGGACATCTGTTCTACTAATTCCAGGTAGCTCCTCTTCACCAATCAAAAGGAAATGCTCCGTGCTTGCTTGGTGAAATGAAATGGTGGTAACTGAAAAAGGGGGTCATGCACGGTAGGATTTACACTTGCGGATAAAATGTATAGCTTCTTTGCAAACATCTGATGTGGAATCACACAATAGTGGAGCTCACTTTCTGTTGATTAATTTTCACCACTGTAGATTGTGCAAGTAAAGCACACACTTTCCACTAGTTCAGGCGTGTGCAGGGTAGCTGTAGGGCAGTGGTGGTACCTACCCGGTACTTTTGAACCCAGTCAAGCCACAACACAAGACCAAGTGTCTAGAACGCCTTTTTCTTCTTGTTTTTTTTCCAGCACGTAGATGAACACAAGACATGAAGTATTGTGAATTTCAGTTCAGTTCATGGACATGTAAATCATGTGTATGTGTATATAGGAGTAGGAAGAATCTCAATATCCACCCCATCAATGTCAGGTGAACTAACATACATACATATTTTCCACTCCTCACTGATTGATTGGATACTTAGCGATGGTCTGAGCAATTAAATAAGTTTTCTATCCATTGCTGCGTGGAAATGGATATTATTGGTTTAGGTATGGTTTGACAAGGCATGGATGTTGACTCGTTAACAGGGGACAGCGCCAAGCTAATTAAATCAAGGAAAACCGGGGTTTCTCACTTACTTCCTCAAGCAAATGAAATAATGGCAGAGGAGTTGTTAATATACTCCTACGTATAGAGGCAGTCTTCACATAAGGTTGACAAGACGTTTATGACTTTGTGCACAGCTGAAATGTCCCGTGATTATCCGCGCGATCGGTTAAGCGGTAGTATAATCGTATGTAGACGGTGTCAAGGTCTAAACGGGGGATTATAAGACGGTCATCGCCTGCTGAGTAGAAAAATGGCCGATCAAAGCACATTTTATCTTGGACAGCTCATAAAGAATAATGGTTACGTTCTCACCGGGCGGTGTAAAAACAGTAAACTTTATGAACGTTCTTTGAACCCTTTGGAGCATGGCTGGAAAAGAGAAGAGAAGGGCTGGACATGGACGCATAAAATAAAGAAACCGCTGCGGGGCCAGCCAATGGGAGATGGCAGTCAGTTCCAATGTGATAAGAGTGCAGTCAGGGAGAGGGGGAGCTTCTTGACAAAAGCCCTTCAAGTCAAGACAAGACCCCCTACTCTACTATACCACCTTCTTCCTCCTCTCTCTCTCTTTCTTCTCCATCTTTCTCTCTTCACACACACACAGAGGGGAGAGGGAGAGACCAAAGCAGATTAAAGCAAGCAGGCAAGAAGCGACAAGATCCCCGGCCCTCTCAACTGTGGGATTAGCAAGCAGTACACACGCGCCCCACAAGGCGAAAGAGGGCGTCTGGCTGTGAGATGCATCAAGACAAGAAGTTGCAGGGTGCGTGAAGAGCAAGAAGAACACAGGACAGGAGAAAGAAAGAAAGAAACGGTCAAGCCTGGCCCCTGCTCTGCTCTGCTCAAGCCGGTCTCTTTTGTGCTGTAAAACCCAGTGCCCTGGTATGTTGTTTGTCTCCATCCTCTTCCTCGCTCGCATGCCTTCTCTTTGCTGAGGTAGATATATAGGCATAGGGGGTTGCCTCTGTGTGTTGCTCATCTGAGGTTTTCTTGTGCGGCATGCAGAAGCCAAGCAGCCAAGAGCGCAAAGAGCATCTCTACTGGGAGTGGGAGATCGAGGCAGCAAGAGTTTCGGCTTGGTGGTCGAGGATGGAGGAGGCGAGCAGCAGTTCGGGCCATCCGAGGCACAGGGCTCCTCCTCCTCATCATGTTCTTGGCTATGGCGGCTTCCATGCCGCCATGGCCATGCCAACCAACTCCATGCCTCCCGCGACCTTCTTGTAAGAACAATCTCTTCTCTCCTCTCTCTCTCTCTCTCTTTCTCTCTCGTCGTTTTGTCTTGTTTTGTTTGCCATCTCTCTTCTGCTTCTTTCCCCTATATGGAAACCAACAACCATGATGAACAGCATGCACTTTCTTTTTCATGATTTGGCAAACATGAGTCCTGATTCATCTCTGCATGCGTATTGCCTTGTATGGAGTTCTTTTGTCGGCTTGCTGTTCTTCCTGTTTCCTGCCGTCGATCCTCCGAGCGTGTAGATACATACATGCATACATACATAGGAATCTTTGTGTAGATCACGTATTAATTTGGTGATGGCAATGTAATGGTGACGGTCTGTACGTGCGTGCAGCAGCGAGCAAGACGGAGGAGGAGGAGGAGGAGGCGGCGCCTACTTCGGGGAGCTGGAGGAGGCCCTCATGCACCAGGTCGCCACGCTCAGCAGCAGGAGGATTTCGCATTCCCATTCCCAACAGCAAGCTGCTACGGCCACCTCCACGGATCATCCTCATCATCCCCACCACCATGGACACAACCATGCCATGCGTACGTACACACAACACCTCTCTCTCTCTCTCTCTCTCTCTAGCCTAGCCAAGCGAGTCCAACAAGAGACCAAAGAGCACAAGGCTGCGAGCCGCTTTACCGAGAGGTTAGGGCATCCTAGTCAAAAGTAACCATGCAGTGCGGCAGAAGTGGCAGTTGTGTGTGTGTGTTGCTTGTGACCCCCTTCTCTCTCTCTCTCTACCCCATGGACCATGGTACTAGCTAGATAGAGTAGTGTGTGTGTGTATGCATGTAGACTGCAGCAACTCTCTGGCTCTGGCTTGGCTGGCTCTCTGCAAGCAAGCGAGCAAAAGCACAGCTCAAAGGGAATAACCCCCAAGGCCACTTTCAGTTTCACTGCCACAGTGGGCCCACACGACCGCTGCTACCCCTACCCCTTTGTGATCACAGGCAGTACTAGCGCCGCAGGCTTTGCACTTCACCTCTCTCTGCTGTTGCCTGTTGGGATGCATGTCTTGATCTCCTCCTCCCCTATCATATCTTCTTGCAGCCTTCCCCAGTACTGTGGCTGATACTGCTACAGCGGCAGCGGCAGCGGCTAGGCCGCCTCCCACGCTGGACATCTTCCCCTCCTGGCCGCTCGCTCTCCATCACCACACACCAAAGGTAAATAAATATACTGTACTACTGCAGCAAAAAGATAGAATTACTACAAGCATTTGGCATGCACCTAAAACTGTTTTCACTGAGATGTGTATATATGCGTTTGTCTTTTGGGCAAGCAGGAAGGTTCAAATGTGACAGCAGACAGCACGGACTCAGAGAGCAGCAGCAAGAACAACATCAACATGGACTCATCGGATCATCACCACCACCACCACCAGCAGCAGCAGCAGCAAGGGATGGTAGGATTGGTGACCGTGGCAGGCCAGTTCCATCAGATTTCACAGCAGCATCACCAGCAGCAGGTACTCTACCACTGTGAATGATCATACAGTATCAAAATTCATTTAATGCATCGGCATATGCATTGTTGCTTGGCTTCCTTGCGTGTCTTTGTTCTTTGCTTCTCCACATTCTCCCCTGGCCATCATCATCCATCTCTCCTACTAGAGCTAGAGTAGCCTGGTGCCATGTCAGTAGCTAGCTAGGCCACAACTTCCAAGATGCTCATGTAGCAAAATGCTTCTGCCATAGGCAGCACAAGAAAGAGAGAAAGAAAGAATCCACACGGTTGAGGCAGGGTGTGCATTTAAGATGTGTTGCTGCCCCCAAGATCTCCAATCCCAACACGTTAGGTGAACCTTTTTTTCTTTTTTTCTTTTGGACCTATGGAAACAAATCTAGAGAGCTTGTTGGAATAGCAACATATCTTCCTTCCATTCTAGGCACACACAGTACATGTGGATGGATAGGTGATTAATGTACAAGATATGTTAGATTAGAGCCTAGCTGCCATGCCATATTGCCATTGCCGTTGGTGATGCAATAGGAGACAAGGGATCATTCTTACAATATTGTCTCTAGCAAGAAACTGTGGCCTCAATTAGTTGGATGCTTGAATAATGCCACCTTGCTTGGGTCAGTGTCTGCTTTAGGTGCGCGCTGCTTTCTGGTCAATTGGTGAACTGCCAATGCCAGGGCATATGTATATGTATTGTTGGATGGGCAAATAAGCAAGACAAAATCTTATGCGCTGATTAATTTATCCACGCTTCTTTCTCAAACAAAATACAACAATTCACACCCGGCTGAAAGAGAGCCCTGCAAATTAGGAGGCGACGCGACAGCAACACACCATCAGAAAAGAAAAGCAGAACCTAATATATATACCTTTTTTTTTGGTCTGTCGTTGGAGTGGGTGGTTTCCACCAAATGTACATTGCTGTTTCTTTATCTCTGCTTGATGTAACGTGCATGCAGTAGAGACCATATTATATAACTAGTAGTATTTGCTTGATTGCACCATGGACACATTGTTCCTCCATCCCCCAGCTCTATCATATATACTAGTAGCGGTCTTAAGTGAGCATGATGTGTCAACTGATTGCTTCTTATTGACATTCTTCTTCTAATATGCAATGTCGTGACTCGTGACCCATATATTTGAGAGAGAAAAAATCAATTAATTGATTTTAGCTTGTGCTGGGCTTCTTATGGTCGCTTGTCATGTGCAGAAGATGGCAACAAGTTCCACTCACAGTGACAGGACTGGCAAGCCGCTTGATCCAAAGGTACCATCGAAATCTGTGTTCCTGGAGCAATGCAATGCATTTTGTTTTGAGAATTTTGAGATTTATAATGAGTTCTTCTTCTCCCTTGGTGGTCAGCAGACGACGAGGAGGCTAGCGCAGAATCGAGAGGCTGCAAGAAAAAGCAGGCTGCGGAAGAAGGTGGACCATGCTTTGTAATCTTAACTGAATTGGTGCTCCCAGCATTGAATTTGCCAAGTTATTGACTTGTGCATCTGCATTATCCATCATGTGTAGGCTTACATTCAGCAGCTTGAGAGTGGCAAGCTGAAGCTTGCTCAACTGGAACAGGATCTCCAGCGGGCTCGTTCTCAGGTGCTTCTCATTTCTGCAGCTAATTCACCATCTGCACCTGTGCATATATGATCACAAAAATCACTCGAGTTAGAAAAATATCATTCAAGTATCGAGCTAGGTTTTTCATATTGTAAAGTGTGATATGAACCTGTGAGCTTTGTGTAGGGACTCTTGGTTGGAGGAGCTCCAGGTGGAAACTCCAGCCCTGGTGTGTAAAGTCAACCCCAATATAAGCTCTCCTGCGCATTCACTGATTAGAATGTGTGGTGGGAATCTGGTTAAGTTTTGGCACTGGACTGAATCCGTATTGTGATATCTATTTTCCAGGTGCTGCTATGTTCGATGTCGAGTACAACAGATGGCTGGATGACGACAGCAGGCGCATGATTGAGCTCCGGGGAGGCCTGCACGCGCACTTGCCGGATGGTGACCTCAGGGCCATCATCGACGACACCTTGACCCACTACGATGAGCTCTTTCGCCTCAAGAGTGCCGCTGCCAGGGCGGACGTCTTCCATCTCATCACTGGGATGTGGGCGACCCCAGCCGAGCGCTGCTTCCTTTGGATGGGCGGCTTCCGGCCCTCTGATCTGCTCAAGGCATGTGTCTCTAACTACACTGAACATTAGCAATGTTATTCCTACAAAAATAAAAACGAAATCAACTGTCATTTTCATTTCATAGTTCCTTGCAAAAAAGGTTCATTTGATAGTTCAAGAACCGAATTGCCAAACAAACTGTCGAAGTAAACTAATGATATCCTAATGAAAGTACATACTTCCCACTGTTGCTGCAGACACTGGCACCTCAGCTTGATCCCTTGACTGAACAGCAAATGGTTGGCATCTGCAGCCTTGAGCAGTCATTGCAGCAGGCAGAAGAAGCTCTCACCCAGGGCCTGGAGCAGCTCCATCAGTCATTAGCAATCACGGTGGCAGGCAGCGGGTCTCTTAGCGACGATGCCAACATGGGGAGCTTCATGGGCGACATGGCCGTTGCTCTCGGCAAGCTGGCCAACCTTGAAGGCTTTGTCATACAGGTAACCCAAGATGTGTGACTACTCTTCAAACTTGACCATTATGTCAGTTTATGCTAGACTATTCGCTCATCGTATTCAAATTTGTGGATGAGCAATGAAGCCGCCTGGTAAAACTTGTAGGCAAATGTACCAACAATCTGCATTCAGGGGAAATTTATTGCTCTGGCCACACCTAAATCATTTTAGCATCAGTTCTGCTACTAACTGTGCCAAGAATACGTAAAAAAAATTAAACCTCATAAGTAGTTCCACTAATAGTGCCAAAAATAAGTGATTTGTCAATTTAAAAGGTCAATCTATCCACAATCCGCAAGTTATCATTCTTTTAAACTTCATTTGTTCATATGGTGTATTCCAAAAAGGTTTATTGCTAGCATCTGCTCTGAGTTTTAGCTGCCAGGAATAAGATCACTGAGGCATGTACTAAAACAACATATGTGACATGTCATTTCCAGGCTGATAACTTGAGGCAGCAGACTCTTCACCAGATGCACAGGATTCTGACAGTTAGGCAGGCAGCTCGATGTTTCTTGGCTATTGGCGAGTACCATAACCGCCTCCGTGCCCTAAGCTCCCTCTGGGCTTCTCGCCCTCGAGAGTAAGTACCACGCAATTCTTACCTCTGTCCTGTGGTTAGTTTTCTTTTTCTAAATATGAAGTCTGTTACCTGTAGCTGTTGAAGTTATAGCCTATCTACCAATTTAAAAAAATCTAAGTGCATATGATTGAGCAAGGGCTTAATAGAGGCGAGAATCATCTTAGTTTATTAATACCCAGATGTGCCCTACTAATCAGCATGGAATCGACTACCCTCCTACCAGCAATCACAATGCAAAAGTCAGCAGGCTTGTTTTGTACACCATAGCCTGCACTAAAACAAATGGCAAAAACAAGGTGCATCTATGCCTCTATGGTGTGCAGAAAAAGAACTAGAGATGGTTTCTTTCGCTTTTTCCTGGGATGCTTTCAGCTATCCCTGCCTCTGTTTCTTTTCCCTAGGATATGTTCAGCTATCCCTGCCAACTAACCATTTTCTGTTTCGGCCTAAAAGAAGCATAGGTTCAGCTGTTGTAGTACCATTTTTCTGGATCTATCTCTGATCTATTTATTGCTGGTGCATATATTGCCTGCAGGATACTGATGACAGATGAAGGCAATTGTGGAGAGCTAAGCATTGCAGCACATCCATCTGAAAGCCAATATTCAGCCTACTGATTCAACTGTATCTTGGAACTAACCTTCAAAGTAGGAGCATAAGCAAAACAACTGGGAAGAAATTTTTTGGATGTAATGTAGCAGATATGTGAGAAACAGAGAGCTGGGAAACAAAGGAAGCTCCAGAAATGGAAGAACTTGTCAGAACGCGTAGAACTGTCATCAGATTTTCTTGAGTCAAATGGTTTAATGTATCCTGGAGTGAGAACAAATGAAGGACACCCAGAGTTCATTATTGAAATAGTACTTCAATTTGTGTTATTTTCATTACTTCTGGCTGCATTTTGTAAGAACACCTTCTACCATGCACCACTTCCAAAATATCTTGAATTGAATAGGTGAGCTATCTGACAGAATTTGGAAAAGAATATCACACTGCCAGAAAACGGGGAAAAGGTTGGATAAAATATCAAAACACTGATATTCAGTCACAATTGTTTTATCATTAGGAGGGAACAAAGGGGTAATCTCTGAGCATGAGTACACAAACCTGTTCCAGATATCAAATTTAGTACCTCATTCAGAGTCTTATAATGCACACACTGCTGTTGAGTTATAACTTCAAACTACAATTGATTTTTACATCTGTACGGTTCAAGCATGCTAGTACGTAAATAGTAGGAGGAAAAGAATGGTCATTTGAAGTTAAACCTTGCTATAATTTTGCAAAACAGATAATAGAAACCAGCTTCAGGATTTGTTCAAGTTTCTTCCATTATAAACCAAAGTGTACACTGCACAACACTGATTTTGCTGTGAAAGAGTTGCTTAGAGGAGCAACTACCGCAGATACATTGAACACACACGTAAAAGAAAGGAATGACTTTCCTGCATCTTCAGGGGGGGATGGATGATTTCCTTGTGTCACACATGATTGACATGTGGAGGAATATTTCAAATAAAGAATGGCGTGGTATTCCTATACAATATGGCTTTACTCGGTGTTGGTTCTAACCTCACAGAAGAAGTATATCATGTAAGAAAGAAATCAGCTCACAGCTAATTATCCTTTTTCTGGGCAACTCGACTTTTGGACCAATCTTCCAAAGTTTTGCGGTGAAGAGCGTTCATTTTGATCTTCCTCCTTCCTCGGATGACGTTTTCGGCGTCATTCCAGTTTTCGGCAACGCCCGTCGCCACTAGAATTGCGCACATGACACAGGCACTTCTTCCATGACCTGATGTGGTTGTAAATCATGCACAAAACAGATAGCCAGTTTATCTTCATGTGGTGTCACTTACAAATAAATACAACAAAATTACCAGGCTACGCAATGGTTCGCCCAAAGTAGAATAAACAAGAGAGGGGAGATCATTGCTAACCAAATGCGCAGTGGACATAGACGGGCTTCCCCTGGGCTCTCTTCTCGCAGGCCCACCGCGCAGCGAATTCGATCTGGGACGGTAACGGGGCCCTGGTATCCCAAGTAGCAAGACAGACATACTCATCCACCTTCACAAACGAGCTCCTCGGCAGCTCACAGGTGCAATCCACGACGGACGGATCCCCGGGAGGCAGGTGCTTTGCCATGAACGGCCAGCCCCCGAGGTAGAGCCCCTCGGCGATCTCGTCGTACACGTTCTCCTTCCTGAGGAACCTCTTCACCTTGGCGTACGTGCGTGCCAGCATCAGGAAGGGGCCGAAGAGCACGGACGACCAGAGGGGGAACCGGCCCGACGGGTTCTTGCCCAGGATCCAGGGCAGGTTGACGGCGGTGTGGGACGCGACGGTGACGACGTAGGCGACGCAGCTGGTGGCGAGGATGGGGGCCGTGGCGGCGGCCCTCACGCCGGCCTGCCGCAGGGCGAGGGACGAGACGAGGAGCGCCGTTGCCGCGATGCCCGTCACCTTGGAGATCCCCATTGCTGTCAAGGTGGAATCTTGTGTCGATCCGTTTGGGGGTAATGTCGATTGAATCGAAAACGGAGTGGATCAAGAAGCGATCTGGGTGCGGAGAAGTTACCGGCGGTGGCTGAGGGCGTGCGGGCGAGGAGATGGGAGGAGGGAAGAGTGGTGGGGAGGAGATGCGGTGGAGCGGGGGAGGAAGAGAAGGCGGGAAAAGCGGAGGAAGAGGACCTCCCGACATAGTCGGGTGGGTCGAGACCGAAACATTGCTGCCATGTCACAATGAAGCGCCCCTTTTCGAAAAATGTCACAAAAATGAAAAATCGGGTCATTCATTTGAAATGGAGTATAAAAATTGCTAACGTTACTTTTTTGGGAGATTTTTGGGGGAAAGTAGAAGTTTCTAAAAGCGGACCCATCTCCAACTTAAAAAAAAAGGCACGTCCTTAGAGCATCTCCAACAGCCGCGCTACGCGCCGCGCCCAAAAAACGCATTTGCCGCGCGCGCTTCGGCTGGTTTGCCGCGCCGCGCAGCGCTGGCTCCAGCAGCAGCGCTATAATGCAGCGCGCGCGCGCCGCTCCAGCGGTGCCCAAAAATGCAGCGGCGCAACAAGCACAAACCACATATACAATTCAACAAATAGAGCGCGGCGCGGCGCGGCAGCGAGCCCTCGGGCGCTGTTCCTCGGACGTCGGAGGCGCGCGAGGTCCGGTCGGACTAGGAGGGGGTGGGGCGGAAGCGCAGCGGCGCGGGGAGGCCGGCGAAGCGCCTGAACGGTCGCCGGCGGGCGCGGGCGGCGGCCGGCAGCGGAGACAGACCGGGAAGCGCGAGTCGCCGGCGGGCGCGGGCGGTGAAGGCGGCGCCGGGATAGGCCGGGGAAGCGCTGAGGTCGTCGGGGCGCGAGCGGCGGCGGCGGCGCGGCCGGATGGGGGCAGCAGCGCGATCGCGAGAGAGAGAGAGAGAGAGAGAGGAGGGAGCGAGCGAGCGCGGGAGAGAGGAGCGAGCGAGCGCGGGAGAGTCGCGCGCACGCGAGCCGGCGCAGCAAATAACAGGCGCGGGATTGCGTTTCGGCCAGCGCGCTGCATTGCAAATGGCACGCGCGCCGTTTTTGCGCGCCCGCTGGAGCTGCCCGCCACGTTGCGCGCGCGCTAAAACTGCCTTTTTTAGGGCGCGGCGCTAGTATAGCGCGGCTGTTGGAGATGCTCTTACAAAAAGATAAAACTACAATCAAATCTTTGGGAGCGCTCAAAGTCTTTTTTCTCCTAAATCCACAAACAACGTGATGTGAGGAAAACTCGATGCCGCCTCTGGGTTCTGCCTCAGTGGAGCAAACTTTTATAAACACAAGAGTTTGTAAAAGCGGCGGCTGGAAAGTCGTCGATGCAGACCAGGAGATGCCGGCTGCGCGCAATCTGTGAAGTGAATCGCCGCCCCGGAAAGGAAAAACACCGATAAGGGCTTGTAAAAACTTCGAAGACCAGGAAAGCTAGCTGAATCTTGACGGGTCCACGGGAAACTTAAACCGACTGGATCCCAAATGACTAGCGAGAGACACGCCCCACACGTCCTTCGTCGGCAAAAATCACACCAATGGAACGGGGAAAGTGCGGTGAGGATATTATACCTACACTGGGACAGCGCCTCCGCCTCACCATCCCAAACCATGAAGACTCCCTAAAGAAAAGTTTAAAAAACACCCATGCCACTACATGATAGGTTCGGGTGTGATGTCGAGCTCACAGTCGTCCAGGAGCATGCGCTCACGGCCTCTTCTTTGGTAGCCTAGCCAGGCCGAGCTGAAGTTGAAGGTTGTCGCGTTGGATCCCTCCGGCCTCGGCCGACTTCACCAATGCCTTCAGCGAGCATCGTGTGACGTGGATCACACGGACACGCATCTCCATTGTTGTCTCGTAGCAGTACTCCAACCTTCACATCAGGTCGTCCTTGAACATGATCTCTCCATCGGCGTCGTGTGGGCTTTTTGCCCGGTGATGTGCTCATGTTGCGCGACCTTACACCATATGCAACGCCCCTGCTGGATTTTTGTCTGAGTGGCGGAGAAGGTGTTGGGGTCTATGCTAGGTGCAACGGGTGCAATATAAAATTTTCCCTGTGCACAGAACAACCAGGAACATGCTGGAGGAGATGGATCACTGATCGTTACCACTAGACGTGTGGTGTCGTGCAGCAAAAGTAGAGTTGGGACAGAGCGTCTCCAGAGTCGTCTCCTCCTCGTCGATCTCCTACGTAGTCGATCGGATCCCATGAACAGGTTCGCCGGAGCGGCGCAAGTGCACTACCTCTAACGGTATCCGCGCGTGCAGGAGGAACGTCGTGCGGCGGACTGCTAGGTCCGATCACACAACTGGCGGCGAGTGGAGGTGGCTAGTTGCAACACATGCCAAGCCCTAATGACGACGCCTAAGCGATCAACTTAGCGAGTGTGTCGCACCTCCACTATTTGTAGGCATCCATCGCAGACTCAACACTTGGTCCTCGCACGGATCCTAAAGCCCAAAGTCAGTTCGACCTGGATCCGAGTCTGAGTAGAATCATATCTAACTCGTGGAGTCGGATCCGGCCTCACGGGTTTGTTCCCTTAAGCGTGTGACCCCTTAGATTCAAGTATGCTTGCTAGATCACCTCCGACATGCTCGGTTGGTAGCGGCCTCTAGCAAAGCATGTCGACCACCAAGTAGTCAATGAAACCGGTTGGTGAACCTGTACAACATGTCACACTTATGTTCCCTTTTCCACACGATATATGTTGATGAGCTCAAGGCGAGTATGTCATCCTTGTGCTAGCCCGGCCTCTTTCTTGTTCTAGTAATGTTGACCACAAATCGGATTATCTCATAATCCTTGTCGCATGTCCATGCGTATCTTGGTCAGATCACACGAGGGGCCCAAGTATATCTCTCGTGATAGGAGGGAAAATCCCATCTTGCTCGACCATGTGTCTTGTGACATGGGTCAGGACAAGCCCGAGACCTAACTTCGTAACTACCCAGTCACGGAGTAGCGTTTGGTCGGCCCAAAGCAGGTCTAACACCATCCCGAGTACATGCGTCACATAGGAAATATCAGCATACGTGATTGCATCTAGGGCATATCTCTAATAGAACACACCTGACTGGTGATCCACGACGGAGGTGGCTTCGGCCACAGAGCTCGGGTATCCTCCGAGGACTGGTGGACCACGAGACTATCAGATGTCCCCTTCTCGTTCGGGCAGGAGTCTAGCTCTCAGTCCATATATCCGGACTGGTCGAACTCGTATATGTTGCTAGCCATGTCGAAGATGGCTGGAGAGTTTAGGTCGAGGAGAGGACAGACTGAAAATGGAGTGAATCGAGAATCGCCAGGATTTGATCCAAAGTGGAATTAGGAAGGGTATTTTGTGGGATTGAGGTGGATAGGTCTGACATGGCAGACGCATTTGGGCGGCTCCAAATATGTGGCACATATGAACTGGGTTTAAGGGGTGCATGTCAGCCTGGCTATATAAGATGGGTTTGGCATCTAGTTGGATGATGTTTTTTTATAAAGATGGTGTCTGGATTAACCGATCGGGCGTATGAAAAAAGTGGAGGGTCTGATTGATGATGCTCTTAGTTTCACTTCCAAGGTCTGCATTTTCTCATACCATCTCAGTTTTGAAACAGTGTAGTGTGTGTTTTCAGTGGTAGTCACGAACTGAGATAGCACGGAGTTCTGTTGTAGATTTCCACTTTCAATAAAGGTCTAGTAAAACTAAGTATTGCATCCACGTCCTTTTTAGAACCGGTAACAAACCCCTCTCCCTTCGATGACCCATAAGTATAGGTGATCAATCGTAGTCATTTTGATAAGTAAGAATGTCGAATCCAACGAGGAGCAGAAGGAATTAATAAACGGTTTTCAACAAGATATTATGTGCAAGTGTTGTAAGATAGTTTTGATAGATAGTTTGATAGCAAGATAATTTGTAACAAGTAACATGTATAGCGAGGTGACTCAATTCTTATTAATACCAAGGACAAGCCAGGGATACTTCTTATAATGATTAAAGCGCTCTTGAGGACACACGGAAATTCATCTAGTTACTTCCACCATGATTCATCGACTCGCATTCATTACTCTAATAAGTTACTATGTGTGTGAACCAGAGCTAAGGTGCTATTCTTACTTGAACAAACAACCTACTTATGATCACCCCCTCCCGGAAGCATCTGCCAACACAAGATAAGAATTAAGGTAAATTTAACCATAACATGAAACATATGGATCCAAACAACCCTTGCGGAACAACTGATAAATTGGGATTTAGGTTTCAGTCAATCCCGTAACCCATCATCTACAAACTAATTCCACAATGCCTTCCCCTAGGGCCAAACGTGGTGAAGTGTCATGTATTCGACGTTCACACGACACCACTAGAGGAAGAACAACATAACATATCATCAAAATATTGAACGAAACTAACTTTACATGATTACTAATAACAAGACTTCTCCCATGTCGTCAAGAACAAATAGAAGTACTCAAAAATTAATTATGTTCATGATCAAAGGGTATAAGTATGTGAATAAAAATTTGAATAATCTCCCACCAAAATAAACCAACTAGCATCAACTACAAGATGGAATCAACACTACTAGTACCCCCACGTACCAATCTAAGGTTTGATACAAAGATTGAATACAAGAGATGACCTAGAATTTGGAGATGAGATGGTGCCGTGAAGATGTTGATGGAGATGAGTCCTCTCCCACGATGAGGGAGCGTTGGTGATGACGATAGCTTCGATTTCCCCACCCCGGAGGGAAGTTTCCCTGGCAGAATCGCTCCGTCCGATAGCAAAAGTGCGCTGCCTCTAGTTCTGCCTCGAGACGGCGGTGGCTGGTCCCAAAAGTCTTCTCATGATTGTTTCTAGGGAAAATGGCTTCATATAGGAGAATATGGGCATAAGTGGGCCTCGGTGGAGCCCACAAGTCAGGTGGGCGCGTGTAGGGGGGTAGGGTGTGCCCCTGACTTGTGGCACCACCAAGGGTCCTCTCCGGTACTTCTTTCTTCCAGTATTTTTTATATATTGCAAAATAATTCTTTGTAAAATTTCACGTCATTTTGAGCTCTGGAGAATAGCTATCTCTGTTGTAGCTTTTTCAGGTCAAAAATCAAGCTGCCATGAATCTCCCTCGTATGGTGTATCTTGCATTTTAAGAGAGAAGCAACATTAGATTTGCATAAAAAAGTGGAATATAACTTCAAAACAATAAAAATACTAGTAAAAACATGACGCAAAATGGACGCATCAGCCTTCTTCATGGTGAGGCGCCGTCGGGGTGGACAATTTCGTTGATCTGTGATACTCCGCCGTAGTAGATTCCAGAGCTCCTGGTTCTCCTCCTGTCGCGACGCTGATCTTTGCTGAAGTATGACAATTCGTTCAGTCCATTCCGCGTGTAACCCCTCTCTCCCTCACCCCTTCGCTTTCCCACCAAGTTCTCGACCAAAAACCAACCTCGCGACCCTGTGCCCACCACACCATGATGCCACCTGCTCTATGGGATACCTTTTAACATTCTTCTTGATGGGCGTCACATTGTGGCCCCTTGCGCCTAGACAATAGTTGCACTGTGTGCTCTGCATGCAGCGTGATGCGGCCAGGTGGGATGGCCTACAAGTTGTTTACATGGTGATCCGCTGGCTTGTAGTTAAGCCGAGAACCCAGCATTGGCATGTATAATGCCTTGTTGGATTCTTTTTGTAAGGAGGGGAGGGTGGATCAGGTTCTCAACCTTGTCAGGGGGATGAAGGCATGCCCCGGTAGGTGCATGCAGATTGATGTCATGTATGATGTGGTGATTAGTGTGCTAGCCACGAAAGGCAAGATGGAGAAGGAAACCCAGCTTCATTGACAGAGTGTGGTCATGCAAAAAAAACTTCATCCTTTATGTGTAGTCCACTTATTGCATGTTGTTTGCAAGAGGCTTTTTTGAGAGAACTGGAGCACTACAATTGGAGATGGGGAATGAAGGCATTTCATATTTCTCTCGGCAATGTCATACAATGCAATGATGGGTTATTTGACAGCGGGGAACATGTGTAGGAGGCTTTTAATTAAAAGTTTGTGGAAATGAGGGCAGTGGGATCGTTGCCAGATTTTCTTACATACGATTCTATCATGAATGAGTGTTATAAGGTAAGGGAACTTGAAGGAGGCACTTTGGTTTTTCATTGATTTTATGCCTTCATGGTTAGTACCAGCACTTTTCACATATAACACTCTTATAGATGGTCTTCTCTCGATCAGGTCATTTAGAAGGGGCTAAAAGTTCCAAGGAGATGGGAGATAAGGTTTGTGTGTATGATGGTTGTACATATGCATTTCACATGAATTGGTCATGTAAGTTGAGGAAATTTTATATGGTTATGCGGTTCTTTAATGAAATGCTTACCAAAGGTTTGCAACCAAATTCTTTGCCTACAATCACTGGTGCAAAGACGTGCTATACAGATGGTTTTTAACCCCTTTCCGTGATGGATTTTTAAACCGTTGCCTGGCCAGTGTGTGCGATAGGGGATCCTTCCCACACGACCCAGAAACCATCGGGGATAGGCTCTCCGGTCACACACGTGGGGCAAAATGAGCTCGTGTGCGACCAGGCGAGGAATCAGAGACAATTATATAGTCCCAATCGTTTTTGTCAGTATGTACATCCCACATAGTGAATCCCAGGAAAAACACTCCATTCGTCTGTATATCACACACATTTTTTATGTGGAAACATTTGTGCAAGGTAGCCTAGCGCAAACAGTTCTCTGGCCGAAGCCGTGTGTGATTGTTAATTGATCCAACATGCGTACTTTCTAGAAATCATGTGGGTTGTTTGAGTTCATCGCACATGGTGTTGTCGGAGAAACCGTTTGCACTAGAAAACCCCAATAAGCAGGCTAATTGGCCTATTATTGATAATTCATGTAGTAATCAATTTGACATTTCTTATAAAAACACACCATATATTTCATACCCGCATAATGGCAACCAGGATTTCATAATTGAATTACATCAGATAGCTTCAGCACTCAGTTACACCATATAGGCATATAGCTAGCTACGCCATTACACAACAGCACCAAGTTCCACATGAACATGAAAAACCTTTTGAAAGTAGCATCATACATGGTAAAAAGACAGATGAATCTCATCTGGGAAACTGCAGAGGCGGAAGGCGAATATTGAGCCTTCAGTGATATTGAATGTCTTTGCAACTTTAGGCCAGTGGCTATGGATAATTGCCCGCCCAACCTCCGTTCTCTTGAGGAAGACTTCAATATTGTACCGTGGGTTTTGAATGAATACCTTCATCGCCTCTTGACCATGCAGGTGGTTTGAGAAGTAGTCGTCGGTGAACTGTTTTGGAAATTACTGAAAACAAAGATATGCATAAATAGTTGTTATAAATTTTGAAATGGCGCAAGGGGAAAACAAGGTAAAAGAGTTAGTACCATCCTATAGTTGACTGATGTCTTCTTCATTGTGTAAAAAAAGATCTTGCGGTTATTCATCGCAAGTTTCTTTATCCTAACAATCTTTGTGAGTTTCTTGACTTGACTGGTATTCATGGACATATCATTTCCCCATATGCAAAATGGGTCGAATAGTGGGTCTAAGCCTCTGACAGCTGGACCTACATGTGCAAGGCCAAAATGTAAAAAACCAAAACATTAGAATGATTCCTACAACTGCACAATGATGTGCTATTAGCAAAAGGACCATGCGTGAGCAAACCTCGATGGTAAACCTCAGTGCCTCCCATTGTTTCCCTGCAACACATATAAGGAAGATCTTAATCAGGTTAATTGAGAGTTGGCATACTATTAGTAGAATATGTTAACGAAAAATAAACAAATTGCAGATCCAACAGATTAACTCAAGATGCATGGAAAAGCCAGTTAACCTAACCAAGCATGCTGAACAACTTGGAAATAGAGCCATTATATATGTTTCTCGTGTATTGAGTACATCCAAATTCGATTTATTCTCACATGCATAACAATACAAAATTGTACCCACAACAATTGAACATCAAATTGCAGACCTAAACCAATAGTTAGCTCGACATCACAACAAATGAACCAAAATAGTTAACTGAGCACGACATTGCAAAATAGAACATATACTAGAAGATAAGACAGTTAGCGACACCAATAATGCTTGAGAACTGCTCTGAAATGTAGCAATTGTTGGACCAAACTATTAGCGGAATATTACATTTCAGAATATCAGATTACATATTAGCATTATAGAGGACAAATCACTAGAAGGCACAGACGATGTGTTGGGGAACGTTGCATGGAAAACAAAAAAAATCTATGCACATGCAAGCTCTATCCATGGAGATGCATAGCAACGAGAGGGGAGTGTGTGTATATGTACCCTTGTAGACCGTAAGCGGAAGCGTTTATTAACGCGGTTGACGTAGTCGAACTTATTTGCGATCCAACTGATCAAGTACCGAACATACGGCACCTTTGCATTCAGCACACGTTCAGCTCGGTGACGCCCTTGCCTTCTTGATCCAGCAAGACAGGAAAAGTAGTGGATGATTTCTGGAAGCACGATGGCGTGGTGACGGTGGTGGTGATGTTATCTCCGCGGGGCTTTGCCTAAGCACTACGAAAATATGACCGAGGTACGAAACTATGGAGAGGGGCGCCACACACAGCTAAGAGACTGTTATGTCCTTTGTGCGGCGCCCCTTACCTCATATATATAGGTGGGGGAGGGGAGGCAGCCAAAGGGGGAAGGAAAGGGGAGGAGAGGGAAAGAAGGGGAGGCCGACTCCCCTCTTTTCTTCTCTCCACAAGGTCTGCGACCTTAGGAGGGGCGCGCCAGCCCCTTGTGGGATGGTGTGTTCCCCACTTTGGCCCATATGGTCCGTTAACCTCCCGGGGGTGCCCGGAACCCCTTCCAGTGATCCGATGACTACCCGGTACACTCCGAAACACTCCCGATGTCCAAATAATATCATTCTATATATCAATCTTTACCTTCGGACCATTCTGGAGCTCATCATCATGTCTGTGATCTCATCTGGGACTCCGAACAACATTCGGTCACCAAATCACATAACTCATATAACACTATATCGTCAACGAACGTTAAGCGTGCAGACCCTACGAGTTCAAGAACTATGTAGAAATGACCGAGACACTTCTCCGGTCAATAACCAATAGCGGAACCTGGATTCCCATATTGGTTCCTACATATTCTATGAAGATCTTTATCGCTCGAACCATTATGACAACATACGTAATTCCCTTTGACCGTTGGTATGTTACCTGCCCGAGATTCGGTCGTCGGTATCTCCATACCTAGTTCAATTTTGTTACTGGCAAGTCTCTTTACTCGTTCTATAATACATCATCTCGTAACTTACTCTTTAGTCATTTTGCTTGCAAGCTTCTTGTGATGTGTATTACCGAGAGGGCCCAGAGATACCTCTCCGATACACAGAGTGACAAATCCTAATCTCGATCCATGCCAACTCAATATACACCTTTGGAAATACCTTTAGAGCATCTTTATGATCACCTAATTACGTTGTGACGTTTGGTAGCACACAAGGTATTCCTCCAGTATCCGGTTGCATCATCTCATGGTCCAAGGAATATGTATTTGACATTAAGAAAGCAATAGCAAAAAATTGAACGATCACATGCTAAGCTAACGGATGGGTCTTATCCATCACATCATTCTCCTAATGGTGTGATCGCTTTATCAAGTGACAACACATGTCTATGGTTAGGAAACATTAACCATCTTTGATCAATGAGCTAGTCTAGTAGAGGCTTACTAGGGACACAATATTTGTTTATGTATCCACACATGTATTTAAGTTTCCGATAAATACAATTCTAGCATGAATAATAAACCTTTATCATGAATAAGGAAATATAAAATTACAACTTCATTATTTCCTCTAGGGCATATTTCCTTCATGGTGGCCTCGAGAAAAGACCACAAACTGTATTTTAAAGTAGACACGTGTGTGGCGGCGTCGACGCTAGCCTCGAAGACGAGGTGCTCCTCCAAGATCTAGCAGTCGGCACGCATGGCAGCCATCGCGACCTCATCCGCGCGTCCGGCCGCGGTTTGCTTCTTCGCTGTCACATGCTGCTGAGCTCCTCTATATACTGTCTGCAAAAGGGATGTGGGCGACGCTTAATTGGAGGACGGGACAGTGATTTTGGCGGAAGGTGTCGCGTCATCGGTCAGGGCATGTGGGATGGAAAAGGAGGAGGATAATAGGGGTGGGGTGTGTATTACCTAACCATATCGACGAGGCTGCGTTGGAAGAAGGAGTGTCGGCGGCGAGGAGGCGGCGCTGCAAGAAGAAGGGTTGATGGCGAGGAGGCGGTGCTGCCATTAACAAGCAGTGCAGGTTTGAACTTGGAAAGCAAGGAGGAACAGTGGAAATGTGGCTTTTGGTCGAGGGGAGGGGCGGGGAGCTGATGTTTCCGCGGTGGCAGAAAAATTTCGCTTGATGCCGCGAGAAACTGGCCCGCAAGTGTGGTTCAAGCACGGGCGGTGGGCTATAGACGACAAAGCTTCCTGCATAAGCCAGACAGAAGGGTGCGCCAAGATATTTTATATCGCACCCCACACAATTCTTGCTAGTAAACTATTTGTGGTGTACCTAATTTTTTCATTCTGATTTGAAAGAAAAAATGGTGTTGAAGAGGGAGAGGACCGTGTTTGAATTGCTAGAGCATTCTTTTGCAGTGAGCGTGCAACTATATGAGTATCATGTTAAAATTTGGAATTATTCGTTTGGCCTTTTTTTATACATTAATTGAGTCTCCAGGCATTTAATGTGCATAATTGAAATTTGAACTACAAACACATGCTCTACTGCACCAAAGTTTGTTGAAAAATCACATGTGTGTCTTTGGGTGAATTTATAGGTCCCATGCAAGAAATGAGAATGAAATTCAAACATCTAGGTGTCGTGGCTTGGCCGAAAACATTGAGAAGCTTGGTTTTAAATTCCTCTAAATCCAAAACTCAACTGAAAATCATGAAAGTTGGCATGGTGCCATGGCATGGCACCAACATGCTGTTGTAAATTTTTTGGCCTAATAGGGACAAGTTTTGGTATAAGCTTCTTGCAAACCGGATCTTCTCTTGAGAAGGCTCGTGGTTCCGAGAGGTAACGTGTCACCTTTGTGTGCGAAATGACATACGCTGTCCTACCCAACTTTGATTTTTTTATAGAGGCAAAATAGAACTATATGAGTGTCGTGCTAAAATTTGGAATTATTCCAGTTTTCTAGGTTCATTTTTCCTTTTTATACATTAATTGAGTTTCTGGGCATTTAATGTGCATAATTCAAAATTTAACTGCATGCACATGCTCCAATGCACCAAAGTTGGTTGAAAAATCACATGTGTGTCTTTGGGTGAATTTATAGGTATCATGCAATAAATGGGAGTGAAATTCAAACATCTGGGCGTCGTGGCTCGGCCGAAAACATTGAGAAGCTTGGTTTTTAAATCATGTAAATCCAAAACTCGTCTGAAAATCATGAAAATTGGCATGGTGTCATGGCATGGCACCAACATGTTGTGGTAATTTTTTCGCCAAATTGTGACAAGTTTTGGTACAAGGTTCTTGCAAACCGAAGCTTCTGTCAAGAAGGCTCGTGGTTCCGAGAGGGAACATGTCACCTTTGTGTGTGAAACGACATATGCTACCTCCCCCCCTTGATTTTTTACAGAGGCAACATAGAACTATATGAGTGTCGTGTTAAAATTTGGAATTATTCCGGGTTCATTTGGCCTTTTTATACATTAATTGAGTTTCTGGGCATTTAATGTGCATAATTGAAATTTGAACTACAAGCACATGCTCCAGTTCACCAAAGTTGGTGAAAAATCACATGTGTGTCTTTGGGTGAATTTATAGGTCCCATGCAAGAATGGAGAATGAAATTCGGACATCTCGTCATCGTGGCTCGGACGAAAACATTGAGAAGCTTGGTTTTTAAATTCTTGTAAATCCAAAACTCGTCTGAAAATCATGAAACTTGGCATGGTGTCATGACATGGCACCAACACGTTGTGGTCAATTTTTTGGCCCATTTGAGAAGGTGCGCACATTAACAACCAAGAAAGCCATTTTGAAACAAGAGGTGTCACGTTACAGTCGGAGACACAAGTATTATTAAAACAGTGGGTGCTCCACTAACCATTTACGACCGCCACGCGTCCCCTTTTTATTGGCTATGAGGCGCCGGGCGGGGTAGCTATTTCAGTACGGGAGGCGTCCGAACAGACAGTTGCGCATGCTTATCAGGAGGCAAGCCCAAGGTTCGATATGGTTGACTAGAGGTGGGGGTGAATAGGCAACTAACAATTTTTAGCTTCTCTTAACCACTTAAAATTAAGCGTCAAAGTAAGTTGTCTAGATATGCTACTAAGAAGACAACTTAAAGTAAGTAACGATAACAACAACACAAGCAAGCTATAGGAGATAAACAAGTAATGCTTGCACAAGTAAAGGTAAGAAATAACCACAAGAGGAACCGGTGGAGACGAGGATGTGTTGCCGAAGTTCCTTCCCTTTGAGGGGAAGTACGTCTCCGTTGGAGCGGTGTGGAGGCACAATGCTCCCCAAGAAGCCACTAGGGCCACGGTATTCTCCTCACGCCCTCACACAATGCAAGGTGCCGTGATTCCACTAGTGGTGCCCTTGAAGGCGGCGATCGAACCTTTACAAACAAGGTTGGGGCTATCTCCACAACTAAATTGGAGGCTCCCAACGAAACCACGAAGCTTCACCACAATGGAATATGGCTTCGAGGTGACCTCAACCATCTAGGGTGCTCAAACACCCAAGAGTAACAAGATCCGCTAGGGATTAGTGGGGGGAATCAAATATCTCTTGGTGGAAGTGTAGATCGATGCCTTCTCAAGCAATCCCGAGCAAATCAACAAGTTTGATTGGCTAGGGAGAGAGATCGGGTGAAAATGGAGCTTTGGAGCAACAATGGAGTATGTGGGGGAAGAGGTGAGTCAAAAGGAGGAAGAAGAAGCCTTTATATAGTGGGGGGAACAATCCAACTGTTATCCCCCACTCAACCCCGCACAGAGCGGTACTACTGCTTGGGGGAGCGGTACTATCGCTTATAGAGCGGTACTACCATTGCCACACAAGCGGTACTACCGTGCCATAGGGGTAGGGCCCCGAGCGGTACTACCGTGGTCTCAGGGCGGTACTACCGCTGGGAGCGGTACTACCGCCTCTACTGCCGCACCTAGTGCCGCAAAACTCGACACGAAAAATCGCTCGCGAATCGAGGCGGTGGTAACATGGATCAGCGGCGGTACTACCGCAGAGTGTACCAAGCGGTACTACCGCTTAGTGGGGCGGTAATACCGCTTGTGACACACGGGCAGTACTACCGCTGGGATCCGCGGTACTACGGCTGGGGCCAGAAAAAGCTAGAGAAGATGGGAAAGAATAGCTCCATTGCGACGGGAAGGAATGATGGGTGCAATAAAGAAGTGTACGTGTTGATTCCACCCAAACCTTACCAAAGTGGATCCCCTCTTAATAGTACGGCTTTCCTATCACTCAGAACCACCGAAAACTAAGCAAAAAGGAAACACCATCTTCCATAGATTCCGAGGGGCCTCTAATCTTCTTGTGCCTTTGTGAGATGTATCTGAAAGAGCTTAGAACACATGATTAGTCCGCAAACACATTGTCATCAATCACCAAAACACCATTTGGCTAAATATGCCCTTACAATCTCCCCCTTTTTGGTGGATTGATGACAACACGAGATTTGCACAAAAAGAATAATAACATAATGTAAATGCAAAATCCACACCCCTAAAATATAGACTGGCTCCCCCTAGATCTGTGCTATCTAGATAAGTGCTTTGGACTGCACGGCACATGTGACGCCCGAAGACCGACGCTCCAGAAGATTCCAGATGTTCCTGGTTTTCCCGCGTGTTTCAGTTGTGCTTGCTCTATTTATTTTTGCATTGCATCATTGCATCATGTCATCATGCCATTAATCTTTTGCATCTGAACTTAAATAAGTCGTGTGGACCTTCGGTCCATTTAAATCGAGGGAAGGATGACTTCTCTTTATAACATATATATATCCTCCTAATATTTATGGAGCTATTATAAAAATATTCCGTTGTTGGAAGCAACCATCAGACACTTGCATAATTTTCCCCATGTCTGTTTCGCTCCAAGTTTTGACTCCACAACCTTGCTTGATCATCTTCTTTTCCTTCTTCGTTAGTCCATTTAAATTGTGACATTCTATTTCCTACACCAATTTAATGTTCATTCTTTTCCTATCAATTCTCAACCATGCCTTCAACATCCTTGCCAATTTTTAGTTCCTTTGGACTTGTTTTGGTTGGGTTCAAAAATGGCTCAAGTTTGAATTTAATTCAAACTTGAATTATTTCTATATCCTTAAAAATTTCCAAACTAGTTTATTAAAATTGTGCATAAATCTAGGAGTTCAAATATATTTTTTACTTCCTTCTTATTCTTCATATAACCCCCCTGTCCTTTTTCCTTTTCATCATCGGGTATTCGAATCTGCATTTTTTTATAAGAAAATGGATAAGGCCTCCTAGTTGCCAAGCCGGCCCAGCCCACCGGCGGCCTAACCTAGTTGGCCCAAGAGGTCCGGCCGACCTCTGCCTTATCCCCTTCTTCCCTCGCCCGATCCCTCCTCTCGCTCTTCCCTCGCGCATGCCCGTTGCTGCCGCTTCGCCGCCCGCCTCCCCTCGGTGACCGAAGACCCGAGGCCCTTTTTTGTGTGTTGCTTCGTTCTTGTGCACCAGGATCCTCTTCGGAAGTGTACAACCACCTCCCGTGCACGACTACATGGAATCGCCAAGGCCTGCAAGTACAATGACGACCCCCGAAGAGATCGGACCCGTCAAGTTCACCGACGCCCCGTGTACAACTACGTTGCCGAGACCGAGACCGGCAAGTCCCGCAGACGCCCGAATGACTACCGGATGCGCCAAGTACCTCTTCTTGCGACACGAACATCTACGGAATGTGTACATCTATGAACATGAACAACTACCGTCGTCGAGACCCCGAGTACCACGACTTCCACCGACCGTCAAGTACCGCGACGCCCGGAGCACTCGGAACCATCAAGTACATCTACAAAACGAGTAACGCTACACCCGAGCGACTACGGACCGAAAACGCCAAGCACGTCTACGACCCGTGTACCCCTACGTCAACGACGATCCCGACAAGTACCACTACCATCGACATGTACATCTACGAACGGAACGACTACTTCCCCTACGTCACGTGAACCACTACTTCCCTCTTCCGTCGAACTCGTTCCGCCCCGAAGATGCACGCTTCAAAGGTATACCCCGAGTCGAATGCCGATGTGGTGAACGAATGCTTGTTGTGTTGTATGAGATGTATCGAATGTTTGCTCGTGTCTGTTGTGCCCTCGTTTGCCTTGGCGGCAACCCGTGGGAACCCGGTGACGGGATCACCCTACCTTTCATCTTGTTCGACTCGCTCACGCCACCTTTTCTTTTGCACCGGTCTCTCAACGAGTTACCGGAACCGAGATGTTGCCGTTGCATCATTTTCGGATCGTTGCCGTGGCACCCTTTCTTTCCACCATGGTGACAAATACTTCATATCTCTTCATGTTAACTTTTACTAAAATTGCATAAAACTTGATCATGTCATCCGCATCATGTTAACAACATTAAAATGTGTGAATTGTTGTTTGCTTAAAATTGCTAAACATGCATATGGGGATTTTTCCGGAATTGTTATTGTTATTTCCGACCTCATTTAAAATGCCTAGATAGCTAGTTTACACTTGCTTCTTGCCTTGCCATGTTTAGCATCCTATATAGATTTGTCTTGCATCCTACTTGGTTGAGCATATTGACATGTTGCTTGTGTTGTTTTTCTGTGCTTCCTAACTTGCCATGTATTGCCTCCTATATAGACTTGTCATGCATCATACCTTGCCATGTATTGCATCATATAGACTTGTGTTGTTTTCTGTGCTTCCTACCTTGCCATGTTTTGCTTCATGTATAGACTTGTTGTGCATCCTGTGTAGACTTGTGTTGCATCATACTTGATTGAGCATATTGTCATGTCTCGTGTGGTGTGTTTACCGTGTTGCTTGTTTCTTTCCGGTTTGCTTCCCTCGTTAGCTTCGGGTTCGTTCCGGAGTTGTGAGGTTCTATTCGACTACTTCATAGATCCGTTCTTCTTCCTTGCGGGATCTCAGGCAAGATGACCATACCCTTGGATACCTTTACTATCATTGCCTTTGCTTAGTAGTCTTGATGCTATCGTTACATGTCGCGCTACCCATCTTATTGTCAGCCCCTCTCCTTGTTGCCATGAAACCTCTAACCTTTGAAACCTTCCTAGCAAAACCATTGTTTGGCTATGTTACCCGCTTGCTCAACCCCTCTTATAGCATTGTTAGTTGCAGGTGAAGATGAAGATCGTTCCAGGAGGGAACTTGTTGTTGGAATATCACAATATCTATTATTATTATTAACACACCTATATACTGGGCATGGGTGGAAGGCTTGGCCTTTTGCTCGGTGTTTTGTTCCACTCATGCCACCTTAGGCGCCGATAAACCGGCATTATGTTCCTTGATTTTGCGTTCCTTACACGATGGGTATATGGGGACCCCTTGACACTTCGACTTTGAATAAAACTCCTCCAGCAAGGCCCAACATTGGTTTTAATTTGCCTCATAATAACTTAATTAATTAATTAAATTGCATAAGGGGGACGCTCCTTGGAGATTCTTTTCTACATAGCAGGGGGGCCAGTGCTGATGGTGTTGGTCCCAAACGGGCAACCCGCGGGGCCACCTTGGGGAAACCCGAGGGCTGGTTTTACTCGTAGCTTGTCCCATCCGGACGTGGCCTGAGACGAGATACGCGCGGCTACTATCAGGGTGTCGGCACGCCGGGAGGTCTTGCTGGACTTGTTTTACCATTGTCGAAATGTCTTGTGCACCGGGATGCCGAACCTGATCGGATTTCCCTAAGATAAGGGGTGATGATATTATATTTATCACTTCAGCTGATCGTGAGAGCTTGTGATGGGCTAAGTTGGGACACCCCTGCAGGGTTATGAACTTTCGAAAGCCGTGCCAGCGGTTATGTGGAAGATTGGAATTTGTTAATGTCCGGTTGTAGAAAACTTGACAGAGGATCCGAAGTAAAACACACAACAGTGTGAGTAACCGTGACTGTCTCTTTTCACTTTGAGAAGAGAACACGGTGGGGTTATGTTTGACTCGTAGGTAGTTCAGGATCTTTAGCGATCATTACTAGTTTGCGACCGTTTGCGTAGATGCTCATCTTATTCTTGTACTCGTAAGTTAGCCACCATATTATGCTTAGCCGCTGCTGCAACCTCACCACTACCCTCTTCCTACCCATAAAGCTTTGCTAGTCTTGATACCCATGGATATGGGATTGCTGAGTCCTCGTGGCTCACAGATACTACAATACTAGATGCAGGTTTAGCCGAGCATGATGCAGGAGATGGATCAGAACTTCACTGGGAGCTCGATGAAGAGAGTGGCCGTATGTATGTGACGTATTTCGACGATCAGTAGTGGTTTCTACTAGGGGCGATTCGGACCTGTGGCTTTATGTTTTTGGTATCTTTCTTTTGGATCTTCGCCCGTAGTCGAGTTGTGATGTTATTTGAATGATGTTTGGCTATGTAATGAATTGTGTGACGTGGCGAGTGTAAGCCAACTATCTCTTTTCCTTTTTATCCCTGTTTTTTACATGAGATGTGCAAAGATACCAAACTTGAGATCATTCCAGAATGGGCTTATACCTTTAAGTCGTGCCTCGACACGTAGGAGGTATAGTCCCATCCTGGGCATTACAGCACACATGCTAGGATCAGCACTCCCCCTATATTTTAGAGACCAACAACCTAAGCAAGATATGAGAACATAGTACATAGTAAGATAATCATGCATGCTAGATAGTACCAGGTACATAAATAAGATAGGGTAGCATATGTCTCACACCATATGACGGGAACTTAGGTCTCACGAAAAAACAACCAAACCACAAGAAGCGAAAAGCACACAAGCGATAGAAACACAAAGGCACAAATCCCTAAACTCTCTCCCCCTTTGGCATCGAGACACTAAAAGGGCAGAGAGCTAAACTACGGCTCCAGGTGAGAGCACGAGAAGGTCTCGAATCATCAGATTGCAGCAGGGTCATCGTCTTCGTCGTCGTCGACCGGAAACTGCTCGGCATCGGAATCAGTCCATGGGCAATGTTGCTTGATCCATTCTTCCTCCTCGGTTACCTGCTCCTCAGAGCCACTGGCCATAGTTGCACCCAACTGACGCAAGAGCTCCTTGTGACGCCCCCTGGCCTTCTTCTCTGCCACATGAGTCATGTACTGACCATGAGACTCCATGCAGAACAACTTCTTCATCTTCTTCTTGAGCTTCTTTGCCCATGAGGGCTCTGCACCCGATGGCTCATAGTCATCGTCATCATCTGCTTCAACCTCAGCCTCCTCTGTCTCCATTGCAACAGTGGAGGATGAGCCTCCAGTCTTGGGTGCATGAGTGCCCCGGTTGTCCTTCCGTCTCAGACGCTTGATCTCATGAGACACCAACTCTCCAGTCTCCAGCAATGCATTGGGATAGACATGATCCCAAGCCTTCTCAATCAACAGCATGATGAATGGACCATAGATTAGGCACTTGCGTTCAGAAATAGCAGACAGGAGCTTAGACCACATCACATGTGAAATATCCAGAGTCTCACCGGTGTTCCTTTCTAACTGATGTTGGCAAAAGAGAAGCATGTCCACAAGATAGGAGTGAACCATATCATGATTCCCAATCCGAGGGAAAAGAGTCTCACGGAAGATGCGGTGAAGGATATCCAGATAGGTAGACAACTCATATGTTACCTTCTTAGTCTCTGGGTGGACCTTCGCAGTGCAGTAAGGCCAGAGAGCTTGCTTGTGAGTGGAGGTTTCGTTCTGGTGAGGACGAAAGCCAATTGGTGTCTCAAGTCCCTGGTCTTCCACCCCAAGTAACTCCATGAACGCCTTCCACTTGACAGATAACAGTTTGCCATTGGTCATCCATGTCAGAGTTCTGTCCTCATATGTCCCTAGATGGACCGTGGCATAGAATTGAGCCACAAGATCTGCATCAAAGTCCTTGTTGAACTGAATGATCTAAAGAATGTTGAGCTGAGTGCACATCTGAAGAGCCTCGCCAAAATACACCGGATCCTTCTCCAGATATTCCGTGTCTATGGAGCAAACACTGACAAAGAGATTCTTCTTAGCCTTGAGCACATCAAAGAAGATAGCAAACTGGAAGCGATTCCAGAATGGACGGTTGACCAAATTGGGTTCTTGATCAACCACATAGGGATTGCGGCGACGCTTTGCCCAGAACTCCTTGCCACTCATCTGTGTCACGGTTTTGCCCTTTGGCTTAGCCATGGCCTTCTTCTTCTGTTGAGGAGGAGGTGGAGCACTCGAGGAACCTCCAGCAGACTCAGATGTGCGGTAGCACTTTGAGGTTGCACGATTGGGGTTGATACGGCGAGCCTGATGCTCGGGATGTTCATCACCTGGAACCAAACACACACACAAACGAGACAACCAAAAAAACGAGCATAAGCCAATGAACCCAATCAAAAGAAGATCAAGGAATGAAGAAATATCTGTGAGCTAGGCATGCCGCGGTAGTACCGTGATCTGGTAAGCGGTAGTACCGCCCGAGCGGTAGTACCGCTCCAGGGAGCAGTAGTACCGCTCGAGGCAGGGAAACAGTGGTTTCCTACTACCGTGGTCAGATCCGGCACTACCGTCGTGTCAAATTGAAAAATATTTCTATCATACTCTAATCTAGATAGTCTAGTTGCTTTCTCCTTCCTACTCAAGCCTAGATTTAGTCAAAAATCTACAGATGCAAACACTATTGCCCCTAAACACAAGATCTGAAAAAGAACCACGAAGAGAAGAGGAACGGGGGCAATACCGGCATCCATGGCAAGAGGACGAGGTGGGGACCGACTCCACCGAAGGAAAAAGAGAGGAGCACCCCGGAGGAGGAGATCCGCCGGAGCCCTCCCGCGGCGACGAACTGCTGGAGAGAGAGAGAGAGGAATGAGGGGGCGAATGAATGGGTATGGGGGAGAGAAACCTCCCCCTGCCCCGATATAACCCCCGCATACCTCCCCGCAGCGGTAGTACCGCGCTGGTGGGTGGTAGTACCGCTTACAAGCGGCAGTACCGCGCACCACCAGCGGTAGTACCGCCCAGCACGCCACGACAACAAGGGTTCAAAGCAAAGCTCAAAGAAACAGGCGCACAAAGAGGGAAAAAGAAAGAACAAACCACCACTCACACACACACACTAGCAAGAGGCAAGAGACCCCTCTACACGAGGGGGCGGTGACCGAAGTCACCTATGTTTGAGTCTAGAGGTATGGCGCCGCGAAGATTTTAACCTTGGGCCCATGACCAAAACTCGTCTTTGAAGCACTAGTACCATCAAAGATGGTTAATGAGAGACTAGATCAATTTATGCATAATGGGGGGGGGGGGGAAGAGAGTTCATTGAGAGAACAATGCTCCCCCTATGTCCATGCCTACACCTAGACTAGACAATATGATGAGTATGGTGGGGTGTGCACGAGCTCAAGCCACATTGCTCAAATCAATGATATTTAGCTCATGCCTTAACTCGCGAAATCTTACTTCATCCAACGGCTTCGTGAAGATGTCTGCAAGGTTATCATGAGTGTTGACATAGTGAAGCTCGATCTCTCCTTGCCTTATGTGATCCAGGATGAAGTGATACCGAATCTCTATATGCTTCATCTTGAAGTGTTGTACCGGGTTGAGAGAAATCTTGATGGCACTTTCATTGTCACACCAAAGAGGCACTTTGTTACACGTGACACCGTAATCCTTTAAAGTTTGCCTCATCCATAAGAGTTGAGCACAGCAACTTCTAGCAGCCACATACTCTGCTTCGGTGGACGAGAGAGACACGCAACTTTGCTTTTTGGAAGACCAACTAACCAGAGAGCAACCAAGAAATTGGCACCCTCCAGAAGTGGACTTCCTATCCACTTTGTCTCCCGCCCAGTCAGAATCAGAGAAACCAACAAGGTTGAAGTTTGCTCCTCTTGGGTACCATAAGCCAAAGTTTGGGGTATGAGCCAAATATCAAAAGATTCGCTTGACAGCCACAAAGTGACTTTCCTTAGGTGAGGCTTGAAACCGTGCACAGATTCCCACACTCAACATAATATCCGGTCTAGATGCACAAAGGTAAAGCAAGGAACCGATCATAGAGCGATATACCTTTTGATCCACCGCTTTACCATTGGGATCAATGTCAAGTTGGCATTTGGTTGGCATTGGAGTAGTAGCCGGCTTGACATCACTTAGATTGAACCTCTTGAGCATGTCTTGAGTATACTTGGATTGTTTGATGAAGATGCCTTCTCTTCTTTGTTTGATCTCAAACCCAAGGAAATACTTCAACTCTCCCATCATGGACATCTCAAAATGTGTGGTCATGAGTGCGGCGAACTCATCATTGAAAGCTTTGTTAGGAGAACCAAAGATAATATCATCAACATATAGTTGGCATACAAACAACTCCCCTTTAACCTTCTTAGTAAAAAGAGTGGGATCGATTTTCCCAATTTCAAACCCACGATCTTGTAACAACTCAGTAAGATGCTCATACCACGCACGTGGGGCTTGTTTAAGCCCATAGAGTGCCTTATCGAGTTGGTACACGTGATTGGGGAGCTTAGGATCCTCAAACCCCGGGGGTTGTTTAACGTACACCAACTCATTAATAGGACCATTAAGAAATGCACTTTTCACATCCATTTGTTGCAATTTAAAGTTATGATGGGAAGCATAGGCAAGAAACAAACGAATGGATTCAAGACGAGCAACGGGGGCAAAGGTTTCAACGTAGTCGATACCCTCGACTTGTGAGTAGCCTTGAGCCACCAGACGCGCCTTGTTGCGGATAACAATGCCATGAGCATCTTGCTTGTTCTTAAAGATCCACTTGGTTCCAATGACATTATGGTTCTCCTTTGGCCTTGGCACCAGACGCCACACCTTGTTGCGCTCGAAGTTATGGAGTTCTTCATGCATGGCATTGAGCCAATCAGGGTCTTCGAGCGCCTCATAAACCTTCTGAGGTTCAACACAGGAGACAAAAGCTTGATGAGCACAATAGTTTGCTAATTGTCTACGAGTGCTTACCCCCCTTTTGATGCTTCCTAGAATTTTCTCCATGTGATGTTCTTTGGAAGCAAGTCTGGAGGCAACTTTTGCAGCACGACGCTCTAATTGCTCTTCAAGAGATAACTAAAGAGCATTGAGTTGATCATCTTGAGCGTCGTCAGGAGCTAGATCTTGATCTTGAGCTTCCTCTTGACCTTGATCTTGCTCGGAGGTCAGAACTTGGCCTTGTGCATCATTTGGTGGCTCTCCACCATCTTGTGATTGATCTTGCACTTGGCCTTGTTCGTCCGGTTGAGGGCCTTCACTTTGTTATGCGGAAGCGTGTGGGTCTTGGGTTGGTGATGGTTCCACTTGAGTGGAACATTGTCCTTCTCCTTCGGCCACAAGGGGTTCCTCAATGGGTAGGATATATCCAACACCCATTCTTCTTATGGCTTGAGGAGGAATTTCATCACCTGCATCACAAGTACCACTTTGCTCCACTTGGGAGCCGTTATTTTCATCAAACTCTACGTTACTCGTCTCCTCAATGAGTCCATTGGACTTGTTGAGGACACGGTAAGCATGAGAGTTTGTAGCATAACCATCAAATATGCCCTCATGAGCTCTTGATTCAAATTTAGACAAGCGAACACCTTTCTTGAGAATGAAACACTTACACCCGAATACCCGGAAGTACTTGAGATTGGGCTTGTTATCGGTAAGTATCTCATATGGAGTTTTGTTCAAGCCTTTGCGGAGATAGAGCCGATTTGATGCATGGCAAGCAGTGTTGATGGCTTCGGCCCAAAAGTTGTATGGAGATTTGAATTCCGCCATCATGGTTCTTGCCGCATCCATCAGAGTTCGGTTCTTTCCCTCCGCTACACCGTTTTGTTGAGGGGTATATGGGGCTGCATATTGATGTTTGATCCCCTCATCACCGAGAAACTCATCCAAGGTGTAGTTCTTGAACTCGGTGCCATTGTCACTTCTGATCATCAAAATCTTTGCTTCATGTTGTCGTTGAGCTTCATTTGCAAAGTTGATGACGGTTTGTTGGGTCTCACTCTTCTTCTTGAAGAAGTATACCCAGGTGTATCGTGAGTAATAATCCACAATCACCAAGCAATACTTTCTACCCCCAAGACTATCAAAAGATGGAGGCCCAAAGAGGTCCATGTGAAGGAGCTCTAGGGGTCTCTTTGAATAGATGATAGTCGTGGGAGGGTGAGCCGTCTCATGTAACTTTCCTTCAATGCAAGCCCTGCAAGAACGATCTTTGGCAAAGCTAACATTTGTTAGTCCACGGACATGGTCCCCCCTTGAGAAGACTTTGCAAAGATCTCATATTGACGTGGGCCAAACGGTGATGCCAAAGCCATCCCACATCAACTTTAGCCATTAAGCATGTTGCGACCTTAGTGGGTTGCTTCGAGAAGTTAACCACATAAAGGCCGTTCTCGACATGCCCAACATAGGCTACTTTAAGAGTCTTGCTCCACAAGAGGGCCACAGTATCAATATCAAAGAATGTAGCAAAGCCCATGAGTGCAAGTTGGCGAACAGAAAGTAAATTGTATGCAAGGGACTCAACAAGCATGACTTTCTCGATCGTGAGATCATGAGAGACAACAACCTTGCCAAGCCCCAATACCTTAGAAGATGAAGCATCACCCCATTTGACATTGGTGGCCATAGATGAACCTAGATGCACATCCACCACCAAGTCTTTGCTTCCGGTCATATGATTTGTGGCTCCGCTATCGAGCAACCATGATCCCCCACCGGAAGCAAACTCCTACAAGAGATCAATGCTTGGATTTAGGTACCCATTTGGTAATGGATCCTTTGAGGTTAGAAACAAGGGTCTTAGGAACCCAAATGGACCATTCAATGTACTCATAAGAAGAACCAACAAACTTAGCAAACACATGACCATCACTAGCACGGCATAAAACATATGAAGGATTAAAGTAGCCGGCCATGTTTGATGGTATGGTGGAGTCTTTCTTGACACCACCACTTTTCACCATTTTCTTCTTCTTTGATGTTCCCTCTCCTTCTTTCACAAAAGATTGTCGGAGAGGGGGTGGTTGCTTGGTCTTGTCATTCTTCTTCTTCTTGGGCTTAGGATCAAACCCAATTCCTTCCTTTGCCACAACCTCCTTTTGATTGCTCAAAAGGTTGTTGAGGTTCTTCTCACCTTGTATACATGTCACAAGGCCTTTCTCTAGTTGCTTCTTCAACTCGGTATTCTCTTCAACAAGATGCACATGCTCGCAACACGGGTTAGTAGCATTTGCATTATCAATTAATACCATGCGAGGAAAGATAGCCTTTTCCTTGGTTAGCGAAACTTGGAGTTGATCATGAGACTCCTTGAGAGTAAAATGCATACTTTTCAAGGCCTTGTGAGCCTTGTCGAGTATGTCAAACTCTTCTTTGAGTATAGCATGGTCAACCTCAAGTTTTGCCTTCTTGGAATTAAGCCCACGAGAGACAACTAATGCATGATCAAGATCTTTCTTTAATTTAGCATGATCATCGTTGTGTGACTCCTCAAGAGCCAAACGAATACCACGCTCTTTCTCTAGGGCATTAGAGAGATCCGATATCTCATCGGCATGGTCTCGAGTATGTCCTTCCATTTTAGTAATGGTTTCCTCGTGAGCCTCGATCATGTCATTGGCCTCACCAAGTTGTTCCACGAGAGCAACAAAATGCTTCTTGGGTTTTCCCTTGAGATTTTTCATGAACAACTCAAATTCATTCTCTCCCTCCTTAGTTCCCTCACTTTCATCAATACAATTCATCAATGAAGGAGAAGAGATAGTAGTATTGATGTTTGGGGTTACCTTGTTGGTGGCCTTGGCCATGAGACACTTGGCGGTGATGTTCTCATTTGGTGAGTTGAAGAGAGATGAGTGCGGAGTATTAGCGATAGCAATTGTGGCCATGGTGACCATCTCATTGATGGGCCTCGAACCCCTCGTTGGTTACCCCAAGTGGAAGGTGTAAGATGCTGTAAGTAGAAGTGTTTTCCCCTAGCAAAGATGCCAATGATCGATTCCCCAGAGACTCCTAGGTTCAACAGGTAGGTGTCAATTGCTACGGCGCCAGATTAGTAGCAACCAACGTGGACCTGCACACAGATACAAATAACTTTGCTCCCAACGAGTACAGAGAGGTTGTCAATCTCTCCGGCCTTGTAGTTCACAAAGGGTTAAAAGCAATGATAGTAGTGATAGATAGTTTTTGCAATAGTAAGTAAATAGCGAAAAGTAAATAGTGGATGTGATCAATGATGGTAATATGGACCGGAGTCTCATGATGTTCACTAGTGATGTCTCTCTCCCAAAAGACGATAAAACAGGTATGTGAGGTAACAAATTACAGCTGGGCAATTGACAGGACCACGAACGCAAACCAATGCTGACTACATTGCAAGAAAGGTTGAGGTTCAAAGCATGGGCGGTACGCCAAAGTAAGTAGACCGAAATCCATCAATATCTACTACTAATCATCCACCTTGAGATATCTATCCAGAACATCTCGCTGGTATTAAGTTGCGAGTCCCACCCATAGTGTAAACTCAATGCAACAAACAACTGCATTAAAAGAACTTTGCGTAAAGTAAACAATCCTTGCACCCGCGGGCACACGCACCGTTGTTTTCCCCCTTGTGGAAACATCACATCTCCTAGACTCATGTTTCTGTCACTCAAGCTAGTCATCGAGGGGCATGAACCCACAATCGAGCATAACGTTCCCTCTTGGAGTCACTACCTATTACTCGGCCAAAGCAATAAATAACAACGGAGAACATGCAAGAATTACTTATGAACTAAAATATAAAAGAGGTGAATCAAATATATTACTCAAGATCAATCTGAACATAATATCATAATCCATCGGATCCCAGCAAACTCAACATAGCAACAGCATAAGGATTACATAGGTGCCTCGATCATGTAGGGTAGCTCACGAGGACTAATTAGTGAAGCACAAGAACGGGAGGAGAACATCACATAGCTACTGGTCATGGACTCATGGTCCAAGGGAGACTACTCACGAGTCATCCGGGAGGCGTCCATGGTGGTGGAGAAGCTCCCGGTGGTGATCCTCCCCTCCGGCAGGGTGCCGGGAAGAGTTCTCCTGGTGCTCCCGATCTTGGAAGCGGCGGCGGCGGCGGAACAGAGATGGGATCGCGAAAAGAAGTCCTGTTCTCAGGGTTTCGGAGAGTCCATTAAATATATGCCAAAGTAGGGCACCGGGGGAGCCTCGGGGGGCCCAGGCGCCCCCCCGGCGCGGCCCAGGGGGGGGGGGCGCCCACAGGGCGCCTGGAGCCCCTGTGCCCCCCCAGGTTGCCCTTCGGACGCAGTGTTGTTTCCGTATCGCTGATTTTTTTTATATTTTTTCTGGATTTTTCTGGGCAGTTCTCGAAACGTGAAAACCTGAAATACAAAAACAGCCGAAAATAGAAACTGGCACTGGGGTGCACTGGATTAGTAAGTTAGTCCAAATATGATCAAAAGTGTATGGAAGTGTATGAATATCATAGCAATATCACCCAAAAGTGGCATGGAGCAAGCAGAAATTATAGATACGTTTTGGACGTATCACTCATCCTCTTCATCATTATCATCATCCTCAACATATTCTTCTTGGGCCACCAACCCTTTAGGAGGAGTCTTCTTGTTGAAGTTGTTCTTGTTGGGATAGGACTTTGACTTGTCCTTCCGGATAAGCTTGCCTCCAAAGTCTTCTCTCTTCTCATATGGGCAATCCGCAACGAAGTGGCTTACATTGCCACAGTTGAAGCATGTCCTTACTCGTTGCTTGCCCTTGTTTCCACTTGAGTTGTTCCTGTTGAAGTTGGGTCTTGTGTTCTTCTTGCCCCAGAATTGCCTTGAAGGAAGAGCCATGTGCTCATGATAGGCATATTTGGTGTCCTCGGGGTTACACTCATCATCATCTTCCACCTCTTCTTCTTCCACACAAGCCTTGGCCTTCAGGGCAAGATTAGGCTTCTTCGATCGTTGAGCTCTTAAGACCGCATTGTCGGCGGTCATGTCCAAGATCCTCATGGCAACAAACTCATCCAACACTTCATGAGATGACAAGTGGTGGAAGTCCGGTCTCTGACGAATGATAGAGGACATGGCATTATGATAGGGCATCATGGCCTTGAGGAACTTGCGCTTGATCCAGTTGTCATCCGTGTCCTTACTGCCATGATCTCGAAGAGAGACCGCAAGGGTGGTTAATCTCCGATAAAGTTCACGAGGATCTTCTTCTTCGATCATAACAAACTCATCGGCTTCATCTTGCACAACTTCATAGTTAGAGCGTTAAATGCTAGTGCTTCCCTTGTACATGGTGCCAACATGCTCCCAAGCTTCCTTGGCCACAGTGAAGGGTCGAAGATGTGCAATGTCTTCTGGAGGAATAGCATCTTGGAGAATGCAAAGAGCGGACTCGTTGAACTGATGATCCGCAGTTTCTCTTGGAGTCATGTTGTCGGGATCATGTGGATAAAAACCTTGCTCAATGATTCTCCAAAGATTAGTGGAACAATGATTTATATGATGTTTGAAACGAAACACCCAAGTAGCAAAATCAGAATTTTTTATAAACTTGGGAGGTGGCCCAACGGAATTTAAATGCGGTGTAGGAACGGGTCCTCCATAGTGAGTAGGAGGAGCGGAGTGGGCAAAGATCCCACTCCCATTCTTAGGAACAGGGGCTTGTTCACTACTAGCTTCTCCCTTGTCGGGATTAGCCTCCGACACGTTAGTAGCGGGACGAACCACTTCCAACGGTGCGGTGGATACTTTAAGCCCCTCAAGCAAATCTTTAGACATGGCTTTGACCTCGCTCGCTAGTGACTCTTTCAATGTGATCAAGGCCACATTGAACTCCTCACGAGAGACCGAGGCTCCCCCATCTGACGTAGGCAAGGACGGAGTTCCACCGGAATGGTCCTCTGTCTCGACTATGTTGTCACCCATACTCTTTGGACGGTAAAGTCCTTAAAAAGAGACGAGGCTCTGATACCAATTGAAACGATCGATATGGTTGACTAGAGGGGGCGGGGGTGAATAGGCAACTAACAATTTTTAGCTTCTCTTAACCACTTAAAATTAAGCGCCAAAGTAAGTTGTCTAGATATGCTACTAAGAAGACAACTTAAAGTAAGTAACGATAACAAAAACACAAGCAAGCTATAGGAGATAAACAAGTAATGCTTGCACAAGTAAAGGTAAGAAATAACCACAAGAGGAACCGGTGGAGACGAGGATGTGTTGCCGAAGTTCCTTCCCTTTGAGGGGAAGTACGTCTCCGTTGGAGCGGTGTGGAGGCACAATGCTCCCCAAGAAGCCACTAGGGCCACCGTATTCTCCTCACGCTCTCACACAATGCAAGGTGCCGTGATTCCACTAGTGGTGCCCTTGAAGGCGGCGACCGAACCTTTACAAACAAGGTTGGGGCTATCTCCACAACTAAATTGGAGGCTCCCAACGAAACCACGAAGCTTCACCACAATGGAATATGGCTTCGAGGTGACCTCAACCGTCTAGGATGCTCAAACACCCAAGAGTAACAAGATCCGCTAGGGATTAGTGGGGGGAATCAAATATCTCTTGGTGGAAGTGTAGATCGATGCCTTCTCAAGAAATCCCGAGCAAATCAACAAGTTTGATTGGCTAGGGAGAGAGATCGGGTGAAAATGGAGCTTTGGAGCAACAATGGAGTATGTGGGGGAAGAGGTGAGTCAAAAGGAGGAAGAAGAAGCCTTTATATAGTGGGGGGAACAATCCAACCGTTATCCCCCACTTAGCCCCGCACAGAGAGGTACTACCACTTGGGGGAGCGGTACTACCGCTTATAGAGCGGTACTACCGTTGCCACACAAGCGGTACTACCATGCCATAGGGCTAGGGCCCCGAGCGGTACTACCGTGGTCTCAGGGCGGTACTACCGCTGGGAGCGGTACTACCGCCTCTACTGCTGCACCTAGTACCGCAAAACTCGACACGAAAAATCGCTCGCGAATCGAGGCGGTGGTAACACGGATCAGCGGCGGTACTACCGCAGAGTGTACCAAGCGGTACTACCGCTTAGTGGGGCGGTACTACCGCTTGTGACACACGGGCGGTACTACTGCTGGGATCCGCGGTACTACCGCTGGGGCCAGAAAAAGCTAGAGAAGATGGGAAAGAATAGCTCCATTGCGGCGGGAAGGAATGATGGGTGCAATAAAGAAGTGTACGTGTTGATTCCACCCAAATCTTACCAAAGCGGATCCCCTCTTAATAGTACGGCTTTCCTATCACTCAGAACCACCGAAAACTAAGCAAAAAGGAAACACCGTCTTCCATAGATTTCGAGGGGCCTCTAATCTTCTTGAGCCTTTGTGAGATGTATCTGAAAGAGCTTAGAACACATGATTAGTCCGCAAACGCATTGTCATCAATCACCAAAACACCATTTGGCTAAATATGCCCTTACACCCGGGGAGGTGGCCGAAGGCCAGGGCTCCCGGGGGAAGGGGGGTCGGGCACCCGACGTGTCCAGGAACTTGGGCGTTCTTCATAGCTTTGCATCTCGTCCATCCTTCTCCCTCCTTCTCCTCTATGGGTGCTTGGGTCTCCCTCCTAGCTTCCTCTTGGTACCTAAGAATGCACAACATTTCCGTTTGAGGTAGAACCCAATTCCCATGTGAATCCGAACGAAACTCGAAGAGGAAAGAATTGACCTCATTCTTGATGGCGCGTGCATATGCTCTTGTCATAGGTCCTCTTTGTGCTTGTGGTGGTGACGGACTGTCCGTGTGGATGGTCGAGGGATGCTCTGCCTTGGGAGAGATCCATCCATAGATCATGTGGGGACCCCGACTCGTAAGTCGTGATCACCGAATGCACGTGTACAGTGATCCCAGAGATCAATGCTCACTGAACACACAGAAGCTGAATTACAAGAGTCTTACATCCTTACATACCATGTTACACAAATAGGACCATAATGGTCAAGCCTTGAGTATATCATCGCAGCGGAAAAATCTTCAAGACAACTGGGACCCATGCCATCTGCCTTAACCCTACAGGCATTCTGACTGGGAAGCGTCCTAGCTCGCATGCTCGTCACCGAGAAATCTTCATCATAACATGTTCTCTCCTGCCTGGCCAATAAAATAACCAGTGGCAAGCCAATGAGTACATTGAATGTACTCGCAAGCAACCCAAGTGTGATAACAGATTATTTATGCAAGGCTCTACTACTAGTTTGGCAGTTTTGCGAAAAGCTAGTTTTTCATATGCAAGAATGATCAACATGTAACATGGATATGCATATGTCTGTAACAAGTAACAGGAGGTCACATACATCATATCGAGAAAGAGTTGTAATCAACTCATGCACAAGCTCATTGTGACTTCCTCACAATCACATCATCAATATCACTGAACCATGTTGTTTCCTCACACACACACACCAGGTTTCGCAAACATTGGACGTAGCCCAAGAGCGGTTACCCAACTGTCCATGACCATGGACACGGCTATTCGAATAGTTTTACACTCTGCAGAGGTTGCGCACTTTACCCACAAGATCCGGGGAACTTTCGTGTCATCCACGACCCGCGGTACCTCAAGTACCCGGGGTAAGCACCCGATCACTATCTTTCCCTAGGCGACACTAATATGGAGTCCACTCGATTGGTAACAGCCCCTGTGCCAAACATTTCACATCTCAAGGTTTGTGGAGACTCGCTCCGTATTCATCATATATCACAAGCACGGGGTACCAACGGTGTGTCCGGTGCCCTGTGAAAACAGTCATGGCCGCCTATCCAAGCACGACCCCGTCCCGAGAGTGACCTCATGTCACCCCCGTCACTAGTAATGCGGGCACCATGCTAGTATCGACCTAGGTAATCAATAATGCCCTTTCCCATATAAGGGTAGAGTGGTTGCGCATGTAAGGTTGGAATAACGGTCGCAACTTAAACCAATCCGTTTTCAAAACAACACACACACTTGCCTTGGTACACCACTTCGTCATCAAGTGGTTACCCATCTCACCATCTCCCTCGGGCATAAATGGCACCCGACGGGGTTTTCGAAAAGTCTTTTGAAAGCATCCTGCCTCCGTCACCATGCATATACCCGTCCCATTTGCGTAGCCACTATTAAAGCAACCTAACTACTCCCACCCACATAACCCTCATAGGAAGGTAGGGTCAAGTTTGATGCAAGTATCAACAGTAAGCAACAATGGTAGTAACCAAAGTGGTTTCCACCTCAACATGATTCCGATGCATTGAATAATAAGGTGCTATGAGACATGCATAAAAAGGTTTCTTGAACATGGGCAAAGGGCTGCTTGCCTCATTCTTCCGAGTCTTCAAATCTTCTGGTCCATCTCCGAGTACTCCGTTTATTACGTCAACTAACGATGGAAACGATCATAATAAGCAACACAATCAAAGCAACAATAAAAGTGCTCTAAAAATAGGAGTTGGACTTTTCTAGGATACCTCTGGTCATATTAGAAATGACCAAGGTGGTTTCATAGGTGTTGGATCAATGGGTATTTGGGAACATTTCAATATGATGGAACCAAAGGGTTTATGGATTTGGAAGAAGTATACAGAAATAATTCCTTGAATGATGAGCAAAGGTACCCATCATCAAGTCATGATTTTAGAAGCATTTAGGAGTTGGTTTCACTGGATTTGGATTTGAAATGAATTTCCTAGGATTTTCCAAAGCTGATAAATATAAGAAATGGCTCAAATATTTGGTGGGGTACATAAACTATTATTAAAAATGTTCCAAAACTAAGTTTGGACATGACAAGCATCTAGGAACTTGAATCACTGCATTTGGATCAATATTGAGCTCTCTGTGATTTTCTAAAGTTAATCACAGAAAGTGGAAAGTGGGCATTTGATAAATGTTTGTGAAAGAAAGGTCTCTAGAATAATGTGCATGTAGCACCAACAGATAGAGCATGATTTATGGAGTCACCAGAAATTTGAATCATGCAATTTGGAGTTCATATGAATATTCTAGGCATTTTTGAAGTTGGCAGAATAAAGAAAAAGGAAAAGAATAGGGGTTATACCCTGGCGCACAGGGCGAGGAACAGCTGCACCGTGGCTGGGCCGGCCCATCAGCTCGGCTGCGTGCACAGGGGCCCGGCCACATCGAAGACGCCTGCTGGGAAGGGCGCCACCGCGCGGGGGAGACGGGCTGGCCGAAGCCGTTTCCACTTAAACGGCTGGGCCCGGCTGGCCGGGTCGCTGCCAGGTGGGTCCCCTCCGCAGGGTCGTCCCCTTCCTCCCGCGCCCGCGTCGGAGGGGCTGGACGCCGCTGCTACTCGCCGGCCGGCGCTCGCTCCCGGCGACAGAGGCCACCTCTGGCCAGGGCGCGGCCACCGGAGGCCTCCCCGGGGAGCGGCGCATCCAGGAGGCCCCTTGGGGCGGCAGGGGAAGGTCCGGAGCACCACCTTCACCTGACTACGGCGGCGGCCTCGTCGGTTGATGGTGGAGCAGGCACCACAGGGCACGGGAAGGAGCGGCGAGGGGCCGGGGAGCTCCGCCGGGCTGCTGCGGTTCTCTTGGTGGCCAAGGGAGAGGAGGAGAAGCCCTGGTTCACCAGCGCCGGGCAGGGTCCGACGGCGACCACGGCGGCCATGGCGAGGGAAGGAGGCCACGGGAGGAGGAGTGGGGCGGTCCAGGAGGTTCAGGAGAGGGCGTGGAGTCCATTGGAGCTGCGAGGGGGCTCGGGGGCGGCCTATTTATAGACGAGCGTCGGTCCACCGAGGCGCCATGCACCGGCGTGCGTGCTGCTGTTGCCACAGGCCGCACGAGCCTGTCGCAGGGTGTCCGGGGCGTTCGTGGGTTTAGTCCACGCGTAGAGGGAGAGAGAGGAGGAGCTGGGAGGCATCAGAGGGCCGCGCGTGTGAGCCCGCTCACTGGAGTGCTCGGGCGGCCACGGCGCGTGTGCGAGCAGAGGTGAGAGAGGGGGAGAGAGGAGGGGGCCGACCGCCCGGCAGGTTGCGGACGTCGAGGCCTCCTCGGGGGACACGAGGGGGAAGCCCAAGGCTGTCGGGAGCCCCTGATTGGAGGTGGCTACAGTGCGTCAGGGCACTGTAGCGTGCTCCAGAGCGCGAACTTTGCATGCCCTGGCATGCTCACGGTGCCATTGGCGTGTCCACATGTGTCTAGCCGTGTCCAAGGGGTAGAGGGAGTAGTAAAGAAAGGGGGAGGCAGTCTTGGATGCTCTAGGAGCCACTGGAGTGAGGAGGGAGGTGAGGAAGAGGGTGAAACCTGCTGTCCAGCAGTGTAACTTGGGGTTTTACCCCCTCCAATGATTGAGATAAGGCAAAGGAGAGTTACTGGAGGGTAGAGGATGATCAGGGGGAGCTGTGGTAAGAATTTGAGGCCATGGAGAAAACTAAAAGAGGTTCAACCATTAGTTTTGGTAATTGGACAGAAGGTGTTTGATCAGGGTTTGATCAAGCAAATGACATCCACTTGGCATGGGACTTAACAGGATCAAATGTCGCATATAATTAGGTCCCTACACCAAATTTGAGCTCATTTGGGCAAAGTGGCCAATGTAACTTTGGTGAACCCTAGAAATGAACAGAAATGGTTTCACCTTGTTTGAGTCAAGCAATTCATCTCCCCTTGATGCACCACTTGGTGTAGCATCATCATTTGGGGTTATGAACATGCCCACAAAGTTTGAGGCTCCAGATAAAAAGTTGACAATGTAAAGTTGTTCAAATTTGAATTTGAACAGAAGTGGTTTTGGGGTGATCTGATCAAGTTGCTCTATTCCAAATCTTGTGCCATTTGGTCTAGATGCCTTATTAGGCCATTCTAGCATGTGCACCAAATTTGAGAGCATTTGGACAAGTTTGGCAATGTAGAGTTTCTCAAACTTCAAAAATGGACAGAATGGTTTTGAAGGGGTTTGTGGACGATTTCTTGATCTTCAAGGCATGAGGCATTGCAAGATCATCAAATATGTCATATATGACATGATAGAATTTCCCTGGAATTTTTGGAGAATATTTCCTTTGTAAATATTTCAAAAGCTTGTAATATCCAGAAAGGGTTTTGGAAGGATTTGTCCAATATTTCGAACATGACCATGTGTTGAAACTCCTATATATGGACAATATATGTCCTATGAGTCTCCCTGAATTTTGGCAAATATTTTTGAAATGATTAAATAATTTTTCCCTATTAAAGACCATTTCTGGCCTTAAGAAAAAGCTTTTAAATAAAATATAAAAACAACTACTAAAATTATACTTTTGTGGTTACTGGGAGTCCTATACCTAATAGGATTCAAATATACTTTTTGAAAGATTTTTCTCACCCTAAATAAGGTACTTGCAGTGCAAACCTCAATTCAGGGGTTTTTGGAAAACTAATTTTAGAAAATACCATTTGGCCAAAATATTTTTATAAGAAAATTCTATACTGGTCTACACACATGGCATGATCATTGGGAAAAGGTTTTGGGTCAAGGAGATGAAGTATAAGAGTTGGGGGATTTATTTGATTTTTAGAGCACTAGCAAATAGCAGACAAGAGTCAAATCAAGTAAAGTCAAAAACACTCAAAAGTTTTTGCAAATCCACATTTTTAACATGAAAATAAGCTTAAGCAATGTGACATGAAAATCAGGGTGTGACAGACCTACCCCCCTTACAAGAATCTCGTCCCCGAGATTCCCAGACTAGGTGTGGAAAGAAAGGCGGAGTCTTGGATACGGGGTAGTCTTCACTTCTTCTTGTTGGTTCTGCTTCCGAGCGGTGCTCCTTGGAATCTTGAAGTGCTTGATGGTATGGCTTCTTGTTTGATGCCTTCCTTGATGGAGGTTGCCGAGGGGTCTCTTGCATAGGGTAGGTTGGGTTAGCTGTCAAAGGCTCGGTGATCGATGTCCTTGCGGCCATCGGGCTAGCTAGGAGGTAAGAAGTACTTCCAGAGTGGGGGCTCGTGGAAGTTTTGGGTGCACGGAGGGTATCTCAGGTGGTAGATCTAGCTGGAGAGCCGTCTACCACATGACTTGCAGTGATCTCAAAGGGTCCAATGAACCTTAGTGCGAGTTTCCCCTTGACGTGGAAACACTTGGTTCCCTTCAGAGGGGTTACCCGTAGGTACATGTGGTCCCTGACATGGAAACTTATGTTCCGACGGTGAGTGTCAGCATAGCTCTTTTGCCTCGACTTGGCTGCCTTCAAACGTTCTCTGACTAGTTGGACTTGCTCTTCCGCTGCGCGGAGAACATCCGGTCCAAAGACTAGTCCCTCTCCAGTCTCTGACCAGTTGAGGGGTGTGCGACATCTGTGTCCGTACAACACCTCAAATGGTGCCATCTGAAGGCTCGACTGGTAACTGTTGTTATAGGAGAACTCGACAGAAAGGGAGACAATCCTCCCACTTGGCTCCATACGCCAAGATACAGGCTCGGAGTCATGACTTCGAGAATCTGGTTGACTCGCTCAGTCTGACCTCCGGTCTAGGGGTGGAAAGCCGTGCTGAAAGATACTTGGTTCCCAAGGCTTCTTGGAACTTCTTCCAGAACCTTGAGGTGAACTGGGTTCCTCGATCTGACACAATTTCCTTGGGAAATGCCATGAAGACTTACGATTCGGTCGATGTAGAGAGCTGCCAGCCGGTTGCCATCATAAGTGGTTTTGACAGGAATGAAATAGACCACCTTGGTCAGATGACCGACCATGACCCAGATAGAGCCATGTCCTCTTATCTGACCTTGGTAATCCAATGACGAAGTCCATTCCGTCTTTATCCCACTTTCACTCAGGAACCTTGAGTGGTTGAAGCAATCCAGCGGGTCGCTGATTTTCAGCTTGACCCTTTGGCACACATCACACTTTGCAACATGGGTTGCAGATCTCTCTTTCCATCTCGTGCCACCAGAATCGTGCCTTCAAGTCTTGATGCATCTTGGTGTGAGCGTTCCTTCGACACGGAAAAGCTCGGTTTCTCCGGGAGGAGTGGTTTGCAGATACGCCCGGTCTTCGACGCGGAAGTTTCTTCCTGATGACGGTGGTCGGTGTAGATCTTCCTTCAGGGCGGTCTTCAATTGTCTTCCATCCAGCTGTCCGTCTCTTCCTTGTCTTCGGGCAGACAAGTAGGCCATCAAATGATGATGTTACCCAACTCGTCCAATAGCTTCATGAGGTCTAAGGGGTACACAAGGTAAGCTGGGGTATTGGTGGTGGTCTCGGAGGAGTATTGTAGAGGCCTTCCTGACTCTGAGTCAAGGCCCATGGTCAGAACCTGACCAGGTTGTGGCTCGGTGGGGCTTAAGGGTTTCAAGGATTCTAGTGAGTGAATGAACTTATATCATCTTATCCTTAAGCACAGTTTCTGAGATGCCAATAGCTCCATCTAGTACTCCGAACGGAAAAGCATCTTCTCGCAGAGACCAACTCCAATCACCACTCATTGTCATACATATCCTCATGACTCTCAAGAGATGGTCTAACAAAATCATACTTGTCTAAGAATCCCCAAATTCATATGTACGTCTACCTCTAAAATCCAAAGGTAGATCATACATGCTGCTGAGCTTTAAATTAAACTCCATAATCCAAGCACTCAACCTAGTCTTGCAAGGCTCAAGATAATGCATCTCTATTCTAAGGAAACACGTCATATGCCACTCCAAGATTTGTTTCCTTCCTATAGGTCAACTCCGATAGCCCGGTAATTCCATCAATCACCACATAATCCAACAATCCTACAAATCTAAATGTCTACGGTGATCCACAAGATCTCAAGTCTCTATAATACCCAAATACTTGGAAGAACTATGCATCATGACAGTTAATCCACCAAATTCCCATCATCCCGGTCAAGTAAACTTCAAGATCATGATTATATAGATCCCTAAATCAACTCCGACAAATAATCCAATCTCCTAGGTTATCGTCCACCGAGAAGCATGATATCATAATCAGGATTATAGGCCTAAATCCAATCTTACTCCGTATCATGCAGACATAACCAGCATCTATACCAACCAGAATCACCTACATGAATCCAAGTCTCATGCCCAGCGGGCACTCCTACATATTTCCCCAAAGTCACGATCTCACCAATATGAAAACCTCACAATCCATCAAGGTCTCAGATAGTTCCTCGAAGTCACTGACATAAACCACCAAGTCATCTGTCCAATATCCTCGAACTGGTCTATCTATGGCACCGTCAGACCTCGTGCTATATCAGGATGAAAATGTGCTCACTCATCGTGTCCACTAGCTCCTTTACGAACCCAGTGTTGTGCAAGGTTACAAAGGCTTAACAGGTTCTCTCGCTTTACCATGGGTGAGGCACATGGTTAAGGATTCGTGCTGGAGTGTCTCGGGAAGTCTCAAAGGGTCTAGGAAAAAGGGGTTACTGGTCTGGAGGGTTAAACATAACTCTACGGGGTTGCACTAGGTCACGGGGGTTGTAGCAGAAGTCTTCAGTGCCAGTTGGTTGCCGAGGTAGAATCCTTGGTGCATCTTGTCTCGCGGGTCTTCAATTGGGGAGGGAGAGAATAGAGGGAAGAAGCAGCGTAGAGGAGGGAAATGCCTAAAGGGGGCTCTATAGTGCAGGTGCAACAAACAGGTGCAAAAAGGCAGAAACAAAAGAAACAAGGCAAGGGAGGTGATATAGCCATGCACTTGTTGCCTGGGGCAAAAGTGTGACTTATATCAAAACACAAACGAATAAAAGCAAACAACACACAATCACGGTTCTATCCGAACCATCATATGGACTCGACTGCGCATAGGGGGTACACGACTCATCCTACCCTAGGGGTTCTCGGACTCAGTGTCGTGACTTGTGCCTCGTGCAGTCTTCTGAGCTTCCTCAGGTGTTGCTCTGTCCCTTGTAGTTGCTTGATGAACGATCCGGGTTGAGCCTGAAGAATCTTCAACAATCTTTTCGCCTGATGAGATGATGTGGTGAAGGTGCCTCCTTGTAGCTGGCGTTGACTTGTCTCCTCTTGTCTCAGCAACCATGACGATCCCTTGTGCCTTCTGGGGCGTCGATGGTACCAGGTAGGCAATCCATATGTAATGACAATAACAAGGCATAATAGAGGTCCAACATGTCGGTTCCGTTGATTAAAACATCGACACCAAGGGCGGGGGATGAAGAGAACCGTTTTCCTGCTCACTATAGTGAGGCGGACCAAATGGCAAGGTTCTTATTCACCGGTGGTTGCCGGTACAACAACGGGTAGTGACATGATTACTCTATTAGCGATGTATATCATGATTTTGCATAACCTATACCCTGTTCATCGTAGGCTAGGGTTGCACCATCTTCTGGGTCTTCATGTCCTTACCCATCGAGGATGTAGTTTCTGTTGGTACCGTCTTGTTGTGGTGTCACCAATCTTGTGTGCAAAAGTGGTGGGTGAGTGTTCGGCAAGGTGCACTCCACGAGGATTACAGAAAATACAGTGGTCAGGGGCATAGGGGTTTTAGCGACCAAGGTTTTGAAGGGGAAGAGATCGAGCATAGCCTAGTTTTCGAAAAACTGAGAAAGAAAGAGGAGTATAGATAGTTTTGAAAAACTAGTAGTAGTTTTGGAAATAGTTTTACCCTAACTAACGACCATGCTAACTAAGGCTTCCTACAGTCAGGATGGCTCTGATACTAGCTCTGTGGGGACCCCGACTCGTAAGTCGTGATCACCGAATGCACATGTACAGTGATCCCAGAGATCAATGCTCACTGAACACACAGAAGCTGAATTACAAGAGTCTTACATCCTTACATACCGTGTTACACAAATAGGACCATAATGGTCAAGCCTTGAGTATATCATCGCAGCGGAAAAATCTTCAAGACAACTGGGACCCATGCCATCTGCCTTAACCCTACAGGCATTCTGACTGGGAAGCGTCCTAGCTCGCATGCTCGTCACCGAGAAATCTTCATCATAACCTGTTCTCTCCTGCCTGGCCAATAAAATAACCAGTGGCAAGCCAATGAGTACATTGAATGTACTCGCAAGCAACCCAAGTGTGATAACAGATTATTTATGCAAGGCTCTACTGCTAGTTTGGCAGTTTTGCGAAAAGCTAGTTTTTCATATGCAAGAATGATCAACATGTAACATGGATATGCATATGTCTGTAACAAGTAACAGGAGGTCACAGACATCATATCGAGAAAGAGTTGTAATCAACTCATGCACAAGCTCATTCTGACTTCCTCACAATCACATCATCAATATCACTGAACCATGTTGTTTCCTCACACACACACCAGGTTTCGCAAACATTGGACGTAGCCCAAGAGCGGTTACCCAACTGTCCATGACCGTGGACACGGCTATTCGAATAGTTTTACACTCTGCAGAGGTTGCGCACTTTACCCACAAGATCCGGGGAACTTCCGTGTCATCCACGACCCGCGGTACCTCAAGTACCCGGGGTAAGCACCAGATCACTATCTTTCCCTAGGCGACACTAATATGGAGTCCACTCGATTGGTAACAGCCCCTGTGCCAAACATTTCACATCTCAAGGTTTGTGGAGACTCGCTCCGTATTCATCATATATCACAAGCACGGGGTACCAACGGTGTGTCCGGTGCCCTGTTAAAACAGTCATGGCCGCCTATCCAAGCACGACCCCGTCCCGAGAGTGACCTCATGTCACCCCCGTCACTAGTAATGCGGGCACCATGCTAGTATCGACCTAGGTAATCAATAATGCCCTTTCCCATATAAGGGTAGAGTGGTTGCGCATGTAAGGTTGGAATAACGGTCGCAACTTAAACCAATCCGTTTTCAAAACAACACACACACTTGCCTCGGTACACCACTTCGTCATCAAGTGGTTACCCATCTCACCATCTCCCTCGGGCATAAATGGCACCCGACGGGGTTTTCGAAAAGTCTTTTGAAAGCATCCTGCCTCCGTCACCATGCATATACCCGTCCCATTTGCGTAGCCACTATTAAAGCAACCTAACTACTCCCACCCACATAACCCTCATAGGAAGGTAGGGTCAAGTTTGATGCAAGTATCAATAGTAAGCAACAATGGTAGCAACCAAAGTGGTTTCCACCTCAACATGATTCCGATGCATTGAATAATAAGGTGCTATGAGACATGCATAAAAAGGTTTCTTGAACATGGTCAAAGGGCTGCTTGCCTCATTCTTCCGAGTCTTCAAATCTTCTGGTCCATCTCCGAGTACTCCGTTTATTACGTCAACTAACGATGGAAACGATCATAATAAGCAACACAATCAAAGCAACAATAAAAGTGCTCTAAAAATAGGAGTTGGACTTTTCTAGGATACCTCTGGTCATATTAGAAATGACCAAGGTGGTTTCATAGGTGTTGGATCAATGGGTATTTGGGAACATTTCAATATGATGGAACCAAAGGGTTTATGGATTTGGAAGAAGTATACAGAAATAATTCCTTGAATGATGAGCAAAGGTACCCATCATCAAGTCATGATTTTAGAAGCATTTAGGAGTTGGTTTCACTGGATTTGGATTTGAAATGAATTTCCTAGGATTTTCCAAAGCTGATAAATATAAGAAATGGCTCAAATATTTGGTGGGGTACATAAACTATTATTAAAAATGTTCCAAAACTAAGTTTGGACATGACAAGCATCTAGGAACTTGAATCACTGCATTTGGATCAATATTGAGCTCTCTGTGATTTTCTAAAGTTAATCACAGAAAGTGGAAAGTGGGCATTTGATAAATGTTTGTGAAAGAAAGGTCTCTGGAATAATGTGCATGTAGAACCAACAGATATAGCATGATTTATGGAGTCACCAGAAATTTGAATCATGCAATTTGGAGTTCATATGAATATTCTAGGCATTTTTGAAGTTGGCAGAATAAAGAAAAAGGAAAAGAATAGGGGTTATACCCTGGCGCACAGGGCGAGGAACAGCTGCACCGTGGCTGGGCCGGCCCATCAGCTCGGCTGCGTGCACAGGGGCCCGGCCACGTCGAAGACGCCTGCTGGGAAGGGCGCCACCGCGCGGGGGAGACGGGCTGGCCGAAGCCGTTTCCACTTAAACGGCTGGGCCCGGCTGGCCGGGTCGCTGCCAGGTGGGTCCCCTCCATAGGGTCGTCCCCTTCCTCCCGCGCCCGCTTCGGAGGGGCTGGACGCCGCTGCTACTCGCCGGCCGACGCTCGCTCCCGGCGACAGAGGCCACCTCTGGCCAGGGCGCGGCCACCGGAGGGCTCCCCGGGGAGCGGCGCATCCAGGAGGCCCCTTGGGGCGGCAGGGGAAGGGCCGGAGCACCACCTTCACCTGACTACGGCGGCGGCCTCGTCGGTTGATGGTGGAGCAGGCACCACAGGGCACGGGAAGGAGCGGCGAGGGGTCGGGGAGCTCCGCCGGGCTGCTGCGGTTCTCTTGGTGGCCAAGGGAGAGGAGGAGAAGCCCTGGTTCACCAGCGCCGGGCAGGGTCCGACGGCGACCACGGCGGCCATGGCGAGGGAAGGAGGCCACGGGAGGAGGAGTGGGGCGGTCCAGGAGGTTCAGGAGAGGGCGTGGAGTCCATTGGAGCCGCGAGGGGGCTCGGGGGCGGCCTATTTATAGGCGAGCGCCGGTCCACCGAGGCGCCATGCGCCGGCGTGCGTGCTGCCGTTGCCACAGGCCGCACGAGCCTGTCGCAGGGTGTCCGGGGCGTTCGTGGGTTTAGTCCACGCGTAGAGGGAGAGAGAGGAGGAGCTGGGAGGCGTCAGAGGGCCGCGCGTGTGAGCCCGCTCACTGGAGTGCTCGGGCGGCCACGGCGCGTGTGCGAGCAGAGGTGAGAGAGGGGGAGAGAGGAGGGGGCCGACCGCCCGGCAGGTTGCGGACGTCGAGGCCTCCTCGGGGGACACGAGGGGGAAGCCCAAGGCTGTCGGGAGCCCCTGATTGGAGGTGGCTACAGTGCGTCAGGGCACTGTAGCGTGCTCCAGAGCGCGAACTTTGCATGCCCTGGCATGCTCACGGTGCCATTGGCGTGTCAACATGTGTCTAGCCGTGTCCAAGGGGTAGAGGGAGTAGTAAAGAAAGGGGGAGGCAGTCTTGGATGCTCTAGGAGCCACTGGAGTGAGGAGGGAGGTGAGGAAGAGGGTGAAACCTGCTGTCCAGCAGTGTAACTTGGGGTTTTACCCCCTCCAATGATTGAGATAAGGCAAAGGAGAGTTACTGGAGGGTAGAGGATGATCAGGGGGAGCTGTGGTAAGAATTTGAGGCCATGGAGAAAAGTAAAAGAGGTTCAACCATTAGTTTTGGTAATTGGACAGAAGGTGTTTGATCAGGGTTTGATCAAGCAAATGACATCCACTTGGCATGGGACTTAACAGGATCAAATGTCACATATAATTAGGTCCCTACACCAAATTTGAGCTCATTTGGGCAAAGTGGCCAATGTAACTTTGGTGAACCCTAGAAATGAACAGAAATGGTTTCACCTTGTTTGAGTCAAGCAATTCATCTCCCCTTGATGCACCACTTGGTTTAGCATCATCATTTGGGGTTATGAACATGCCCACAAAGTTTGAGGCTCCAGATAAAAAGTTGACAATGTAAAGTTGTTCAAATTTGAATTTGAACAGAAGTGGTTTTGGGGTGATCTGATCAAGTTGCTCTATTCCAAATCTTGTGCCATTTGGTCTAGATGCCTTATTAGGCCATTCTAGCATGTGCACCAAATTTGAGAGCATTTGGACAAGTTTGGCAATGTAGAGTTGCTCAAACTTCAAAAATGGACAGAATGGTTTTGAAGGGGTTTGTGGATGATTTCTTGATCTTCAAGGCATGAGGCATTGCAAGATCATCAAATATGTCATATATGACATGATAGAATTTCCCTGGAATTTTTGGAGAATATTTCCTTTGTAAATATTTCAAAAGCTTGAAATATCCAGAAAGGGTTTTGGAAGGATTTGTCCAATATTTTGAACATGACCATGTGTTGAAACTCCTATATATGGACAATATATGTCCTATGAGTCTCCCTGAATTTTGGCAAATATTTTTGAAATGATTAACTAATTTTTCCCCATTAAAGACCATTTCTGGCCTTAAGAAAAAGCTTTTAAATAAAATATAAAAACAACTACTAAAATTATACTTTTGTGGTTACTGGGAGTCCTATACCTAATAGGATTCAAATATACTTTTTGAAAGATTTTTCTCACCCTAAATAAGGTACTTGCAGTGCAAACCTCAATTCAGGGGTTTTTGGAAAACTAATTTTAGAAAATACCATTTGGCCAAAATATTTTTATAAGAAAATTCTATACTGGTCTACACACATGGCATGATCATTGGGAAAAGGTTTTGGGTCAAGGAGATGAAGTATAAGAGTTGGGGGATTTATTTGATTTTTAGAGCACAAGCAAACAGCAGACAAGAGTCAAATCAAGTAAAGTCAAAAACACTCAAAAGTTTTTGCAAATCCACATTTTTAACATGAAAATAAGCTTAAGCAATGTGACATGAAAATCAGGGTGTGACAGACCTACCCCCCTTACAAGAATCTCGTCCCCGAGATTCCCAGACTAGGTGTGGAAAGAAAGGCGGAGTCTTGGATACGGGGTAGTCTTCACTTCTTCTTGTTGGTTCTGCTTCCGAGCGGTGCTCCATGGAATCTTGAAGTGCTTGATGGTATGGCTTCTTGTTTGATGCCTTCCTTGATGGAGGTTGCTGAGGGGTCTCTTGCATAGGGTAGGTTGGGTTAGCTGTCAAAGGCTCGGTGATCGATGTCCTTACGGCCATCGGGCTAGCTAGGAGGTAAGAAGTACTTCCAGAGTGGGGGCTCGTGGAAGTTTTGGGTGCACGGAGGGTATCTCAGGTGGTAGATCTAGCTGGAGAGCCGTCTACCACATGACTTGCAGTGATCTCAAAGGGTCCAATGAACCTTAGTGCGAGTTTCCCCTTGACGTGGAAACACTTGGTTCCCTTCAGAGGGGTTACCCGTAGGTACATGTGGTCCCTGACATGGAAACTTATGTTCCGACGGTGACTGTCAGCATAGCTCTTTTGCCTCGACTTGGCTGCCTTCAAACGTTCTCTGACTAGTTGGACTTGCTCTTCCGCTGCGCGGAGAACATCCGGTCCAAAGACTAGTCCCTCTCCAGTCTCTGACCAGTTGAGGGGTGTGCGACATCTGTGTCCGTACAACACCTCAAATGGTGCCATCTGAAGGCTCGACTGGTAACTGTTGTTATAGGAGAACTCGGCAGAAAGGGAGACAATCCTCCCACTTGGCTCCATACGCCAAGATACAGGCTCGGAGTCATGACTTCGAGAATCTGGTTGACTCGCTCAGTCTGACCTCCGGTCTAGGGGTGGAAAGCCGTGCTGAAAGATACTTGGTTCCCAAGGCTTCTTGGAACTTCTTCCAGAACCTTGAGGTGAACTGGGTTCCTCGATCTGACACAATTTCCTTGGGAAATGCCATGAAGACTTACGATTCGGTCGATGTAGAGAGCTGCCAGCCGGTTGCCATCATAAGTGGTTTTGACAGGAATGAAATAGACCACCTTGGTCAGATGACCGACCATGACCCAGATAGAGCCATGTCCTCTTATCTGACCTTGGTAATCCAATGACGAAGTCCATTCCGTCTTTATCCCACTTTCACTCAGGAACCTTGAGTGGTTGAAGCAATCCAGCGGGTCGCTGATTTTCAGCTTGACCCTTTGGCACACATCACACTTTGCAACATGGGTTGCAGATCTCTCTTTCCATCTCGTGCCACCAGAATCGTGCCTTCAAGTCTTGATGCATCTTGGTGTGAGCGTTCCTTCGACACGGAAAAGCTCGGTTTCTCCGGGAGGAGTGGTTTGCAGATACGCCCGGTCTTCGACGCGGAAGTTTCTTCCTGATGATGGTGGTCGGTGTAGATCTTCCTTCAGGGCGGTCTTCAATTGTCTTCCATCCAGCTGTCCGTCTCTTCCTTGTCTTCGGGCAGACAAGTAGGCCATCAAATGATGATGTTACCCAACTCGTCCAATAGCTTCATGAGGTCTAAGGGGTACGCAAGGTAAGCTGGGGTATTGGTGGTGGTCTCGGAGGAGTATTGCAGAGGCCTTCCTGACTCTGAGTCAAGGCCCATGGTCAGAACCTGACCAGGTTGTGGCTCGGTGGGGCTTAAGGGTTTCAAGGATTCTAGTGAGTGAATGAACTTATATCATCTTATCCTTAAGCATAGTTTCTGAGATGCCAATAGCTCCATCTAGTACTCCGAACGGAAAAGCATCTTCTCGCAGAGACCAACTCCAATCACCACTCATTGTCATACATATCCTCATGACTCTCAAGAGATGGTCTAACAAAATCATACTTGTCTAAGAATCCCCAAATTCATATGTACATCTACCTCTAAAATCCAAAGGTAGATCATACATGCTGTTGAGCTTTAAATTAAACTCCATAATCCAAGCACTCAACCTAGTCTTGCAAGGCTCAAGATAATGCATCTCTATTCTAAGGAAACACGTCATATGCCACTCCAAGATTTGTTTCCTTCCTATAGGTCAACTCCGATAGCCCGGTAATTCCATCAGTCACCACATAATCCAACAATCCTACAAATCTAAATGTCTACGGTGATCCACAAGATCTCAAGTCTCTATAATACCCAAATACTTGGAAGGACTATGCATCACGATAGTTAATCCACCAAATTCCCATCATCCGGGTCAAGTAAACTTCAAGATCATGATTATATAGATCCCTAAATCAACTCCGACAAATAATCCAATCTCCTAGGTTATCGTCCACCGAGAAGCATGATATCATAATCAGGATTATAGGCCTAAATCCAATCTTACTCCGAATCATGCAGACATAACCAGCATCTATACCAACCAGAATCACCTACATGAATCCAAGTCTCATGCCCAGTGGGCACTCCTACATATTTCCCCAAAGTCACGATCTCATGCAGTCATACAAGATCTCCCGGTTGAAACGCCATTGGTTTCTTGTTGACGTTGAGCTTGGTGGTGAGGCGGTGTACTTGACGCTCGATCGTGGACCTTGTTTCTTCATGCATCTTCTCGAGACAACTTTCTTTTGCACTTGCGTCCATGTTCACGCGTTCTTGGAGAGGTAGAGGAAGGATGTCTAAGGGCGACAAAGGGTTGAAGCCGTAGACGACCTTGAAGGGGGGCTTATCGGTAGTAGAGTGTCTTGCGCGGTTGTAGGCGTATTCAACGATGGGTAAGCACTCCTCCCACTCATTGATATTTTTCTTGATCAACACGCGTAGGAGAGTGGATAGCGTCTGGTTGGTGACTTCTGTTTGGCCATCGGTTTGAGGGTGATAGGACGTCCAGGAGAGTACCTTGATTCCGAGCTTGGTGCATAGTGTCTTCCAAAAGTAGCTTATGAATTTGATGTCTCAGTCCGACACAGTTGTCCTTGGCACTCCATGTAATCGCAAGATTTCCCTACAAAAAAGATTTGCAACATGTGAAACATCGTCTATCTTATTGCATGGTATGAAGTGTGCCATTTTAGAGAATCTGTCCACAACAACAAATACCGGATCCTTGCCATTTTGAGTCCTAGGTAATACAAGCACAAAATCCATGCTAATATCTTCCCATGGTTGATATGGAATAGGAAGTGGCATATGTAAACCATGAGATTGAGCTTTAGACTTAGCTTTGCGACATGTTGAGCATCGTTTGGTGAATCTTGAGACATCACAGAATATCTTGGGCCAAAAGTAGTTCTTGGAGAGCGTAGCAAAAGTCTTGTCACATCCAAAGTGTCCCATAAGTCCTCCTCCATGAGCCTCTTGCAAAAGTAATAAACGAAGAGAAGACGCGGGAACGCATAGTTTGTTAGCTCTCATTAGATAACCATTTGTCATATGATAATGCTCCCAAGATGTATGCGTCAAACACTTAGCATAAGGAGTATCAAAAGTAACATCATTCGCATATAAGTCTTTGATATGCTCAAATCCAATGACATTCAATTCAAGTTGTGTAATAAGCATGCATTTACGGGAAAGAGCATCAGCCACTAAATTTTCTTTACCCTTGATATACTTGATCACATAAGGGAAAGATTCAATAAACTCACTACATTTAGCATGTCGTTTGTTCAACTTAGTTTGACCCTAGAGATACTTAAGTGTTTCATGATCCGTGTGAAGAATGAACTCATGAGGGCGAAGTTAATGCTCCCAAACATGTAAGACTCTCACTAAAGCATATAGTTCTTTGTCATAGATGGGGTAGTTAAGTTGCACTCCCGAAAGTTTTTCACTAAAGTATGCGATGGGGCTCTTCTCTTGCATCAACACACCTCCTATGCCATTACCGCTAGCATCACAATGTATCTCAAAAGGTTTATTGAAGTTGGGTAAAGAAAGTAAAGGGGCATGCGTAAGCAAATTCTTAAGCTCATTAAATGCAGTATCTTGGGATGGTACCCAAACAAAAGGTGTTTTTTTCTTGCTCAAAACATGTAAAGGAGATGCAATTGTGCTAAAATCCTTCACAAAGCGGCTATAAAATCCGGCCACACCAAGAAAACTATGTATTTGTTTTAAGTTTGTTGGTTGGGGCCAAGTTTTAATAGCGGAAATTTTAGTTTCATCTACATGGACACCTTCAGAAAAGATGACAAATCCTAGGAAAATAACCTTGTCAACGCCCAAAGTACATTTCTCCATGTTAGCATAGAGGCATTCTTTCCGAAGAGTTTGTAAAACGGTTCTAAGGTGTGTGACGTGATCTTTTAGCGACTTGCTAAACACAAGGATGTCGTCAAAGTAGACCACAACAAATATGCCAATATAGGGTCAAAGAACATAATGCATCACAAGCATGAATGTACCGGGCGCTTCCGATAAGCCCATCGACATGACCAACCACTCATATAAACCAAACTTTGTTTTCAAAGCGGTTTTCCACTCATCACCCTCTTGAATTCGAATTTGGTAATAACCACTTTTAAGATCAATTTTCGAAAAGATTGTGGCTCGACATAATTCATCTAGCATGTAATCTAGGCGCGGAATGGGGTGACGGTATCTAACGGTAATAGCATTGATGGGACGGCAATCAGAACACATGCAAAAACTACCGACTTTCTTAGGCACGAAAATAAGTGGAACGACACAAGGGCTTAAGCTTTCACGTACATGACCGTTGTCGATGAGTTGTTGTACTTGTCATTGTATTTCCTTGGTTTCCTCGGAGTTGACATGGTTGGGTGCCTTGTTTGGTATAGGTGCACCGGGTATGAGGTCGATTCGGTGTTCGATGTCGTGAAGTGGAGGTAGGCCCGGAGGTAGCTCATCAGGGAAGACGTCCTGGAATTCCTACAATAAACTAGACAACACTAAAGGTAGATAGTGAGAGTTGTTAGTCCTTGTTGCTACATCCTTGCACACTAGGACATACTGTATGACACTAGTTGGGTTCTCACACGCTTCTTTCATGTCTCTCTTGGTGGCTAAAAGCACTATCTCTCTCTTATCGCTCATCGTGGAGGCACTCGAATTTGGCTTGTGGCGCTCGCTCTCTTTTTGGTGGTTCACTCTCTCACTACTCTCTCCATGATGGGTGGATGCTTGCTTGTCGGCGATCACTTGGCTTGGTGACATAGGATGTGATACGTATCCAACATATCTATAATTTTTGATTGTTCCATGTTGTTATATTATCATTCTTGGATGTTTTACAATCATTTTATAGTCATTTTATATCATTTTTTGGTACTAATCTATTGACATAGTGCCAAGTGCTAGTTGTTGTTTTCTGCATGTTTTTTACATCACAGGAAATCAATACCAAACGGAGTCCAAATGCAGCGAAACTTTTTGTGGATTTTTTATGGACCAAAAGACACCCAGTGGGCCGGAGAAGCGCCTGGGGGTGCTCCGAGGGGAGCACAATCCACCAGGGCGCGCCTGGGGGCCCAGGCGTGCCCTGGTGGGTTGTGCCCACCTCTGGTGCCCCCAGACCGCCTCTTTACTGTATAAATACACCAATATTCCAGAAACCCTAGGGGAGTCGACGAAAAACAATTTCAGCCACCGCAAGTTCCAGAACCACCATATCCAATCTAGACACCATCTAGGAGGGGTGCATCATTTCCATTTGTGCCTCTCCGATGATGCGTGAGTAGCTCTTTGTAGGCCTACGGGTTCGTAGTTAGTAGCTAGATGGCTTCCTCTCTCTCATTTGATTCTCAACACAATGGTCTCTTGGAGATCCATATGATGTAACTCATTTTGTGGTGTGTTTGTTGGGATCCAATGAACTTTGAGTTTATGATCAGATCTATCTTTTTATATCCATGAAAGTTATTTGAGTCTTATTTGATCTCTTATATGCATGATTGCTTATAGCCTCATATTTCTTCTCCGATATTTGGGTTTTTTTTGGCCAACTTGATCTATTTATCTTGCAATGGGAAGAGGTGCTTTGTGATGGGTTCGATCTTACGGTGCTTGATCCCAATGACAGAAGGGGAACCGACACGTGTAAGGGCATATTTCTCCCTAAGTAGTTTTGGTGATTGATGACAATGCATTTGCGGACTAATCGTGTGATCTAAGCTCTTTCAGATATATCTCATCTAGGCACAAGACGATTATGTGCCCCTCGGAATCTATGGAAGACGATGTTTCCTTTTGCTTCTTTTTCGGTGGATTTGAGTAATAGGAAAGTCGTACTATTAAGAGGGGGTCCGCTTCGGAAAGGTTTGGGTGGAATCAACACGTACACGTCTATACTTTCGCACCACCTTTCCTTTGCTTCTCTGGAGCTCCGGCTGTTCTCCTCGTAAGTACAAAACCATGGCTTCCTACTAATACAACTGCCTGGCAGGCGGTAGTACCGCTCATTGCAAGCGGTAGTACCGCACGGCCACACGGTAGTACCACCTCAGGGCACGGTAGTACCGCACCAAGCGGTAGTACCGCATCATGAGCACAGTAGTACCGTGTAGCTGGCCCGGCGTAGTAACTAGTACGGTAGTAGGTGCGGAAGTAATTTTTTACTTCCGCATCCTACGCGGTAGTACCGCTTGGGTCAAGCGGTAGTACCGTGTCGTGTTTTTGCTACTACCGTATTTCTACGGATGTATTTTATTTCATCCGCACTTGTCCTCGGCCTGCTTATCTCTGCCTTGCGGTAGTACTGCAGGGACGAGCAATGGTACCGCTCAGGCAGTACTACCGCCCGTGTGTCAACGCAACAGAGCTAAGTCTAGGCTAGTACTGCACAAGCGGTAGTACCGCACCCAGAGCGGTAGTACCGTAACTTACGTGCGGTAGTACCGCGCTTTGCGGGCAGAAATGTGGGATAACAGTTGGATTTGTTCTCCCACTATATATAGGGAGTCTTCTTCTCCAAGAAGACTCACCTCTTCCTCCCCAAAGCTCCATTGTTGCTCAAAGCTCCATTTCCGCCCGATCTCTCTCCCTAGCCAATCAAACTTGTTGATTTCCTCGGGATTGCTTGAGAAGGCATCGATCTACACTTCCACTAAGAGATATTTGATTCCCCCCACTAATCCTTGCGGATCTTGTTACTCTTGGGTGTTTGAGCACCCTGGATGGTTAAGGTCACCTCGGAGCCATATTCCATTGTGGTGAAGCTTCGTGGTGTCGTTGGGAGCCTCCAATTCGGTTGTGGAGATAGCCCCAACCTTGTTTGTAAAGGTTCGGTTGCCGCCTTCAAGGGCACCACTAGTGGAATCACGGCACCTTGCATTGTGTGAGGGCGTGAGGAGAATACGGTGGCCCTAGTGGCTTCTTGGGGAGCATTGTGCCTCCACACCGCTCCAACGGAGATGTACTTCCCCTCAAAGGGAAGGAACTTCGGTAACACATCCTCGTCTTTACCGGTTCCACTTGTGGTTATTTCTTCCCTTTACTTGTGCAAGCTTACTTGTTTATCTTATATAGCTTGCTTGTGAGGTTGTTATCTTTGCTTCCTATAAGTTGTCATCATAGTAGCATATCTAGACAACTTACTTTGTTGCTTAATTTAAATTGGTTAAGAAAAGCTAAAAATTGTTAGTTGCCTATTCACCCCCCCTCTAGTCAACCATATCGATCCTTTCAATTGGTATCAGAGCCTCGTCTCTTTTTAAGGACTTTACCGTCCAAAGAGTATGGTTGACAACGTAGTCAAGACGGAGGACCATTCCGGTGGAACTCCGTCCTTGCCTACATCCGATGGGGGAGCCTCGGTCTCTCGTGAGGAGTTCAATGTGGCTATGGACACATTGAAAGAATCACTAACGACCAAGGTTAAAAGCATGTTTAAAGATTTTCTAGAGGGACTCAAATTATCCACCACACCGTTGGAAGTGGTTCGTCCCTCTACCAACGTGTCGGAGGCTATTCCCGACAAGGGAGAAGCTAGTAGTGAGCAAGTCCCGGTTACTAAAAATGGGAGTGGGATTTTTGCCCACTCCGCTCCTCCTATCCACTATGGAGGACCCGTTCCTACTCTGCATTTAAATTCCGTTGGTCCTCCTCCTAAGTTTATAAAAAATTCTGATTTTTCTACTTGGATGTTTCGCTTTAAACATCATTTAAACCATTGCTCTACTAATCTTTGGAGAATCATTGAGCAAGGTTTTTATCCTTGTGATCCCGACAACTTAACTCCAAGAGAAGCTGCGGATCATCAATTCAACGAGTCCGTTCTTTGCATACTTCAAGATGCTATCCCTCCCGAAGACATTGCACATCTTCGACCCTTCACTATGGCCAAGGAAGCTTGGGAGCATGTTGGCACCATGTACAAGGGGAGCGCTAGCACTCAACGCTCGAACTATGAAGTTGTGCAAGATGAAGACGATGAGTTTGCTATGATCAAAGAAGAAGATCCTCGTGAACTTTATCGGAGATTAACCACTCTTGCGGTCTCTCTTCGAGATCATGGGAGTAAGGTCACGGATGAAAATTGGATCAAGTGCAAGTTTCTCAAGGCCATGATGCCCTACCATAAGGCCATGTCCTCTGTCATTCGCCAAAGACCGGACTTCCACCACTTGTCATCAAATGAAGTGTTGGATGAGTTCGTTGCTATGAGGATCTTGGACAAGACCGCCGACAATGCGGTTTTAAGAGCTCAACGATCAAAGAAGCCTAACCTTGCCTTGAAGGCCAAGGCTTGTGTGGAAGAAGAGGAGGAGGAGGATTACGATGAGTGTTGCCCTGAGGACACCAAATATGCCTATCATGAGCACATGGCTCTTGCTTCGCGGAAATTTTGGGGCAACAAGAAGAACTCAAGGCCCAACTTCAACAAGAACAACTCAAGTGGGAACAAGGGCAAGCAACGAGTGAGGACATGCTTCAACTGTGGAAATGTAAGCCACTTTGTTGCGGATTGCCCATATGAGAAAAGAGAAGACTTTGGAGGCAAGCTTATCCGGAAGGACAAGGCCAAGTCTTATCCCAACAAGAACAACTTCAACAAGAAGACTCCTCCCAAAGGGTTGGTGGCCCAAGAATATGTTGAGGATGATGATAATGATAAAGATGATGAGATGGTCACCATGGCCAAAATTGCTATTGCTACTACTCCACACACATCTCTCTTCGACTCTCCAAATGAGAACATCACTGCCAAGTGTCTCATGGCTAAAGCCACCAACAAGGTAACTCCAAACATCAACACTACCATCATCTCTAATCCTTCATTAACGGATTGTATTGATGAGAGTGAGGGAGCCAAGGAGGAAGAGAATGAGTTTGAGTTGTTTATGAGCAAACTCAAGGGCAAACCCAAGAAGCATTTTGTTGCTCTCTTGGAACAACTCGGTGAGGCCAATGACATGATCGAGGCTCACGAGGAGACCATTGCTAAAATGGAAGGACATAGTCGAGACTATGCCGATGAAATATCAGATCTCTCTAATGCTCTAGAGGAAGAGCGAGGTCTTCGTTTGGCTCTTGAGGAGTCACACAATGATGATCATGCTAAATTAAAGAAAGATCTCGATCATGCTTTAGTTGTCTCTCATATGCTTAACTCCGAGAAGGCAAAACTTGGGGTTGACCATGCTAGACTCAAGGAGGAGTTTGTTACACTTGACAAGGCTCACAAGGTCTTGAAAGGTAGTCATGCTTCTCTCAAAGAGTCTCATGATCAACTCCAAGTTTCGCTAACAAAGGAAAATGCTATCTTTCCTCGCATGGTGTTGATTGATAATGCAAATGCTACTAACCCATGTTGCGAGCATGTGCATCTTGTTGAAGAAAATGCCAAGTTGAAGAAGCAACTTGAGAAAGGCCTTGTGACATGCATACAAGGTGAGAAGAACCTCAAAAATCTTTTGAGTAATCAAAAGGAGGTTGTGTCAAAGGAAGGAATTGGGTTTGTTCCCAAACCCAAGAAGAAGAAGAATGACAAGACCAAGCTACCTCCCCCTCTCCGACAAACCTTTGTGAAAGAGGGAGAGGGCGCCTCTAAGAAGAAGAACAATGTGAAGGGTGGTGGGGTCAAGAAAAACCCCACCATACCATCAAACATGGCCGTCGACTTTAATCCTTCATATGTTTTATGTCGTGCTAGTGATGGTCATGTCTTTGCTAAAGTTATTGGTTCTTCTTATGAGTACATTGAATGGTCTATTTGGGTTCCTAAGACCCTTGTTACTAACCTCAAAGGACCCATTACCAAATGGGTACCTAAATCCAAGCATTGATCTCTTGTAGGAGTTTGCTTCCGGTGGGGGATCATGGTTGCTCGATAGTGGAGCCACAAATCATATGACCGGAAGCAAAGACTTGGTGGTGGACGTGCATCTAGGATCATCTACGGCCACCAACATCGAATGGGGTGATGCTTCATCTTCTAAGGTATTGGGGCTTGGCAAGGTTGTTGTCTCCCATGATCTCACGATCGAGAAAGTCATGCTTGTTGAGTCCCTTGCATATACTTTACTTTCTGTTCGCCAACTTGCACTCATGGGCTTTGCTACATTCTATGATATTGATACCGTGGCCCTCTTGTGGAGCAAGACTCTTAAAGTAGCCTACGTTGGACATGTCGAGAACGGTCTTTATGTGGTTAACTTCTCGAGGCAACCCACTAAGACCGCGACATGCCTAATGGCTAAAGTTGATGTGGGATGGCTTTGGCATCGCCGGTTAGCCCACGTCAATATGAGATCTTTGCAAAGTCTTCTCAAGGGGGACCATGTTCGTGGACTAACAAAATGTTAGTTTTGCCAAAGATCGTGCTTGCAGGGCTTGTATTGAAGGGAAGTTACATGAGACGGCTCACCCTCCCACTACTATCATCTACTCAAAAAGACCCCTAGAGCTCCTTCACATGTATCTCTTTGGGCCTCCATCTTTTGATAGTCTTGGGGGTAGAAAGTATTGCTTGGTGATTGTGGATGACTATTCAAGATACATATGGGTATACTTCTTCAAGAAGAAGAGTGAGACCCAACAAACCGTCATCAACTTTGCATATGAAGCTCAATGACAACATGAAGCAAAGATTTTGATGATCTGAAGTGACAACGGCACCGAGTTCAAGAACTACACCTTGGATGAGTTTCTTAGTGATGAGGGGATCAAACATCAATATGCAGCACCCTATACCCCTCAACAAAACGGTGTAGCAGAGAGAAAGAACTGGGCACTGATGGACGTGGCAAGGACCATGATGGCGGATTCAAATCTCCATACAATTTTTGGGCCGAAGCCATCAACACCGCATGTCATGCATCTAATCGGCTCTATCTCCACAAAGGCCTCAACAAAACTCCATATGAGATTCTTACCAGTAACAAGCCCAACCTCATTTACTTCCGGGTGTTCGGGTGTAAGTGTTTCATCCTCAAGAAAGGTGTTCGTTTGTCTAAATTTGAATCTAGAGCTCATGAGGGCATATTTGTTGGTTATGCTACAAACTCTCATGCTTACCGTGTCCTCAACAAGTCCAATGGACTCATTGAGGAGACGAATAACATAGAGTTTGATGAGAATAACGGCTCCCAAGTGGAGCAAAGTGGTACTTGTGATGTAGGTGATGAAATTCCTCCTCAAGCCATAAGGAGAATGGGTGTTGGATATATCCTACCCATTGAGGAACCCCTTGTGGCCGAAGGAGAAGGACAATGTTCCACACATGTGGAACCATCACCAACCCAAGACCCACACGCTTCCGAAGAACAACGTGAAGACCCTCAACCGGACGAACAAGGGCAAGTGCAAGATCAATCACAAGATGGTGGGGAGCCACCAAATGATGCACAAGGCCAAGTTCTATCCTCTGAGCAAGATCAAGATCAAGAGGAAGCTCAAGATCAAGATCAAGCTCCTGACGTCGCTCAAGATGATCAACTCAGTGCCCCTCAATTATCTCTTGAAGAGCAATTGGAGCGTCGTGCTGCAAAAGTTGCCTCCGGGCTTGCTTCCAGAGAACATCACATGGAGAATATTCTTGGAAGCATCAAAAGGGGGGGGGGGTAAGCACTCGTAGACAATTAGCAAACCATTGTGCTCATCAAGCTTTTGTCTCCTGTGTTGGACCTCAGAAGGTCTATGAGGCGCTCAAAGACCCTAATTGGCTTAATGCCATGCATGAAGAACTCCACAACTTCGAGCGCAACAAAGTTTGGCGTCTGGTGCCGAGGCTAAAGGAGAACCATAATGTCATTGGAACCAAGTGGATCTTTAAGAACAAGCAAGATGCTCATGGTATTGTCATCTGCAACAAGGCGCGTCTGGTGGCTCAAGGCTACTCCCAAGTCGAGGGTATCGACTACGATGAAACCTTTTCCCCCGTTGCACGCCTTGAATCTATTCGTTTGTTGCTTCCCTATGCTTCTCATCATAATTTTAAGTTACAACAAATGGATGTGAAAAGTGCATTTCTTAATGGTCCTATTAATGAGTTGGTGTATGTCAAACAACCCCCGGGGTTTGAGGATCCCAAGTTCCCCAATCACGTGTATCAACTCGATAAGGCACTCTATGGCCTTAAACAAGCCCCACGTGTGTGGTATGAGCATCTTACCGAGGTGTTACAAGATCGTGGGTTTGAAATTGGGAAAATCGACCCCACTCTTTTACTAAGAAGGTCAAAGGGGAGTTGTTTGTGTGCCAACTATATGTTGATGATATTATCTTTGGTTCTCCTAACAAAGCTTTCAATGATGAGTTCGCCGCACTCATGACCACACATTTTGAGATGTCCATGATGGGAGAATTGAAGTACTTCCTTGGGTTTGAGATCCAGCAAAGAAGAGAAGGAATCTTCATCAAACAATCCAAGTATACTCAAGACATGCTCAAGAGGTTCAATCTAAGTGATGTCAAGCCGGCTACTACTCCAATGCCAACCAAGTGCCAACTTGACATTGATCCCAATGGTAAAGCAGTGGATCAAAGGTATATCGTTCTATGATTGGATCCTTGCTTTACCTTTGTGCATCTAGACCAGATATTATGTTGAGTGTGGGAATCTGTGCACGGTTTCAAGCCTCACCTAAGGAAAGTCACTTTGTGGCAGTCAAGCGAATATTTCGATATTTGGCTCATACCCCAAACTTTGGCTTATGGAACCCAAGAGGAGCAAACTTCAACCTTGTAGGTTTCTCTGATTCGGACTGGGTGGGAGACAAAGTGGATGGGAAGTCCACTTCCAGAGGGTGCCAATTCCTTGGTTGCTCTCTGGTTAGTTGGTCTTCCAAAAAACAAAGTTGTGTATCTCTCTCATCCACCGAAGCTGAGTATGTGGCAGCTGGCAGTTGTTGTGCTCAACTCCTATGGATGAGGCAAACTTTAAAGGATTACGGTGTCACTTGTGACAGAGTGCCTCTTTGGTGTGACAATGAAAGTGTCATCAAGATTTCTCTCAACCCGGTGCAACACTTCAAGACAAAGCATATAGAGATTTGGTATCACTTCATCCGGGATCATATACGACAAGGAGAGATCGAGCTTCACTATGTCAACACTCATGATAACCTTGCAGATATCTTCACGAAGTTGTTGGATGAAGCAAGATTTCGTGAGTTAAGGCATGAGCTAAATATCATCGATTTGAGCAATGTGGCTTGAGACCTTGCACACACACCTCCCACTAAATATAGTTATCTTGTCTAGATGTAGGCATGGACATAGGGGGAGTATTGTTCTCTCAATGAACTATTCCTCCCCCCATTATGCATAAATCGATCAAGTCTTTGTCATTTGCCATGTTATATGGCATAAGTGCTTCAAGACGAGTGTTGGTCATGGGCCCAAGGATATTTCTTTGCGGTGCCATACCAAATAACTCAAACATAGGTGGCTTCGGCCACCGACCTCCTCCTTGGAGAAATGTCGTGTGTGGTGTTTTTTAGTGTGTGTTGTCTCTCTCTCTCTCTCTTTGTGCCTTGAGTGTGCGTTTTTTTTGCTAAAAAGCCTCTTGTCGAAACTCGCATTTTCTTGGAGGGACGGTACTACCGTGAGTAATCACGGTACTACCGCAAAGAGAATACGGTACTACCGCAACCAGCACAGCGGTAATTTTTTACTGTCACTGGTCGAGCGGTACTACCGCTCCGAGGGCGGTACTTCTACCCGGGCGGTACTACCGCGATGGCCGTGGTACTACCGCACGTATCCGAACGGCTGGGGGTTATAAGCAGGCAGGGGGAGTTCTAACTCCCCCATACCCATTCATCTCATATCCCCACGTCGCCTCTCTCTCTCCCTCTCAAGAACGCCGCCGGAGGACCTCGCCGGATCTCCTCCTCCGACCACTCTCCTCGCATTCCGACCGGTGGGATCGTTCCCCACCTCGACCTCTTGCCATGGATGAAGGTTTCTCCCCAAATCCCCTCTTCTTTTTGCCCGGTTGTTGTTTTTAGGTTTTGGGAGATGCTTTTTGTTCTAGTGTTCTTCTTGTTCTTATCCATGGAAGATTAGGATGTAGGAGAGTGGTTATGCAATAGAAATGCTAGTAAGTATGCTGCTACTAAGTTACTATGATCAGCCGTAGTACCGTTCATCGTTCTACGCGTTCTAGTCTAGATCCGTTTTTTTTCAGATCTGACCCGAGCGGTACTACCGCTGGCTAACCGCGGTACTATCGCTCTGTCGCGTAAACGGTACTACCGCTCTGTTAAGCGGTACTACCATGATGACGCGGAAGTAAATTTTTACTACCGCGTTCTGCGCGGTACTACCGCAACTTCCAAGCGGTACTACCGCTCCCTAAGCGGTACTAAATTTTTACTTCCGCTTTCGTCAAACAGTACTACCGCTTGGTTCATATTTTCTTCATAGCGCATACATATTATCCTTTCTTCATGTTTCATGTGCTTTTTGTTGCTTTTGCATTGATTCTCTTTGTGTTTCCGTCGTGTTCTTGTGTTTGTGTCTTAGGTGGTGGCTCCGGTTCAAATGTTCGTCGCACCAATCCCACCCGTGACACCGGGTCCAAGCGTCTGCGCACCCCCAGTGATGTGCCAGAGGGCTCCAATCCCCAACGCAAGTTCAAGACCGCCGCCAACAAGCAAAAGGAATCATCTATGATCATGGAGGAAATGCCAGCTAATGAGTTCATGGCAAGGAGGAAGATCAATCCTTATGGAGAACCCCGGGCTCAATTTCATGGAGATAAACTTTTCTGGACCAAGCAGCAGTATCGTATCTACACAGAGGTACTCAAGAGCAAGCACAACCTGTATGTGGATGATCATTGGGTTGACATGGCCTACATGCGGAGGGATGAGCACCGAGCCTACTTTGCCGAGGCTCTCGATTTGGTGGAGCTGTTTGGGATTGAGCACATCATGTCCTTTTAGATGGATTTTGACCCAGAAATCATGGCTCAGTTCTATGCTTCGGTGCACTTTGAAAGTGCAACAAATCCCCGGGTGGTTTTGGTAATTAATAACAACATATATATCATAGAACTAATATTTACTTGAGAATCATTTCAGAAAAGTTCGATGATATGGGTATGGAAATGTCTGAAGAAGTGGACCCCTCAAAATGCTAAGACAAGCATTGGCAAAAGCTCAAGACTCTATTTTTGGTTTAGTGATCAAAGATCACATTTTGTCCATAGGAAAAGCCAATACTATTAAAAGGGGATGAGGTTGTGTAAATGATCTGGTTGCTCAAGTGCTTGGTGATCTAGCTCCCTCAACTATCAGCACTCTTCACTACTTAACACACTCATAAGTAATCTCGGACAAACCGATTCTGCAAACTCAGTCCCACCGAGATGAACCACCTCAGTTATTCTTCCAAACCCTAATTTCTCGGTCCATCCGATTTTGAGTTTCGGTCTCACCGAAAATGGACTGCCAACCTTCTGTAACCAATTGACATCACTTCGGAATATCCGAGTTGTTACTTTCGGTCTCACCGAGATGGCAAGCTCCAACCTTTGACTCACTTCGGACACACCGAGATGGTATTTTCGGTCCCACCGAAAATCCCAACGTTCACTATATTTGAACTTTCGGTCTGACCGAGTTTTAACTTCGGTCTCATCGAGATTGGTCAAATGTGTGTGTAACGGTTGGATTTTGTGTGGAGGCTATATATACCCCTCCACCCCCTCTTCATTCGTGGAGAGAGCCATCAGAAAGTCTACCACTCCTACCATACACTTTCTGAGAAGTGAACCACCTACCCTTGTGTTGAGATCAAGCCATTCCATTCCTACCATATGAAACTTGATTTCTAGCCTTCCCAAGTTGCTTTCCACTCAAACCTTTCTTCCACCACAGCCATATCAGTGAGGAGAGTTGAGTGTTGGGGAGATTATCATTTGAAGCACAAGAGCAAGGAGTTCATCACCATCAACACCGTCTATTACCTTTTGGAGGGTGGTGCCTCCTAGATTGGTTAGGTGTCGCTTGGGAGCCTCCGTCTTCGAGATGTGGAGTTGAACCAAGAAGTTTGTAAGGGCAAGGAGATCGCCTACTTCGTGAAGATCTACCCGGAGTAAGGCTAGTCCTCCGTGGGCATAGGCCATGATGGAATAGACAAGGTTGCTTCTTCGTGGACCCTTCGTGGGTGGAGCCCTCCGTGGACTCGCGCAGCCGTTACCCTCCGTGGGTTGAAGTCTCCATCAACGTGGATGTACGATAGCACCACCTATCGGAACCACGACAAAAATCTTCGTGTCACCAAACTGCGTTTGATCTTCTCCACCTCTCTTTTACATGTGCAATTTACTTTCCGCTGCTTATACTCTAGAATTGCATGTGTAGGGTGATACTTGAATTGATCTTAATTGTGAAACTGCCAAAAACATTGCATGATCAAAAGGCAGATTTTTTATATTGTCAAGTAGTCTAATCACCCCCCCTCTAGACCTACTTTCGATCCTACAAGTGGTATCAGAGCTTTGGTCTCCATTGTTTTGGTTTCCATTGCATTGGACTCCATAAGCTTGGTTTCACAACCTAGGAGAGTATGGCGTCTAGTGAGGGTAATTATCGTAGAGGTCCTTACTTTGATGGTACAAATTTTGCTAGTTGGAAGCATAAAATGAAAATGCATATTCTTGGTCATAACCCAGCCGCATGGGGCATTATTTGTGTTGGTATGCAAGGTAAATTCTTCGAGGAAGGAAAAGTTCCGGATCGCGAAGCTACACCGGAAGAGTTGCGGATGTTGCAAAACAATGCTCAAGCTTGTGACATTCTCTTCAATGCTTTGTGTCCCGAAGAGTTCAACAAAATCAGCTGTCTTGAGAATGCTAAAGAGATTTGGGATACTTTGGTCGAAATGCACGAAGGTACTGAATCTGTGAAGGAATCAAAGCTAGATATTCTTCAAGGTCAACTTGACAAGTTCAAGATGAAGGATGGTGAAGGAGTCGCTGAAATGTACTCTAGGCTTGCTCTCATCACAAATGAGATTGCCGGCTTAGGAAGCGAAGAAATGACCGACCGATTCATCATTAAGAAGATTCTCAGAGCTTTGGATGGAAAGTATGACACCGTGTGCACTTTGATCCAAATGATGCCAAACTACAAGACTCTCAAGCCAACTGAAGTCATTGGAAGAATTGTTGCTCATGAGATGACACTTAAGGATAAGGAAGAGCTTCACAACAAGTCAAGTGGTGCTTACAAAGCTACAAGTGATGCTCCTACTACCTCAAGTGACAAGCTAATTTCCAATGAAGAGATAAGCCTAATGGTCAGGAACTTCAACAAGTTCTACAAGAATAGAAGCAAAGAAAGAAGCTCAAAATCTAGATCATATGATGAAAAGAGATCTTCTAGTCGTGATCGAAACTGCTACAATTGTGGAAGACCCGGACACTTCTCAAATGAGTGTACGGCTCCCCACAAGAGAAGAGAAGAATCTCCAAGAAGAAGAGCAAGAGATGAGTCACCTCGGAGAGAGAGAAGGAGCGGAGATGATCGTTATGAACGAAGACCCTCTCGGAGAAGCAAGGATTCGGAGAGGAAAGACAAGTCATCAAGGAGCTACACAAGAAGAAGACATCAAGCTCATGTTGGTGAATGGGTCTCCGGCTCCGACTCTGACAATCAATCCGATGGAAGCTATCACTCCGACTCCGACTATAGTCAAGATGAAGGTGTTGCCGGACTTGCACTCGTATCCTCCAACTCCAACTCCTACGACTTATTTGATTCACCAAATGAGGGAATTGGAAGATGCTTCATGGCTAAAGGCCCCAAGGTAACACACCCTGAATTCATTGACTTTGATAGTGATGAGGATGACTTGCTTGGTGAAGATGAGCTCTTGCATGATAAATCTAGTGAGCTTAGTAATGATGAAAATGCTAGTAGTCTTTATAGTCGAGAAGAGTCGAATGACAATGTTATGAAGGAGATTGAGCGTCTAACTAAAGAACTAAACACTCTTAAGTTAGCTCATGAAACAACTCAAGAAGATCATAGAGAGCTCCTAAGATCTCATGACAAGCTACGCTTCGAGAAGCTCACTCTAGAGCAAGAACATGAGTTTCTAAAAGCGATCAATGACGATCTTCGAAAGAAGAGTTCTTCATATCTTGCCAAACGACTTCTCTTGTCTAATTTCTTGCCACCTATTAAGACTAAGCATGACAAACATAAGAAAAATTCTTCCTCTAGTAGTAACAATGACAATGTTAAATCAAATGTTGTTACTTCTAGTAGTTCTCTTGATTCCACTAACAATGTTTCAAGCCAAGTTACACTTGAGCAAGAAAATAGCTTATTGAAGGAAATCATAGAGAAAGGTGTCTACAAGAGTCTTGCCGGAAGCAAGAACTTTGAGGAGATTGTTCGCAAACAAGGAAGACACCGAAAGAATCAAGGGATTGGTTTTGAGCGAAAGTTCAACGCCGAAGGTGTTGAGTGGGAAGAAGGTCAATACCCTACTCCATAGTTTGTTTCACAAAAGGAGAAGTATGATCCTACTTCTTCCAATGTGGAACAAGCTCAAGATGACCTTCCATCACAAGACCACAAGCTAAAGGCCAAGGACAAGCTTCAAGAGGAGATTGATGCATTCATTGAAGCACCTCAAGCCATGGTCAAGTGGGTTCCCAAGGACACATCAAGTTCTACTTCGTCAAGCTCAACTACAACACCAAGGATTCCCATCAAGATGATGTGGATCCCAAAGAAGAAGAACTAGTAGGTTCTTGAGGGTGACTCCGCCAACAAACTTCACTCATATTCATTTTGGCAAGAACTTGTGCAATCAACTTCCACATCATGCACTAGTTCATGGAGTCACAAACCCTCTTGTTGGTAAGTCAAGGGACAAGGTAATCATTGCTTTCATGGACATCATCTTTTGTGTACTTCACTCTATGTCTATGGATATTCTTGCTTGTTCCTTGTGGGACTAACCCATGTAGGTATTGAAAGTGCCCTAACCCAAAGGATTGCTCCCAACTCTTGATGATCTGCATCAACATTGAGCATCCACATCTTCAACATCTACATGAAGTCTTCTACGACAACCCAAGGTTAGTTTGACCCTTTGAAAGGGGTTCTCACATCTAGGGGGAGCTTTGCTCTAAAAATTGAGCTAAAGCATCTCCAAATGATGTGAACACATAAATGCTTTATGTAAAAGTGGTAACCCCACTTGTGCTTAAACGATGAGTATGACCTATGATCAAATGTTCTCATTTGGCTCCTAAGTCAATATACTCATATATAGATGACCTAGTCATCGACAAATTGTGTGCTAGTAGCTAGAGTGTTGGTTGTGCATGTTTGACACATAGTTGAGTTGCTATCTTATTGTGTGAGCATGTTGAATGCATGATTTTATCCATTCAAGGACATCCATTTGTTGTTTTGATTGTTTTGTTTTTTTCTGGCCAAATGGATGGACAAGAATGCCTAAGCACCTTCTCTAGCTATCTATGCTTTCTTGTCTCAAATTCTATTCATGCTCATATCACAACTTTGAACAAGTCTTTTTCAGACAGTCCGAGTGAGGAGCACTCGGAGCCACCGATTCGTCTAAGGCTGACTTCCAAAACCTTCTAAGTCCATTTCGGTCTAACCGGCTTCTCAATCTCGGTCCAACCGAAACGCTTAGACTGATCTAGGTTTCATCTCGGTGAAACCGAGTTCAAACTCTCGGTCTGACCGATATGCGTAACTGCACAGCAGTTATACATCTCGGTGACACCGAGTTTTTCAACTCGGTCCCACCGACAGCATGGGGTTATATATACCTGAGGGCTGCGCGCGATTTAATTCTTCAAACCGTTCGCCCCCAAGACCCCTGCTGCCGTCGCCCTGGTCTACGGATCGTCGCTGTCGTCGCCTGTGCGCCCTCGCCGCAGGTCTCCGCCGCCGTCAACGGTAATCATCTCCACCGTTGCCGCCGTAGAGGGATTCCACCAAGTTAGGGTGTATCCCGATCCCTTTCGTGCTCCCCATCCGATTCTTGCACGATAGGCTTGCCATGATTCAATCCACGTTTGAGATATTCCCTATACATTAGTTCAGATCCTCTAGTTTCGAGCAAAATTCTTAGGTTTAGGTTTCCACAGAATGCATCTCGGTGAAGCCAATTTTGAAACTCGGAATGACCGATTTGGCCTCTGGCCATTGCACTGCATCATTCGGTTTAACCGAGTTGTGCCAATCGGAATGACCGAAACGTAGTTTCAGTGAAACCCTAAGTTATCGGTAGGACCGAAACCCATTTCGGTCTGACCGAAAGTGGTGTGTAGGTTTCTGTTGAACACTTCGGTTTCACCGAAACTTGAAATCGGTTTGACCGAAATACATTCTGTGAAAACTCAAAACTAAGTTTTGAACTCATTTTTTTTGCAAAAACCTCTGCAGTTGTGATAACTCTTCTACTCTGCCTATACCTTATCTTTTCACAGGTTTTTCAGCCATGTCAGATGTCAGTGACAGCCAGAACAGGTCTGAATCACCGTTTGCTGAAATTCCAGAGGCAGATACAAGTCCTGCTAGCAGCTCCAGTGATGATGGTGAGAGGAGCACCCCTAGTGGTTTGCCTCCTGCAGCCACCAGAACCAGGAAGAAGAGAACTTCTGATGATGAGGACTCTGACTTTGTTGCTGAGGAAGTTACCTCCAAGCCAAAGAGGAATGTGGTTGCCAAAGAGCATCAAGGGCAGCAGTCAAGGAAAGGCACAAGCAAAGTGAAGCAGTCAGCAGTTGCAAAGAAGCTCAACTTGGAAGAGCCTGCTCCAAGCAAGGTGGAGAAGACTTCCAAAAGGAAGAGGGTAGTATATGCTGAACCTCAAGTTGATGCTGCAGAAGAAGAAGAAGAAGAAGAAGCACCCCAGCCTCCTCCTCAGAAAGCTAAGTTCATGGGTGATGCTATTCGGGCTCAAGCCTCCTCTAAGCCCAAGAAGCCTGCTCAAGCCAAGGCAGCTCCAGCCAAGCCCAAGAGAACAACCAGAAGCATTCCAGCTTCTGAGAAGAACAAAGGTGAGATGCCACCGTCTGAATCAGATGAAGAGCATGTGTTGCTTAAGCTCCGTCCCAAGTTGCCACTCCACAATGATGCTCATCCTCAAGCTGAGGACATGAAGGCAAGGAAGGACAAAGGTCTCAGGCTATGGAGACAGTCTGATCCATATGCTGTAAGGAGAAGGACTGCTGTGGACCCCAGATTCCACACCAGAGAGCAGCAGGATTTCTATGAGACCGTGCTGATGGATAAGAAGCCCATTGTTGCTGACACCAGGTATGTTGACTGGAAGTATATTGACAGTGAAGAGCACCGGGACTTCTTTCCCCATGTGCATGAGAGCTTTACTGCATGTGGAGTTGCTGATTTTGTGGGTCAAGAGCTGACAGCTTGGAATGACGAGATGATCATGCAGTTCTATGCCACAGCCCACTTCTATCCTGATGGCAAGATCACCTGGATGACTGAAGGTTAAAGGTTTTCTTCGACTGTTGAAGAATGGGCAGAACTTCTGAACGCTCCAGTGCAGAGAGAGGACGACATTGATGTCTATGGGATTCCTAAGAAGAGTCATGATTCCATGAAGAACATGTACAAGGAGATCCCGGCTGCTGATTTGGAAGGATGGAAGCTTGGCTCAGTGTACTATCTCCAGGCAGGTCTGACCACCACTAACACTATTCTGAGGCATACATTGATGCCTAAGTCTGGAGACCACCGCATGATTCGAGGCTATTCTATCAACATGCTGCACATTCTCGATGAGAAGGCACCTTTCAAGGTGATGGACTTGATGGTAGAGACCATTAAGAGGACTGCAGCTGACCAGAAGAGGTCGTGTGGGTTTGCTCCGCAGATTCAGATGCTCATCAACGCCAAGTTTGGCACGGGCAAATTCATGTTGGATAGGAAGCACTTGCCACTGCAGCCAGAGCATGAGGACAACATAGTTGTGATGGATGAAGAGGATCCTACCTCAGTTGAAGGACAGGCCAAAATCGAAGCTGCGAAGAAGGCTAAAGCTGACAAAGAGGCAGCAGCAGCAGCAGCTAAGCCAAAGAGCTTTGGAGAACAAATTCTTGAAGCTACCCAGAGGATTGAACAACGCCTGGCCAGCATTGAGCAATCTCAGGAGAGCCTAGAGAGGATTGTCGAGGACAAGATCCACGCTCTGGATGTGAAGCTGACTGAGATTCAGGTGTCTGTCAACAAGCTTGAGGCAGACATGGAGGAGACAAGGCAGGAGAGAGCAGAGCTTATGCAGGATGATCTAGTCCAGGACTCTCATCGCCAGACTGCTCAGGTTCCCAGAGGATCCAGATCTGCAGCTATCCCAGTGACAGACTCCAGGGCTACCACTTCAGCACCAGCTACAGCTCCAGCAGTTGCTCCAGCTCCAGCATCCACTCCTCCACCACAGACATCAGCAGAAGTCTTCGCCGATGCAGCTATCTCTACACCGACATCTACCCAGACGGGAGCCGCCAGCAGAGCCCGCAGTGACGCTTAGCTCTATACCTTTTCGAACTTTTTGGTAACTTGTTGCCAAAGGGGGAGAAATTGTTATAGATCATAGGGCTTCGAGAGAGAGAGTGCTCTTTCGTCTTTCGTTCTTTTGCCGGTTTTCTTTGAGATACATTGATTTCTTTTGGTTCCTGAAACTTTAAGTGTGCTTGCTACTACGTTTGATGCTATCTTAATGAGTGCCTAGTCATACTATGCTTTAATGTGTGCTTATTTCTTATCATATGCTATTCCTTATTGTATGGCTATTTACTCTTGTCTTGGTGATTGAGTGCATGTTATTCATTCTTATCATTTTGTGCGCTCCACCAAGATGTATGTGACATGGAAGAGTGACCCATAATCCTAATCAATTGTGCATTTGCATTCAAACGCAAATTTTAAATAATGCACAAATTTAGGGGGAGCTCTTGTTTATCACATACTTCTCAAAGCGACGATATTATTCATTGTTTATATCCTTTGTCGAAGCTTTGATCTATATGTTGTCATCAATTACCAAAAAGGGGGAGCTTGAAAGTGCAACAAATCCCCGGGTGGTTTTGGTAATTAATAACAACATATATATCATTGAACTAATATTTACTTGAGAATCATTTCAGAAAAGTTCGATGATATGGGTATGGAAATGTCTGAAGAAGTGGACCCCTCAAAATGCTAAGACAAGCATTGGCAAAAGCTCAAGACTCTATTTTTGGTTTAGTGATCAAAGATCACATTGAGTCCATAGGAAAAGCCAATACTATTAAAAGGGGATGAGGTTGTGTAAATGATCTGGTTGCTCAAGTGCTTGGTGATCTAGCTCCCTCAACTATCAGCACTCTTCACTACTTAACACACTCATAAGTAATCTCGGACAAACCGATTCTGCAAACTCAGTCCCACCGAGATGAACCACCTCAGTTATTCTTCCAAACCCTAATTTCTCGGTCCATCCGATTTTGAGTTTCGGTCTCACCGAAAATGGACTGCCAACCTTCTGTAACCAATTGACATCACTTCGGAATATCCGAGTTGTTACTTTCGGTCTCACCGAGATGGCAAGCTCCAACCTTTGACTCACTTCGGACACACCGAGATGGTATTTTCGGTCCCACCGGAAATCCCAACGTTCACTATATTTGAACTTTCGGTCTGACCGAGTTTTAACTTCGGTCTCACCGAGATTGGTCAAATGTGTGTGTAACGGTTGGAATTTGTGTGGAGGCTATATATACCCCTCCACCCCCTCTTCATTCGTGGAGAGAGCCATCAGAAAGTCTACCACTCCTACCATACACTTTCTGAGAAGTGAACCACCTACCCTTGTGTTGAGATCAAGCCATTCCATTCCTACCATATGAAACTTGATTTCTAGCCTTCCCAAGTTGCTTTCCACTCAAACCTTTCTTCCACCACAGCCATATCAGTGAGGAGAGTTGAGTGTTGGGGAGATTATCATTTGAAGCACAAGAGCAAGGAGTTCATCACCATCAACACCGTCTATTACCTTTTGGAGGGTGGTGCCTCCTAGATTGGTTAGGTGTCGCTTGGGAGCCTCCGTCTTCGAGATGTGGAGTTGAACCAAGAAGTTTGTAAGGGCAAGGAGATCGCCTACTTCGTGAAGATCTACCCCGAGTAAGGCTAGTCCTCCGTGGGCATAGGCCATGATGGAATAGACAAGGTTGCTTCTTCGTGGACCCTTCGTGGGTGGAGCCCTCCGTGGACTCGTGCATCCGTTACCCTCCGTGGGTTGAAGTCTCATCAACGTGGATGTACGATAGCACCACCTATCGGAACCACGACAAAAATCTTCGTGTCACCAAACTGCGTTTGATCTTCTCCACCTCTCTTTTACATGTGCAATTTACTTTCCGCTGCTTATACTCTAGAATTGCATGTGTAGGGTGATACTTGAATTGATCTTAATTGTGAAACTGCCAAAAACATTGCATGATCAAAAGGCAGATTTTTTATATTGTCAAGTAGTCTAATCACCCCCCCTCTAGACCTACTTTCGATCCTACACACTTCCATACCAAGGAAGACCGCACCATGACTTGGATGACCAATGGTCACAAGATGACTGCTACTTGGAAGGACTTCATGGATCTGATTCAGGTAGCTGACGAGGGGCTCCACAACCCTATTGGAGCTCGCCCTCATGCCAACGCAGAATCTGCCAACAAAGACCGTCTGTTACCTTTTTATGTGGAGAAGACACTTGCGAGTGGTAAGAAGAAATGAGTGTTGAACCCCTTCCTGGACATAATGCATAGGATCTTCCGCAACAACTTGTTTCCTCGATTTGGGGACAAGGACAAGATACATGCATACCTCGTTGACATGCTGCTGATGTGTGAGGAGGCTCGCACTGCTCAGACTCCACCACTTGACATCTCCCATATCATGTGGTGTGAGCTTCGCTTTGCGATCTATACTCGCAAGGTGCCTATCTACGGTCCGTTCCTGTTTCTGCTAATCTCCAAGACTTGGGAGCACCTTTACCCTCATGAGGAGTTCGAGGCCCCGCAGTGTATTCGCCATGACCCCATCCATCTTCACATCAAGACTCGTTGGGCCACACTGCTACTTGTGCACAAGCTGCTGCAGCACAGATGGGTACAAACGAGGAGCCTGTGGAGGAGGAGCCAGCTGAGGATAGTTCTGGAGGATATGCTCCTCCCTCGTGTGAGCCCTCTTGGGCTAAGAAGCTGAAGAGGAAGATGAAGGCCCTATTCTGTATGCAAGCTCAGGGCCAGTACAAGGCACATGTAACTCACAAGCAATCTCGCCAGCGTGACAAGAAGACCATGAGGATCTTTTGTGAGGATGCGTCGAATGGATCCGAGGAGAACATCACTCCAGAGGCAGAGTGGATGGCCCAACAGGGTTACAAGTGGTCTGAGTCTGACGAGGAGCCGCAGGAGTCTGCTGGAGAGCATGACAACTGAGATCTTCTGCCAGAGCTACCACCTCTCTTAGTTGTCCTCATTCCCTTTGTGGTGTCTCGATGCCAAAGGGGGAGAGAGTGGGATTTGTGTCTTGTGCCGTGTCTATTTGCTTTTCGTTGGTCGAACTCTGTTTGTTTGCTTGTGTTTGTGTGGTGTGCGTGAGACCTTCATATGGTGTGACACATATGCTCCTTTATCGTTAAAATCATTATTATGTCTATGCTATTAGGATGTGAGCAGTTGTTTTACTTACCCTTTATATGTGCTCACCTTATCCTCCTTACTATGTGCATAGTTTCTTACTCTTCGTATGCAAGGAGTATATTGTTTGTAGAATATAGGGGGAGCATTGATCCTAGTATGTGTGTTGCGCAGTCCAAAGCACTCTCCCTTGTGCACACATCTAGGGGGAGCGTACCTATATTCTATTGCTCTTCTAGGATTGCATACTTACTTATATATCCTTGTGCAAATCCCGTATTGTCATCAATCCACCAAAAAGGGGGAGATTGTAAGGGCATATTTCTCCGTAAGTAGTTTTGGTGATTGATGACAATGCATTTGCGGACTAATCGTGTTCTCTAAGCTCTTTCAGATATATCTCATCTAGGCACAAGACGATTATGTGCCCCTCGGAATCTATGGAAGACGGTGTTTCCTTTTGCTTCTTTTTCGGTGGATTTGAGTAATAGGAAAGCCGTACTATTAAGAGGGGGCCCGCTTCAGAAAGGTTTGGGTGGAATCAACACGTACACGTCTATACTTTTGCACCACCTTTCCTTTGCTTCTCTGGAGCTCCGGTTGTTCTCCTCGTATGTACAAAACCATGGCTTCCTACTAATACAACTGCTTGGCAGGCGGTAGTACCGCTCATTGCAAGCGGTAGTACCGCACGACCACACGGTAGTACCGCCTCAGGGCACGGTAGTACCGCATCATGAGCACGGTAGTACCGTGTAGCTGGCCCGGCGTAGTAACTAGTACGGTAGTAGGTGCGGAAGTAATTTTTTTACTTCCGCATCCTACACGGTAGTACCGCTTGGGTCAAGCGGTAGTACCGTGTCGTGTTTTTACTACTACCGTATTTCTGCGGATGTAGCTACGGATGTATTTTATTTCATCCACACTTGTCCTCGGCCTGCTTATCTCTACCTTGCGGTAGTACCGCAGGGACGAGCGGTAGTACCGCTCAGGCAGTACTACCGCCCGTGTGTCAACGCAATAGAGCTAAGTCTAGGCTAGTACTGCACAAGCGGTAGTACCGCACCCAGAGCGGTAGTACCGCTGGCCGAGCGGTAGTACCGTAACTTACGTGCGGTAGTACCGCGCTCTGCGGGCAGAAATGTGGGATAACGGTTGGATTTGTTCTCCCACTATATATAGGGAGTCTTCTTCTCCAAGAAGACTCACCTCTTCCTCTCCAAAGCACCATTGTTGCTCAAAGCTCCATTTCTGCCCGATCTCTCTCCCTAGCCAATCAAACTTGTTGATTTCATCGGGATTGCTTGAGAAGGCATCGGTCTACACTTCCACCAAGAGATATTTGATTCCCCCCACTAATCCTTGCAGATCTTGTTACTCTTGGGTGTTTGAGCACCCTAGACAGTTGAGGTCACCTCGGAGCCATATTCCATTGTGGTGAAGCTTCGTGGTGTCGTTGGGAGCCTCCAATTCGGTTGTGGAGATAGCCCCAACCTTGTTTGTAAAGGTTCGGTTGCCACCTTCAAGGCCACCACTAGTGGAATCACGGCACCTTGCATTGTGTGAGTGCGTGAGGAGAATACGGTGGCCCTAGTGGCTTCTGGGGGAGCATTGTGCCTCCACACCGCTCCAACGGAGACGTACTTCCCCTCAAAGGGAAGGAACTTCGGTAACACATCCTCGTCTTCACCGGTTCCACTTGTGGTTATTTCTTCCCTTTACTTGTGCAAGCTTACTTGTTTGTCTTATATAGCTTGCTTGTGAGGTTGTTATCTTTGCTTCCAATAAGTTGTCATCATAGTAGCATATCTAGACAACTTACTTTGTTGCTTAATTTAAATTGGTTAAGAAAAGCTAAAAAATGTTAGTTGCCTATTCACCCCCCCCTCTAGTGAACCATATCGATCCTTTCAACACGTATGTATCGTTGCCATTAAGGATAACAATATGGGGTCTATTCCTACATAAATAGATCTTATCTACATCATGTCATCGTTCTTATTGCATTACTCCGTTTTTCCATGAACTTAATACACTAGATGCATGCTGGATAGCGGTCGATGTGTGGGGTAATAGTAGTAGATGCAGGCAGGAGTCGGTCTACTAATCTTGGACGTCATGCCTATATAATGATCATTGCCTAGATCGTCATGATTTTTTGAAGTTCTATCAATTGCCCAACAGTAATTTGCTCACCCACCGTTTGTTATTTTTCTCGAGAGAAGCCACTAGTGAAACCTACGGCCCCGGGTCTCTTATTTAATATATTCTCCTTTACGATCTATTTTCCTTTCCTTTTATTTTCAGATCTATTAAACCAAAAATACAAAAATACCCTGTTGCACTTTATCTTATTTGGCATTCGATCTATCAGTATTTACAACTCTCTCACGTTCGTTTGCCAATTTTTGGCACCGTTACCCGAAAGGGATTGACAACCTCGTTTACACGTCAGGTTGCGAGTGTTTGTTATTTGTGTGCAGTTGTTGTTTACGCAGTGTTGCGTGATTCTCCTACTGGTTCGATAACCTTGGTATCATCACTGAGAGAAATACCTATCATTGCTATGCTGCATAATCCCTTCCTCTTTGGAGAAATACCAACGTAGTTCTAGCAAACATCAAAAGGAATTTCTGGCGCCGTAGCCGGGGAGACATCATCAACATCTACCAGGTTCCTAATCACAAATCTCATCTCCTCGCAATTTACATTATTTTCCATCTACCTCTTGTTTTCATCGCCCCCACTTCACAAAAATTTGTCGTGTTATTCGCCCTCTTTTCTGTTTGCCGTTTTCTTGTCGGATCTATTTGAGTTGTCATCATCATGGATAGTCCTCCCCTCACCATTTGCACCCCCGAGAAAGAAGTTCTCAATTTTAAGCAAAGATGAGGAGAAAGCCTAAAAGAGGCTTGGTATAGGATTTGTAATGCTAATAACATATCTATTCATAAGCAATCCACTATTGTTCTTCTTTGAAATTTTTATGTTGTAATCACTACTTTGTATAGATTTGTTCTTGATACTATTACTGGAGGAAATTTCTTAAGTTGTCCTCCTCTTGATGCTTTGAATGCTATGGGAAGTATAATGGGTTCCCATTCTATTATTGTCAATGAAACAACTCTTACTCTTGAGCATGTTATGCAAAGATTAGATGGTATTGCAAAGGGAATGCTCACTAAAGAACATATTGAAAATTTAGATACAAAGATGCATGAGCTTGCTAATAAATTTGGGTCGAAAGCGGGTAATGTTCTTAAGTTGCTAAGAGAAAAGGAACCCATAGTTAATGAAAGGCTTGAAGAAATTCCTTCTAGGATTGATAGATTGGAAGAATTTTTTAGTAACTTGGGTACCGCTTTTTCTTCCGTTAGTACTATTGAAAAAACACCTGGAAAAAGACGTAAGAACAAAGGGGGTACTTCTAGTAACAAGTACGGGGATCTTAAAATGATCAATATTCATCCCAACTTTATTGAAGTAATAAAAGCCCCCTTTACAAAAGCAAATTCTTTGATCTTGTCCCTAGGAGTGTATTTGCTGAAGAATAATATGCCCAATCTTTGAGAAGTGTGTGGTTGAGGAATTGGAAAACAAGGATGACAACACCTAGATCCTTGCTTTATGCCTAGCTAGGGGCGTAAAACGATAGCACTCGTTGGGAGGCAACCCAACTTGTATCTTTTTGCCTTTTGCTTTTCTTTCTGTTTTCAATTAAAAACCCTTTAATACCTCTGTTTAGATGTGTTTTTCTGGTTTGAATAAATGTTTGTGACAAGCAAAGCCTTTAGGATCATGTTGGGTGATAGTAGATTTGATCTTGCTGAAAAACAGAAACATTTGCACTCAGGATTTTTTTCTCATTTTTAACAGAAGAGTGCTTTTGAGTTGACTCTTTTTGAAGAAGATTAATATACAAATTGTTCGCGTGGTCCTAATTTTTCAAAAATACTAGAGTTACAGAAGTATTCAAAATATCCAGATAGCTACAGATTGTTTTGTTTTTGACAAATTCTGTTTTCTTTGTGTTGTGTGCTTGTTTTGATGATTGTATGGTTTTCTTTGATGAGTTTTTGCCATATAAAAGTTGGAATACACTAGATATAATGCAAGAATAAAATATGAATTGGTTTGCTACAGTATTTATAGTAGTGATTTGTTTTCTTATACTAACGGATCTCACGAAGGTTTTGTTGAGTTTTGTGTGATTGAAGTTTTCCAGTTTTGGGTGATGTTACGATAGATGAAGGAATAAGGAGTAAGAAGAGCCTAAGCTTGGGGATGCAAGATATTATCCAAAGATAAGCAAGCAACTAAGCTTGGGGATGCCCCGAGTGGCATCCCCTTTTTTTCTAACGACCATCGGTATTTTACTCGAAACTATATTTCTATTCATCACATACTATGAGTTTTGCTTGGAGCGTCTTGTATGATATGAGTCTTTGTTTGTTTTTCTCTTTAACTTTCAATAAATATCCTTGTTGTACACACTTATTTGAGAGAGCCATAATTATGCCATGACTTGTTAGAATTGCTCTCTATGCTTCACTTAAATTTTATGAGCTATGGAATTGCTCTAGTGCTTCACTTACATCTTTTTTAGCACGGTGTGCTTTAGTATTTTTGAAGAAATGTTCTCTTGATTCACTTAGATTTGTTTGAGAGTTAGTAGATTTTTTTAATAAATTCTCTCTTGCTTCACTTAAATTAATTTGAGAGAAAGAAATATTATGCTCATGATCTTCACTTATATTTGTTTGAGCTTATCAAAAGCGACACTTGAAAATTAGTTCCAAATTGATAGATATCCAAGAAGGATATAATAAAAAACTTTCATGAAGATCATTGGACAAAATAAACTTGATTTCTAGTAATATTTTTGAGATATGATGATGTGATATGTGAGTCATGTTGATGAGTAAATGTGCTTTAGTAAGAATATTGGTGTTAAGGTTTGTGATTCCCTATGCAAGCACGAAAGTAAATAGTCGTGCAATGAAATTACATCCGACTTGTGTTGCATTATTGGGTGTTAGTTATGTTTAATGTTCTCTTATGATGGTTTTCGTTCCTTGGTTGGTCGCTTCTCAACCTCTTGCTTACCTCCACTATGTACTAAGTAGAAGTACTACTTGTGCATCCAAATCCTAAAACCCAAGTTGTGCCAAATGAGTCCACCATACCTACCTATATGTGGTATTTCCATGCTGTTCTAAGCAAATTTGTATGTGCCAACTCTAATTTCAAAATAAATTCCTCTTTTGTGTGCCCGTATCGCTCGTGAAGCGGCGAGGGGTGGCCAACGTTTTTCATGTTGGATATGTTATTCTCAAGATGAGTGTTTATTCACTTTTTATTGCACGAGAGTGTGGCGGTAATAGGGATTCCCAGTCCCGAAATGAAAGAAAAAAAATACTTTATGCTGTCAAATAATAAATTCCTTGGAAAGTGTTGGTATGGAGGGCAACCGTGGATACGGCTGGCTTTTGAAAGTTTTGTGAAAAAAGGAATAAACTTTATTTTATGTTTGGGAACCGCCTATGATGCATCTAGTGTGGAAAGTGTTGGGAACCCTAAGTCGTTCTTGTTGGCGAGAAAAGCATGCCACCCAAAATAATTTTATCTCTCAATTTAAGCTTTGAGCTCTAGCACCTCTACAAATCCCTACTTCCCTCTGCGGAGGGCCTATCTTTTACTTTATGCAATTTTTTTATTTTGAGTCTCCATCTTCTCTTATAAAGCACCAACTATGGAACACTATTATCGCACTTGAGCATTGGATGTAGTTAATATTTGGATGTGTTGCATGAATGGATCAATGATTGAGCATGATGGGCTAGGGATAACATGCTTTAGTATTGATATTTTGAAAGACATGGTTGCTTGTTGATATGCTTGAGTATTTAAGTCTCGTGTCAAAACTAGACTATTGTTTTGAACCATATGAAAGTCCAAATTTCCATGCTATAAAGAAAAGAATATGAGATGACATGTTAGGCAGCATTCCACATCAAAAATCCTATTTTTATCATTTACCTACTCAAGGACGAGCAGGAATTAAGTTTGGAGATGCTGATACGTCCCCAACATATCTATAATTTTTGATTGTTCCATGTTGTTATATTATCATTCTTGGATGTTTTACAATCATTTTATAGTCATTTTATATCATTTTTTTGTACTAACCTATTGACATAGTGCCAAGTGCCATTTGATATTTTATGCATGTTTTTTACATCGCAGGAAATCAATACCAATTGGAGTCCGAACGCAGCGAAACTTTTTGTGGATTTTTTATGGACCAGAAGACACCCAGTGGATTGAAGAAGCGCCTGGGGGGTGCTCCGAGGGGAGCACATCCCACCAAGGCGCGCCTTGGGGCCCAGGCGTGCCCTGGTGGGTTGTGCCCACCTCGGGTGCCCCCGGACCGCCTCTTTGCTCTATAAATACCCCAATATTCCAGAAACCCTAGGGGAGTCGACGAAAATCAATTCCAGCCGCCGCAAGTTCGAGATCCAATCTAGACACCATCTCGGAGGGGTGCATCATGTCCATTAGTGCCACTCTGATGATGCGTGAGTAGCTCTTTGTAGACCTACGAGTCCGTAGTTAGTAGCTAGATGGCTTCCTCTCTCTCGTTTCATTCTCAATACATTGGTCTCTTGGAGATCCATATGATGTAACTCTTTTTGCGGTGTGTTTGTTGGGATCCGATGAACTTTGAGTTTATGATCAGATCTATCTTTTTATATCCATGAAAGTTATTTGAGTCTTCTTTGATCTCGCATATGCATGATTGCTTATAGCCTCGTATTTCTTCTGCGATATTTGGGTTTTGTTTGGACAACTTGATCTATTTATCTTGCAATGGAAAGAGGTGCTTTGTGATGGGTTCGATCTTATGGTGCTTGATCCCAGTGATAGTAGGGGAACCGACAATATGTATCGTTGCCATTAAGGATAACAAGATGGGGTCTATTTCTACATAAATAGATCTTATCTACATCATGTCATCGTTCTTATTGCATTACTTCGTTTTTCCATGAACTTAATACACTAGATGCATGCTGGATAGCGGTCGATGTGTGGAGTAATAGTAGTAGATGCAGGCAGGAGTCGGTCTACTAATCTTGGACGTGATGCCTATATAATGATCATTGCCTGGATATCGTCATGATTATTTGAAGTTCTATCAATTTCCCAACAGTAAATTGTTCACCCATCGTTTGCTATTTTTCTTGAAAGAAGCCATTAGTGAAACCTCCGGGCCCCAGGTCTCTTCTTTAATATATTTGCCTTTGCGATCTATTTTCCTTTGCTTTTATTTTAAGATCTATTAAACAAAAAAATACAAAAATACCTTGTTGCACTTTATTTTATTTGGCATTCGATCTATCAATATTTATAACTCTCTCACGTTCGTTTGCCAATTTTTGGCACCGTTACGCAAAAGGGATTGACCACCCCTTTTACACGTCGGGTTGCGAGTGTTTGTTATTTGTGTGCAGGTGCTGTTTACGTAGTGTTGCATGATTCTTCTACTGGTTCGATAACCTTGGTCTCGTCACTGAGGGAAATATGTACCATTGATGTGCTGCATCATCCCTTCCTCTTTGGGGAAATACCGACGTAGTTCTAGCAAACATCGGGATGTAGCACAAAGTCCTTTCCCTTCATCTTGAAGCTATATTGATTGGTTTGTCCGTTGTGTAGGACGCCTCTGTCGTATTGCCAAGGTCTCCCTAGGAGAAGGTGGCACATGGATATAGGAACTACATCACACTCCAAGGTATCTTTGTATGCACCGATCTTGAAGGAAACTTGAACCGTGTGCTCCACTTGAATCGTGCCGGAGTCGCTAAGCCATTGGACCTTGTAGGGATGGGATGCTTCTTATTCATGAGTTGGATCTTCGAGCATAGTTCTTCACTTGCAAGATTGTGGCAACTTCCTCCATCGATGATAACCTTGATGGAACGACCTTGAATGCCTGCTTTAGTGAGATATGGCATATTTGATCTTTGTCGTGTTGTTGTTGAAGTGTCTAGACCTTGGAGACGATGAGGGCGGGACTTGAGTTGTTTTCGCAAAAGACTTCATTGTCTTCATCATCATTCACTTGATGGTGCATGGCCACATGCTCGAGTGCGTCCATTTCATCTTCGCTCATGGAGTCGTCTGTGCCATCATCGTTGACAATCATGGTGTGTTTATTGGTGCGCTCGTATGACTTGTGTCCTCGGCCGCCACAAGTGAATAAATTCATTGAACTTTTCTTGAGGGGGACTTCGGGTGACACCGTTGTGGAAGCAGTTTTGGACTTGTAAGAGCTTGCCGGTGGACGAGTGTTCGAGGATATAGCTTGCCTCGAACTTGACTTGTCGCCAGTACTTGGAGATGCTCTTGTATAGGTAGGAGGTGTCGAAGTTGCGGGCGCTTGAGTGTATGAGCCATAGGTCTTGGATGAGTACTTGGCGTATTTTAAGTCATCTTGTACTTGTCGCTCCGCCTTGGTCTTGCTGAACAAGGTCGAGGAGGTTGGAGTATGGTTGGAAATCTGCAATCCTCTTGATAGGATGGTTGAGCCCATTCAAGAAACGATCCATCATTTGTTCATCATTTTCCTTGACATTTGCCCAAATCATGGGGATCTCCATTTCTTGATATTATTCTTCCACCGTCTTTGATCCATGCTTGATGAGTTGTAGCTTCTTGAAGAGATCCCGGCTATAGTGTGTAGGCACGAAGCGAGCACGCATGACATCCTTCATTTGGGCCCAAGTTGTGATGGGTGTGTTGCCTTTCTCCCTTCGGCGGGCAATCACTTGTTCCCACCAAATAAGGACATAGTCGTGAAACTCGAGCGATGCCATGGCGATCTTATTTTCCTCTTCATAGTCGTGGAGATGAAATATCTTGTCGACGTTCAATGCCCATGAGAGATATTCATCGAGATCGATGCTTCCGGAGAACTTGGGCATGGTGAACTTGAGCTTGCCGAAGCGTTGTTCTTCATGATGGTGATGTCGTGACGTGGTGGATGATCCTCTAATCCTTGCTCCGCACGATGGTCTTGACGGTTTGGGCGAGGCATGTATGCCCAATTCCGTGTCTCTTGTTGTTCGTCCCTTCGAGCGGCTTTGGCTTGACGTTCTTGATGAAGTGTGTCTTCTTCTTCGCGGGCACGACGGTTGTGTTCTTGGACGATGCGACTTGCATCTCGAAGATCATGTTGTGCTTCAAGTTCTTCCTCGTCGCGATGTTGTTGCGCTTGACATATGGCGTCGCCATCCGGAGGTTGTGGACGGTGTGGATGTCACGGTGACGCTTGCTCCGGGGCATCTTGGTCTTGTCGATGAAGTCGTTGGCGGTCCCGAACCCGGTCTTGCAACCCATTGCCATGGAATGGATTGCGATTGTCATCGAGGCGAAGGGAACGAGCTCATGGAGGACTTGCATCGGTGGACGAGTCCGTGGAGTAACGACTTGAGTGACGCTGTCTTGAGGAAGTTGTCGAAGAAGCGCGACTAACGATCATGCATGTGGCGAAATTCCTCCATTTAGGACTTGAGCTTGTTGTGGAGGTAGTCGCGTTGCCGTTGTTTCCACGTGCGTAGGTCGGAGGCGGGTTGCTCGATGCGATCGCCCAAAGCTTCACTTTCTTGATGGAGAGCTCGTTGGGCGCCAAAGAGGTGGTTCTTGGTTACGTAGTTTGGCGCTTCATCTTGATTCTCAAATAGCGGGTTTGCCGAGGAACTTGGCCTATCCATCATGTAATAGTGGGGTGAGTAGGAAAATGAGAATACAATACCAAATTTACCTTTTCCAAAGATTGAAGATGTATCGAGTATCACTCAATGTGATGCTACAATAGGGAAATTAGTACCGGGTTTGTTTCTCACACCTACACAAGTAAAGCTTATGGAGGAGATTGGTCAAGCAATTGTTAGTCAAGATATAGAAAATGTTGATAAGGTTCACAAAACGCAAGTAAAGCAAATAGATCAAAGCCTAGGGTATCACTTGGAAACCCACACACGAAAGATAAGTGGGATCCATACAACCAGGGAATGAGCGGAATAAGTGTGACCACGGAAAATGCTATTATTGCACGGATACTCGAGAGACTCTAGCTTGATTGCTCAAATGGGCTAGATATGCACTGGTACACCAACCTATAAGAGTAAACATGTCGTCTTCTAATCCCAACTTCTCTATGTATGGAGTATCCAATATGATGCAACTATGCAAATGACATGATGCTATTGCTTACAAGCTCTTTGTTTCTTCTCTTTTTGCTTAAAGTTTTTTCTTTTTCTCCTTCTTTTATTTTTTATTTTTTCCACGTTTGATGCTTGAGCCAAGTATGATGTGAGACAAGTATGTAAGATATGCACATGAGAGACTTATGGCACAATGATGCTAGCAATATGATTGCACGCTAAATGTAGCTATGCGCAATAGGCGTATCACTAAGGTGCACAAAGAACGTGGCCCGACAATTCTCAACTTGCTAGTCTCAATAGGTAAGTGACGCAAAATGGCTCGGGTTTATCAATTGCACTGGCAAGGAAATATACAAGCGTCCTTGCTTACGGTTGGCGATGTCGACTCTGGGGCGATGATGAATGCTGGTGATGTCGAAGTCACACCGTTCCTATAGGATCGAAGTATATCTACCAGAGGGGGTGAGGGGAGTTTCAATTTTTCTTCGGAAAAGTTAAATCTCTTAGTACTCGGCAGCGGAAGAAGTGAGAAATAGATGACAACAAAGTAAAAACAACTACTGAAAGGAAACTAGGCATAGCATTGTAACAGATCACATGAGCTACAAAGTATCGAACGTAAATACAGTGAAGGAGAAGACCAGTGATGCTCGATGGCGACAAGGGATTTGTTCGACCAGTTCATACATCTGCAAAAGGACTACATCTGGTTGGAGGGGTTGTGACTTAACACGAAAGATAAACTCTCTTCGCCCTATTCTCCTCGACAATCGATTCGTCAATCGATGTTGATCACTCGTGGTAGATAATTGAAGGTTGTCTCCGAACCTTTACAGACTTATTCTTCGAGAACCACAATCACTCTTGGTCTTTGAAGAAATTGACACCTAACCATCTAGAGAGTTTGGAGCTCTCAAGAGTAATAGGTGAAGCATACTAAACTTAGATTCCAGTGATGCTGAACCGCTATCTAATTCTTTGGCTCTAGAGTTTTTTCCCTCGGTGGATTTTAAACTGAAATCACTCAGAGAGTGGGTTGCTTGAAAATCTTCTTAGAATCAAACGGAGCAGCCACCGGACAAAGCTGGCGTGGGGTGGCTATTTATAGCCGTAGTCTTCCAGGAGGGAAATGACCATTTTGGACACGCGGTCCAACCAATGGCCAACCAACACGTTCACAACTGTCAGATTTTTGAAGCAACGGGAACATTACTTGAGGAGCAAGTAATGCTAACTCCTCGGTCCAAGACAAATCTCCTGCAGCGAAGAAGAACACAGTCTCTTGCTGGCAAGTATTTGCTCGGAACACAAAGAGATTTCTCTCGCAACTTTCATAGGTTTGGGTTTAGCATCAGAGAATCAAAGCTTTGAATGTTATGCCCCTCTTAATAGTACGGTAGTCCTATGACTCAATGAAAGTAGAAGAACAATGAAACAAATGCTACGTCTTCATTCTTCCTCGAGTGCAGTCATGTTCTTCGGACAAACACCAAACCAATTGCTTGAAGGCGGGCATGGCAGCAACCAGAGCCTCCCGATCGTCATGGCAGTACAACGGGGCATACGCCTCGGGTATGTCCACCGGGACGCTGCCTAGGAGGGCGATCAAGGCCGCTTCAAGCTCTCCACGCGTCAGTCCGTGGGGTGCAGCCTTACATCATCACTCGCACCCTGGTACTCCCACATGGCCTCGAGTGTGACTGGAGTGGTGCTAGGCGCTGCATCAAGAACTCCTTCACCATCATCGCCCGAGTCAACTTCTTGGCCTCCATATACAAGGCTATCCGCTCCAGCACGGGCCCCGCCCGAGGATCGGTGATCTTCATGGAGCCTGTCAGGGATATGGTTAGTAGGTATAAACCGGATATTATAAACCGGCTCAGTTATATTGTACTTGGTTTTACTATTTTAGTAGAGACTACGGCCCAAGAGATTTCAAGGCCCATGTATAGAAGTACGGTTTGTAAACCGCCAAGAGATGTAACTTGAGAGATAAGAAAGAAAAGACAGAGACCGAGGCGGACACGATTATGAGCCGACTTCGGGATTCTGTAAACCGGACCAGGCGTCACCTCTATATAAAGGGACGACCCGGCGACGGTTCAGGGACAAGCAACAATCAATCCGTCGAGACGCAGGCAAAGCGAATCCGCTCCCTGTAAACCGACGCCCAAGCAATATCAACCAACTAGACGTAGGCTTTTACCTTCTCCGAAGGGGCCGAACTAGTATAAATCCTTTGTGTCCTTTGTGTGCCATGAATCCTTTCAAGCTAACCCGTGCGATGGTTCCATCATCAAGTCCGCTAAACCGGACATCTGCCGTGTTATTTCCACGACAGTTGGCGCCCACCGTGGGGCCTGCGCACGGTGGTTTCGAGTTCTTGAAAGGCGGCTTCGAAGGGTTAAAGGGTTACGCAGTCGGCCGGATGACCAAGAGTCGTCGTGGCCGGATCTACATCGACGACGCGGGTTGGGGACCGGAGGCCGATTCGATCGAATACGGGTACCGGGTCCCCTTCGGCAGCATCCAAGTCTTCATTGGCAAAATTGGTGAACCGGGACCTGAGCCGGACACCCTCCCCAACATCGTCGAGCCGGCTCAGCGTGCGAGATCGGCCCGGATTCAGCCTGCCATGAAGCATGTGTTCGTTGGAGCAATTCACGGAGGCCAAGCCGAGGACGGATCGGAATCTGATGGTGCAACCGTCGTCTACTCAGATGACGAGTCTTCATCCGGGGAAACTGAATCTCTGTATCAGTTGCGGGACGGCCGGTCTGAGGGCGAGTCCGATGGAAACAGTATTCCGGACCCCTTCGGCCCGCCAAACCGGGTGGCGGTCTTCATGGCCGGTTCACAACCCCCGACGAACGGAACAACAGCAGAGGCTGGTGTAGGGGGAAGCGGTTCAAATCCCTCCCTTACTGAAGTTCTATCCACCTTGATCGAGGAGTTCACAGCTAAGGCAGTGGAGGTCGTAGCTCCGGCAGACAAGGAGCAACATGATGCAGCGCTTCTTCAGTTGAAAGCCCGGATCGATCAGTTAAAGGAGGATTTAAAGGCAGAAGGAGAGATGTTAGCCATAAGACAAGCAGAGTTGGATGATCAAGCCTTTCATTTGAGGATGGAGCAGGCCTCTGTGGAAGGAGTAAGGGGGCGAAAGTATCGATCCCGTTTACCGCCGGGTTACGAATCTACGAATTTGTTCAAAACACCTGGGGTTGGGGCCAGTAATAATCCGGCCTTAAACCGGAGAAGCCCGCCGGCTCGGGATGAGCCGGTTCAGCAGCCCGCTGCAGAACGGGAGCGTCGGATTACATCGGCACCTTATGTTCCTGTCCCTCCGGGACACTATTCAAACCCTTTGGATAATATTGCTGCAGCGGCAGCACGGTTGGCCGCTTTACCCGTGGAAGAAACATCTCCGGTGGCGATAGAGGCGCGCAGGGCCCAGAAGCTGCTTAATACGGCGTTAATACAGCAGCAAGCGTACTCTCATAGCAGGGAAAGGTTACATTCAACACCACGTCCCAACCGAAGTTACTCTAGACATTGGGAGGAGCCGGAAGTGTCTAGCAGTGAGCGCAGGAGACATCAGCACAGGCAGGATAATCCGGCAAGGGCAGAGATGCCAGCCCCGGACCTAAACCGGCCTAGATCGGAGGCCAGGGAGGAAATTCGTCAGTCGACGCCGGTTCACACAGCCACTACAGGGACAGGAGCTACAGCGAGCGGTTTTGGAATACAATGTCTCGTCCCCGCCCTACGGAGCGTGAAGTTGCCCAAGGATTTCAAAGGACCTCGCAAGGTGCCTAATTACACGGCCGATTTACCACCCGAAGCTTGGGTGGAGAGTTACGAGATGGCCATGGAGATGCTGGATGTGGATGAATCGGCTTGTGCCAAATATTTCACTATGATGCTCGAAGGCACGGCCCGGACTTGGCTGAAGGCGCTACCTCCAAATTCTATCGGATCATGGGGGGAGCTGTGCAGTCAGTTCATCAAAAATTTCAAGGATACATGCAAGCAACCAATGTCGGTGATAGATTTAGCAGCCTGTGTGCAAGGCGAGCAAGAGTCTACAGCAGCTTGGGTACGCAGAGTGGCAGAGATCTTACACTCATCAAATGGTATCAACCCTAGCACAGCAATTGTAACTTTGGAGAACAATTGCCGGTTTGAGTCGTTAAAATTAAAACTCGGACGGCTTAAAAGGGAATGCAATGACATGGGGACTCTGATGAGTGCCCTGGTAAAATACGGAGACTCGGATAATACAAAGTATCCAGAAGCAGAAGGAGATAAAGCGGGGAAGGCCAGCAAGACTGGTAAACCGGCGCCGGTTAATTCGGTTACTTCAAGCTTTTTGGGCAAACGGAAGGCAGAAAATAGCTCCGATTTTGTTGCTAATACACAGGCTCAAGGCGGTTTTCAGGTTAATCAGCAGGGTTCCACTCTCCAAACCGGCGGAGGAAACCCGGGTTGGGAGCAAGATTTGGATCAACCCTGTCTAAAGCATAGCGGAAGAGGGAGGATTGCAAGGCACACTATAAGAGAATGCCTGTCCTTTATGAAAGCAGGGAACGGCCGTTTTAATCCTCCTAGCCGGCCCCCGAACGGCGGTTCAGGGCCCGGGTTTTATGGTCCGGGTTATCAAGGGAACAACTCCGGATCAGGATATAGGGGCAACGACGGTTATCAAGGGAACAACGGCGGTTATCAATCCCGGCCAGGCGGCCAAAGTAGTCAAGGAAACTACAATGGTCAGGGAAATCAATCACATCATCAAGGTGGTTACAATGGTCAGGGAAACCAATCACATCATCAAGGTGGTTATCATGGTCAGGGAAATCAATCGCATCATCAAGGTGGTTACAATAATCAGAATAATCAGCAGCAGGGCCAAGGGAGTTACAGTAACCAAGGAAACCAGCAGCAACAGCGCCCGCAGCAACAGCAGCAATCCGGATACCAGAGTAATCCGAAGGAGTTGAGCAGCGGTCAATATCATGTTTTCACCACAAGTTTATGTAAGAGAGACCAGAAGGTTTTAAAGCGGGCTGTTAATGCAGTAGAACCGGCGACGCCACAGTTTCTGCGATGGTCAGAGCAGCCCATTGTATGGAGCAGAGAGGACCACCCATTACGGGTAGATAATCCGGGACACTTAGCCTTGGTGGTAGCACCTCAGGTGGGAGGATACAAATTTACTAAAGTTCTCATGGACGGAGGTAGCAGTATCAATATATTGTATTACGAGACCTTTCGCCGCATGGGTCTGACAGATAAAAAGTTAAGGACATCAAACACAGTGTTTCACGGGGTGGTCCCAGGTAAGTCAGCTTATCCAGTTGGTAAGATTGACTTAGAAGTTACCTTTGGGGATGAGCATGATTCCAGATCGGAGATGATCACCTTTGAAGTTGTCAAAATTAAAAGTCCGTATCATGCTTTGTTTGGAAGGACGGTTTATGCTAAATTTATGGCTAGGCCATGTTATGTTTATTTGCAGCTTAAGATGCCGGGTCATAAAGGCACGATTACGGTACATGGTAGTCGTAAGATAGCAGTGGAATGTGAGGAAGGTGATGCAGCTTATGCAGAAGCGGTATGTGCCACGGAAGAGTTAAAATTTTATAAGGATAATGTTGATCCGGCAGATATGACTCCGCTGAAGAAACCAACTACCGAGCATGATCCGGCTTTGAAGTTCAAGTCAGCGGAAGAGACTAAGCAGGTCGATTTTGTGCCTGGGGACTCATCTAAGCAATTCACCATTAGTGCTAACCTGGATCCTAAATAGGAAAGCGCGCTCATCGAGTTCATCCGTGAGAACCGGGATATCTTTGCATGGAAACCTTCTGACATGCCAGGTATACCGAGGGAACTCGCTGAGCACAAGTTGAATATCGATCCGAAGTTTAAACCGGTAAAACAGTATCTGCGCCGCTTTAATGAAGAGAGACGCAAAGCTATAGGGGAAGAAGTGGCCAGGCTTTTGGCGACAGGGTTCATAGTGGAAGTTTTTCATCCGGAATGGTTGGCTAATCCGGTGCTGGTTCTAAAGAAGAATGGGAAGTGGAGGATGTGTGTGGACTACACAGACCTCAATAAAGCTTGCCCGACTGATCCTTTTGCTCTACCTCGCATTGATCAGATTATTGATGCCACAGCAGGGTGTGAGCGGCTGAGTTTTCTGGATGCGTATTCAGGTTATCACCAGATCAAGATGGCAGTTGAAGATCAAGAGAAGACAGCTTTCATAACTCCTTTTGGTGCTTTTTGCTATGTATCTATGCCCTTTGGGCTCAAGTGTGCACAGGCAACTTATCAGCGTTGTGTTCAGAATTGTTTGAAAGGGCAGATAGGAAGGAACGTGCATGCTTATGTGGATGACATCGTGGTTAAATCAAAGGAGGAAAGAACAATGATAGAAGACCTCAGAGAAACCTTTGATAATCTTCGGGCTTACAGGATGATGCTTAATCCGGAGAAATGTGCCTTTGGTGTCCCGGCTGGTAAGCTTCTAGGATTCCTGGTCTCGAACAGGGAAATAGAAGCCAACCCGGAGAAGATCAAGGCCATCACATCTTTGACAAAACCGGTTTGCATCAATGATGTTCAGCGCATAGCTGGCCGGATCACGGCGCTGAGCCGGTTTATCAGTCGCTTAGGAGAAAAAGCAATCCCGCTTTATCAAATGTTGAAGAAAACGGACCGGTTCATTTGGAGTGATGATGCAAATACAGCATTTGAGAATCTGAAACAGCAACTAGCAAAACCACCGGTTTTAGCTGCTCCCGTTGATAAGGAGCCTTTGCTGTTATATGTTGCTGCAAACACACGGGCAGTCAGCGTTGCGATTGTGGTTGAGCGCAAGGAAGCAGGGAAGGAACATCCGGTTCAGCGTCCGGTTTATTATGTGAGTGAAGTACTCATCGAATCTAAGCAAAGGTACCCTCATTGGCAGAAGTTGGTATACGGGGTGTTCATGGCAAACCGGAAACTGAAGCATTATTTCCAAGGGCATCCAATAACTGTGGTTAGTTCAGCTCCGTTGGGGGACATAATCCAGAATAGGGAAGCTACAGGCAGGGTAGCCAAGTGGGCCATCGAGCTCAGTCCGCATGAATTGAAGTATGTACCGCGTACTGCTATAAAATCTCAGGCATTGGTCGATTTTATCAATGACTGGACGGAGTTGCAGACTCCCGAGGAGAAGCCGGATCTTACTTATTGGACGATTCACTTCGACGGTTCAAAGCAGTTGGAGGGCTCGGGGGCTGGAGTTGTTTTAACTTCCCCCAGAGGTGATAAATTTTGTTATGTCCTCCGGTTATTGTTTCCTTGTACTAATAATGCAGCAGAATATGAAGCTCTACTTCATGGTTTGCGGTTGGCAAAAGAGATGAATTTGAGCCGGGTTAAGTGCCTGGGTGATTCAGACTTAGTGGCACAACAAGTTTCGGGCAAGTGGGATTCAAGGGATCCCCTCATGGCGGCTTATAGACGAGAGGTTGAAGCGGTGGCAGGATATTTCAAAGGATATCAGGTGGAGCATATAGACCGGCGGAGGAACGAAGCAGCCGACGCTTTAAGCCGGCTAGGATCGCAACGTAAACCGGTACCACCAAACACCTTTTTGGATGAATTGCACAGTCCTTCGGTTCAAGTACCTTCAGAGAACGACCTAGCTGCTCCGGATCCAGAGGCGCAGTTGGTTGCAGCAACCCATGTTATTCCGGATTGGACGTTACCCTATTTGGCATATTTAAGCCGAGGAGAGTTACCAGAGGACGAAGACGAAGCACGGCAGATAATCCGGCGTTCCAAATCTATGACAATTGCCAACGGAGAACTGCACCATCGTAGCACTTCTGGAGTATTTCAACGGTGTGTTTCGGCTGAGGAAGGTTGTGAGATTCTAAGAGAGATTCATGAAGGGGATTGTGGTCATCATGCCGGATCAAAATCTTTAGTGGCTAAAGCTTTCCGACATGGCTTTTATTGGTTAACCGCACATGTAGATGCGGCAGACCTGGTCCGCAAGTGTGACGCTTGTCAGAAGTTCTCAAGACGTGCCCTTGTTCCGGCACAGGAACTCCGGATGATACCAATAACTTGGCCTTTTGCAACTTGGGGGCTTGACATGGTTGGTCCTTTCAAGAGATCCCAAGATCAGAAAACTCATCTACTAGTAGCAGTAGACAAGTTTACGAAGTGGGTTGAAGCGGAGCCTATAAGCAAGTGTGATGCGGTAACAGCGGTTAAGTTCATCAAAAAAGTAATATTCCGGTTTGGTTTTCCACACAGCATCATCACAGATAATGGCACCAACTTATCTCAGGGTGAGATGGAAGAATTCTGTCAACGAGAGCATATTCGTTTGGACGTGTCTTCTGTGGCTCACCCCCAATCCAATGGTCAGGCAGAAAGGGCAAATCAGGAGATTTTGCGAGGAATCAAACCCCGGCTTATGACACCTTTGCAGAGAACCCCAGGGAGTTGGGTTGAAGAATTACCGTCTGTCCTTTGGAGTATTAACACTACACCCAACCGGTCTACAGGTTATACACCTTTCTTCATGGTTTACGGCGCAGAAGCAGTTCTTCCAAGCGACATACGCCATGATTCACCGAGGGTAGCGGCCTATGTGGAAGCCATTAATGAGGAGTCAAGACAAGACGGTTTGGATCGGTTGGATGAAGAGCGTGATATAGCTGCAGCACGGTCGGCGATTTATCAGCAAGATCTGCGCAGATATCACAGCCGCCGGATTAGAACCAGGACATTCCAGGAGGGTGACTTGGTACTTCGGCTTATCCAAGATCAAACAGATATGCACAAGCTATCCCCGCCATGGGAAGGGCCCTTTGTGGTCAGCAAAAATTTACACAACGGGTCATATTATTTGGTGGACATTCGAGAACACAAGGATTCACGGACATCAGAAGAGGAGACGAAAAGGCCGTGGAACATTGCTCATCTACGGCCATACTACACTTGAGCCATGGGCTCCAATGTATCCTATGTATATATTATGAATAATGAATAAACCGGCACCCTCGGTAAACCGGGGGCTCAGCCCTTTCTCCATATACATAAA
>LR738712.1:179792402-179879370 GCA_902687465.1 Secale cereale | reverse complement strand
CCCACGTCCCATTGATTGGCTCTGTTTACGATTATAGGGCTCCCTGAACAGTCGATACGCTCACGTTCAGGGATGACCCGGCCCCTTGGGACAGTCCGGTTTGCCCACGTCCCAATGATTGGCTATGTTTACAATTATATCAGCCCTCTGAACAGTCGATACGCTCACGTTCAGTGATTGGCTAGGCCCCTTGGGACAGTCCGGTTTGCCCACGTCCCAATGATTGGCTCGGTTTTTATTTGCAGTTCTATCGGCCCTCTGAACAGTCGATACGCTCACGTTCAGTGTTTGGCTAGGCTCCTTGGGACAGTAGGTTTGCCCACGTCCCATTGATTGGCTGAACCTTGTTTTTGAGCCTGGCAGCTCTTTGAAAAAGCCTCGACTACATGGTCTGATTTACAAGAATTGCGTGTTTCTTGATGTTTTCTGTGTTCCATAAAATTTTAAACCGAGTGGAACAGCTCCGGAAGTTGACCACCTATCTATAATGTTATAAGTCTGGGTCATGAACACCAGCGAGAATTAAACCGGCGTTCATCATAACCCGGATCGACTTCATGATGAGCCAACAGGTTGGCCGTACATGATCAGTTGTGACCAAGCCTGGTGTTCATTCAAACCCGGATGGAATATCAGGTGCAAGTTACAAGTTGCTGAACCAAGATGAGAAAGATTTATCGACAAGATGAACCGAAGAGTTTCAGGTGTTTATTAGAATTGATGAAGACCGATTACGGTGATTTTAAACATCCTGACCGGTTTAAGGTATATTGTCTACATACAATTCAGGTATCACAGTTATTTTTTAAGATATGCTTATTAGAGGCGTCAAGAGAACAAGATAATCCGTCCAGTGGTAAGCCACTAGGACATGTTTTTCGATATTTTTTATGAACAGAACAAAGCATCCGCATCAATCAACAAGTCAACGAACGAATACTTCATGAAGACCAAATGTCGGATCACAGCGCATTAAGTTTCAGCTAAACCTATTACAAGGCATGAAAAGCCAAATAGTTGGAAGCATTGTTTGACGGAATAACAATACTGATTACAACAATAGCATTCAAGGTTGTGCTTCTCCTTGCTGAGATGGTTGGCCACCGTCTTGCTCCGGAACGTCTTCATCCTCGTGAAGCGGTGGGAAGTCCGGTACACGCCAATCAATCTTTGCCAAGGCACGGAAATATACTTCATCGTTGATAAGCTCAGCAGGATCAATATCAGGAGCAAAGGTGTGAGGACGAACCGGCGGAGTTAAGTTTACAATATCGTAAACCGGTCGATCCACCCGCTCGTTCTGCAAGTTATATGATGGATGATATCGAGACAAGTCAGACTCCACCGCAATCTTGCTAGCGAGGGGACGCATTTCCTTTGTCAGAGCATAAAGATCCTTTTCATTAAACGTTGAACCGTCCTCCTTGGTATCAGGAAATCCGGTTAACACTTCTTCCGGATCAATGTCCGGGACCCAAGCTTTAGCCCTGGTAAGGGCCAGAAGAGCACCTCCTCGAGCAGCCGATTTCTTAACCTCTTCAAGACGAGCCGGCAGAATGGACAAGCTATTCAAAGTATCTTTGATAGTTGAAGGAGCCGGTTTACCGAAGGAAGTGGCACTGATAATCCTTTGTGTTCCAGAGTACAACTGTTCGACCAAGGTATAGCAGGCCTTGAGTTTCTTCCGTAAGTCATCCCCAAGATGGGAGACACGGCGTCCTACATACAACAATGAAAGTTAAACCGGTGCAGGTCACAGGTTACAAAGATAAAGACAGGAGTTCAGGTTATGCTTACCAAAAATAGCAGAAGTCATCAAGTCAATTTGGCGCTTTAACCCGGTTAATTCTTCAGTAACCGGGTTAAGTGCTCCTTCGGCATCCTGAACACGTTTCTCAAGATCTTTTTTCTGGACTTCAAAAGTAGTCCGTTCCTCGTCAAAGAACCTCTTCAAATCTTCAGCAGTCTTTAAACTCACTTGAAGTTCTTTCTTAGCCTTTGAAGCGGCTGACTCAGTCTCTGTAAGCCGGCTTCGAAGTTCACTGATTTCCAGAGCATTCCGGTTCAGCTCAGCCTGTAGACAAAAGTTCAAAAGCAAGGTTAGAAATTACAAGTCTCAAGCACACAACCAAGTTGTCTACTTGACACTTGGGGGCTAATGGCAGTTGAAGTAATACAGCAAAGACAATTTGAAAGTACAAGTCTCAAGCACACAACCAAGTTGTATACTTGACACTTGGGGGCTAATGGCAGTTGAAGCAATGCACCACAGACAATTTGAAATTACAAGTATCAACTACATAACCAAGTTATCTACTTGATACTTGGGGGCTAATGTACGGATTAGCAGTTCAAACTACAAAGTTCCGGATTACCTTCAGTAAAGCAGATAAACCGGAACTTGGGGGCTGCTATGAGATAAAGACACGTCAAAAAAGCAAAGTCAGAAGAGGAAAACTTACTTCATATTTTTCTCTCATCAGGTTTACCAGGCAGGCTTCATAATCCCGGCTGCTGTGGAGCCGGTTCAAATATCCGGAATAGATATCTTGAGCACTCATACTCGAAAGACTGGATATGTCAGTACTCCACTTCCCTTTTTCCTGAGTTATCTTTTCCGCTTTAGCTGTATGTTTTGCTAAAACGGTGGGTTCAGCTGGAGCAACATAAGCAGTGCCAGTAACCACAACATCAGGGGAAGTGGGTACATTGGGAGGAGTAACTTCAACTTGAGCCGGATCAGGAGACGCCGGGTTAACTTGAGGAGAATTAACCCGGGCCGGACTTGGTGGGTCTTGGACATTTTCAGCGACAGGAGTTTCAAGAGCAGGTTCTTCAACCGGAGCTGCAGGGGTACCTTCTGGAGGAACGGCTGTAGACGGATCAATCACCGGTTCATCAGCAGAAGGATCAGCAACAGGCTTATTCGCCTTGGCCTTTTTGCTAGGTTTCGGTTTGCTGAAAAACAGGAAAGACAAGTTAGTGTTATAAAAAGAAAGGGGTGTTATAAACCGGAAGAGCTGAAGAGAGTTACCCCGGGACGGTCTTCAAAGGAGGAAGCTGTGTAGCGGTCGACTCGCCGGAAGAAGACAGCGGAGTTTCCTGATAGTCAGGATCAGACGGTTTAAGGGGTTTTCGGATAAGTCCGGCCTTGGGATGAAGAGGGGTCGGAGAGAGTATCACCTCAGCACGGCGCCTTCGAACCGGAGTTAATGAGATTCCAGAGGACTCCACTGCCAGGCCACTATGGCGAGTGGTCCGGCGAAAAGCTTCGTATTGTTGCTTCTTCAAAGTAAAATTAGGATCCAACTTAGCATAAGGGTGAGAAAATTGATATTTTCTGACGGTCCGACGGCTTTTTTGAGGAGGAGGTTCTGAATCAGAAGAAATAAGGGTTACCTCAATCTCAGCCGGGTTATCACCTTCAAGCGGTTCCTGTGAAAAGATATCATTAGATATGAGTACAAGTACATGAAAGCGAAACTTAAACCGGAGTAAGGCATACCTCGGAGTCCGGATCATCATCCTCAGAAGGAGAACCGGCATCAACGGCTGCTTTCCTTTTCTTGTTTGCAGGGGTTTTCCGGCGAGCCTGCTTTACAGTTTTTTCCTGAGGTTTTCTTCTCCAGAAGGGGTCATCATCCTAAATGAAAAAAGCAAAGGCAAGTGAAAGACGGTTCAAAGAGGACGGTTTATAAAGTACAAGTTAAAGACAAACTTACTTCAGGCAGCTTATTCTTCTTAAAGTACGGGGCCAAGCCAACTTTAGAGCAATCTATTAAGGCAGGATTGACAATCTTCTTGGCTGACTCCACTACCTCCGCTTCAGAAAGCTTATCCTTAGTAAACCTCTGAGGATCATCCGGTTTACCAGAATATTTGCACATCAGCTTAGGGCGCCGGCTTAAGGGAAGGATGCTCCAGGATAGCCAGCAGCGAAGGAAATCAGTGCCAATCAGACCATTTGCCATAAAAGCTCTCAGCTTGGAGAGCTGTGGTGAAAACCGGGTCCGTTCAGCAGCACTTAGCCGTTGTGGCAAGGGGTGATTCGCCGGGATACGAGTTTCGCGATAACCCGGCAAAGGATTTTCACCTTCAGGAGAGGTGTCTACACAATAAAACCAGGACTTGTTCCAGTCCTTAGGGTGAGTGTGTAAGGAGGCGTGAGGAAAAACTACATCCCTCCTTTTCTGAATGCTAATCCCACCAAGCTCTTGGTGAGGTCCGCTGGTGAATTCAGTGCGCCGGTTTGCATGGAAGAAATCCCGGAATAAATCAACTGAAGGCTCCTCTTGCAGATACACTTCAGAAAATACTTGGAAATCGCAAATGTTGGAAACAGAATTTGGTCCGATGTCCTGTGGATGCAGCTGGAAGGTGGCAAGAACATCCCGGAAAAATCTTGAACCGGGGGGAGAGAAGCCTCTGGAGATGTGGTCCAGAAATACGATGACTTCCCCGGATCTAGGAGTAGGAGGGCATTCATTACCCGGAGCACGCCATTTTAGCTCAGCCTGAGGGCCTAATGTGCCGATTCTCGACAGCTTGACTAAGTCATCCTCAGTCACGACAGAACGGACCCAATCGCACGAAACATACTGCTTAGCCATTTGAACAAAGTGCTGAAGAAGAGAAAGTACAGAAACGGATTATGAACGTACAATGATCCGGGATCTATTCATATTATACAATGGTTGAAACGGAGAACTAGCTGGCAAGGTTAAACCGGCAATCATAAAACAAGTTATATCATTTCCGGTTTAAATGGCAGTTTAAGAGGAACAGTTTAAATCATTGCATCAGTTTATATCATTTCCGGTTTATGGCATAACAATTTAAACCGGACATACTTAGCGAATCTACCGAGGAGAAAAACAGGTTTCCAAATGATTGCTAAGAGAGAAAGATCTGAGTATGCTGAGGAAAAGAAATTAATCTAAGAGACTCAAAGAAAAGCTGCAGAGACTTATTTCTAAAAAGATGGGGTTTATATGTCAGACAGGAGCAATAAAGTTTTGACGCATCTACAGCGGAATAAAAACGAAGAAGATCGAAAGGTAAAACTACTACGAGTCACAGGTTCAAAGAACGAACAACACGAAACTTGCTGAGAGCTCTAATGGCGGAACGGGTAAATCTACAGCATTATGACGGTGAGATCTAATCTAATACTAAGCGGAGGATCTGCTGACTAGGGCCTAAAGGTCACAAGACTTCTATGAGAAATGTATCTACGAAGAGACGAAGCTTCATTGGAAGCCCTAATGGCGGAAGAACAAGGCGAAGCAATGGCGGACGCAGATCAATAGCAAGGAGGATGAACATACCTGGGACAGAGAGAATCGGCGGCGGAGATTGATCTGGTCGAGGCTCGGGTTGATGCGGCGGCCGGGCGAGGACTGAAGATCCGGCGGTCGTCGGCGGCGGTTTGAGCTCGGGCAGCAATGGAGGAAGAAGACGCAGGAAGAGGATGAAGGGAGAAGAAGATAATGAATGGAGGGTGGCAATATTTATAGCCAGGAGTCAGATCTGAAACGACAGGTGCGAGAATCGAGGAGACAGAAATCGGATAAAGATCCCTTGACGCCTCGATCTTCGGGATAACCCTTAAAATACGCTACAGTACAGCTCACGGCGTTAAATGCGGAGGTGATGTCATTGTCAGACTTCAATGATTTCGGAAGATGACGTCAGAGCCGGTTTACAAAAAGATGAAAACAGAAGAAAATTATATGAGACGAAGAAGACTGATATGAACAAGTTCAAATCATTCTGGGGCCTAATGTCAGGGATATGGTTAGTAGGTATAAACCGGATATTATAAACCGGCTCAGTTATATTGTACTTGGTTTTACTATTTTAGTAGAGACTACGGCCCAAGAGATTTCAAGGCCCATGTATAGAAGTACGGTTTGTAAACCGCCAAGAGATGTAACTTGAGAGATAAGAAAGAAAAGACAGAGACCGAGGCGGACACGATTATGAGCCGACTTCGGGATTCTGTAAACCGGACCAGGCGTCACCTCTATATAAAGGGACGACCCGGCGACGGTTCAGGGACAAGCAACAATCAATCCGTCGAGACGCAGGCAAAGCGAATCCGCTCCCTGTAAACCGACGCCCAAGCAATATCAACCAACTAGACGTAGGCTTTTACCTTCTCCGAAGGGGCCGAACTAGTATAAATCCTTTGTGTCCTTTGTGTGCCATGAATCCTTTCAAGCTAACCCGTGCGATGGTTCCATCATCAAGTCCGCTAAACCGGACATCTGCCGTGTTATTTCCACGACAGAGCCCCACGCCCAGAACTTCTCGGGCAGCTCCGCTGGAAGCTCCAGGAGCGGGTTGAGGCCCTAGGTATCTAGAAAGACCCATCGGTGTCAGAAGCCTTCCACCCCTTTTGGACGGCGACGAAAGAGACACATGCGGATCGCTGCTTCCGGTCATGGAGTCGCATGCTGAAATAGTGGTGGAAGAGGGCCACTGAGGGACTCACGCCCACAAAGGCCTTGCAATAGAAGGTGGAGACGGGGAGGAGCAGGATGGAGTTGGGTTGAAGGTGGAGTGCCTGGCTTTCGTAGTGCTGGAGGACGGCGGTGAAGAATTCCCAAAAGGGCGGGACGAGCCCGAAGAAGATGGTATGGAGGAAGAACGGGTAGAACGTTTTCGCCAAGGTGCTCCGCTCCATCGAGCCGCACCAGATTAGGGCCTGGCCCCACTCATTGGTGTCGACTGCCGTCAGCGGGAGCACCGGGGTGACGTCCCCCTCCTTGGCAATGGTGGAGGCCGTGAGCGCCGTCGGGAGAGATGAGGAGGCTGCGGCCAGGTCCTCAGGTTTCGACTTCCCTACGGGAATCACCAGAGGAATCCTCGATAAGGAGGAAGGGCAGCGCTTCGCTTGGATCTGGAGGAACTTCTCACGAAGGAAAGGGGATCTCAGTAGGAGATGGAAGGAGCAAGGTAGAAGAGCAATGATGGCTCTGCAGCCTGCGCCAAGCTTTTGTCAGCCTGGACGGTTGCTGAGACAACAAGGGGAAGCGGAGGCGCCAGCGTCCCGCCGCGCGCCACGCGTCAAGCCTGGCCCGCAGGCGATTGGAGCCCACGGTGTTTCGCCCTTCGTTCCTCGACTTTGCTTCAAAGCCAGGCCTGGTGCGCCTTGGGCCCGGGGGCTACTGTCGGTGTTCTGGGAACGGGGGTACCCAGACTCTCCTCCCTGCGGCCCAACGTGTGGCCCCATCGACGGACCAGCAAGGCCTAGGTGCAAGACTACACGAGGAGGACCCTTGCGAGGGCCCCCGGCTTCGCGAGGGGAGCAACACCAAGACCTCTCGGGGGGGCTCCTCAAGCCAACCTCCCGAGGAACGGAGATCTCTATGCAGGTACCCCGCCTCATGAGGCCGTGATGACATGAGCCATGACGACCAAGGCCAGGCAGGTGCCAGCGGGCGTAGAGGGGGCAGTTTCCTCTTTGGTGCTAAGGAGCCATGGTGAAAGTGCAACTAATCCCCGGGTAGTTTTGGTAATTAATAACAACATATAGCTCATTGAACTAATATCCTTTCAAGATAAATATTTCAGGAAGTTCAATGGTTGGCATGACATGGATTAGAAATGTGGACCCCTCAAAATGCTAACGACAAAGATTGGCAAAAGCTCAAGACTCTACATTTTCATTTTAGTGATCCAAGATCACATTGAGTCCATAGGAAAAGCCAATACTATTAAAAGGGGATGAGGTGTTGCTTAATGGGTTACTTGCTCAAAATGCTTAGTGATATGCTCCAAATCCCTCAACCACTTTGTCATTTCCACATATCTCCCAAACCGAAAAGTCAAACTTGGCCCCACAGATTTGATCTATCCGACGCCACCGAGTTCACTTGACATAGCCACTACCACAAACCCTAATCAGTTCGGTCTCACCGATAGGGATCTCGGTCTCACTGATAACCCACAAGTGTATGAGATCGCAACAGTTTTCGAGGGTAAAGTATTCAACCCAAATTTATTGGTTCGACACAAGGGGAGCCAAAGAATACTCTCAAGTATTAGCAGCTGAGTTGTCAATTCAACCACTCCTCGAAACTTAGTATCTGCAGCAAGGTAATATGGAAGTAACAGTAACGGTAGCAAAAGTAGCGATAGTAGTTTTGTAGTGATTGTAACAGTAGCAGTGGAAAAGTAAATAAGCAACAAGCAATATGTGAAAAGCTCGTAGGCATTGGATCGGTGATGGAGAATTATGTCGGATGCGATTCCTCATGTAATAGTTATAACATAGGGTGACACATAACCAGCTCCAGTTCATCAATGTAATGTACGCATGTATTCCGAATATAGTCATACGTGCTTATGGAAAAGAACTTGCATGACATCTTTTGTCCTACCCTCCCGTGGCAGCGGGGTCCTAATGGAAACTAAGGGATATTAAGGCCTCCTTTTAATAGAGTACCGGACCAAAGCATTAACACATAGTGAATACATGAACTCCTCAAACTACGGTCATCACCGGGAGTGGTCCCGACTATTGTCACTTCGGGGTTGCCGGATCATAACACATAGTAGGTGACTATTGACTTGCAAGATAGGATCAAGAACACACATATGTTCATGAAAACATAATAGGTTCAGATATGAAATCATGGCACTTGGGCCCTAGTGATAAGCATTAAGCATGGAAAACTCATAGCAACATCAATCTTAGAACATAGTGGATACTAGGGATCAAACCCTAACAAAACTAACTCGATTACATGGTAAATCTCATCCAACCCATTACCGTCCAGCAAGCCTACGATGGGATTACTCATGCACAGCGATGAGCATCATGGAATTGGTGATGGAGGAAGGTTGATGATGACGATGGCGATGATCTCCCCTCTCCGGAGCCCCAAACGGACTCCAGATCAGACCTCCCGGGAGAGTTTAGGGCTTGGCAGCGGCTCCGTATCGTAAAACACGATAATTCCTTCTCTTTGATTTTTTTTCTCCCCGAAAGTGAATATATGGAGTTGGGGAAGACGTCGGTGGGGCAACAGGGGGCCCACGAGGCAGGGGGCGCGCCCCCACCCTCGTGGACAGGGTGTGGGCCCCCTGGTCTGGTTCTTTCTACATATATTTTTTATATATTCCAAAATAATTCTCGGTTGAATTTCAGGTCATTCCGAGAACTTTTATTTCTGCACAAAAATAACACCATGGCAGTTCTGCTGAAAACAGCGTCAGTTCGGGTTAGTTCCATTCAAATCATGCAAGTTAGAGTCCAAAACAAGGGCAAAAGTGTTTGGAAAAGTAGATACGTTGGAGACGTATCAACTCCCCCAAGCTAAAACCTTTGCTTGTCCTCAAGCAATTCAGTTGATAAACTGAAAGTGATAAAGAAAAACTTTGACAAACTCTGTTTGCTCTTGTTGTTGTAAATATGTAAAGCCAGCATTGATGATTTCAGCAAAGATCATGAACTAACCACATTCACAATAACTTTCAGGTCTCATGTCTACTCATATCAATGGCATAATCAACTAGCGAGCAATAATAATAAACCTCGGATGACATTCTCAAAACAATCATAATATGATATAACAAAATGGTATCTCGCTAGCCCTTTGTGAGACCGCAAAACATAAATGCAGAGCACCTTTAAAGATCAAGGACTGACTAGACATTGTACTCCATGGTAAAAGAGATCCAGTCATAATCATACTCAATGCAAATTAATAGCAATACATGCAAATGACAGAGGTGCTCTCCAACTGGTGCTCTTTAATAAGAAGATGATGACTCAACATAAAAGTAAATAGATAGGCCCTTCGCAGAGGGAAGCATGGATTTGTAGAGGTGCGAGAGCTCGATTTTGAAATAGAGATGAATAATTTTTTGAGCGGTATACTTTCATTATCAACATAACAACCAAGAATCTCGATATCTTCCATGCTACACACATTATAGGCGGTTGCTAAACAGAATGGTAAAGTTTATACTCCCCCAACCACCAACAAGCACACTCCACGACCATCTGAATCCATGGGGTACCGTCCAAACAAGCAACAACCCCGAGGGAGTTTTGTTTAATTATCATGATTTGAGCATGGGACTGGGCATCCGGTTACCAGCCATTTTCTCATGAATGATGAGCGGAGTCCACTCATCGCGAGAATAACCCACCTAGCATGGAAGATATAGACAGCCCTAGTTGATACATGAGTTGTTCGAGCATACAAAACAGAATTTCATTTGAAGGTTTAGGTTTGGCACATACAAATTTACTTGGAACGGCAGGTAGATACTGCATATAGGAAGGTATGGTGGACTCAGATGGAATAACTTTGGGGTTTATGGAAGTGGATGCACAAGCAGTATTCCCGCTTAGTACAGGTGAAGGCTAGAAAGAGACTGGGAAGAGACCAACTAGAGAGCGACAACAGTCATGAACATGCATTAAAATTAAGGGATATTTAAATTAGTGCCCCTGGTTCCTTAGTTGTGCTCACTTTTCCCCATGCTCCAAACTTTTGCTCACTTCCCCCCTCTTCCTTAGCTGAAACTCTCACAAATGCTCATAGCGGGTGTAAGGGCATATTTCTCCCTAAGTAGTTTTGGTGATTGATGACAATGCATTTGCGGACTAATCGTGTGCTCTAAGCTCTTTCAGGTATATCTCACCTAGGCACAAGACGATTGTTTGCCCCTCGGATTCGATGGAAGACGATGTTTCCTTTTTGCTCCATATCGGTGGCGTTGAGTAATAGGAAAGCCGTACTATTAAGAGGGGGTCCATTTCGGAAAGGTTTGGGTGGAATCAACGCATACACATCCTACTCTCGCACCACCTTTCCTTTGCTTCTCTGGAGCTCCGACCGTTTCTTATCGTATATGCATACCATGGCTTCTCACTAGTACACCTGCCTGGCAAGCGGTAGTACCGCTCACACAAGCGGTAGTACCGCACAGCCACATGGTAGTACCGCCTACGGGCACGGTAGTACCGCACCAGCGGTAGTACCGCGGCTCCAGAACGGTAGTACCGTGTATCTGGCCCGGCACTGCACAAGTACGGAAGTAGGTGCGGAAGTAATTTTTTACTTCCGCGTCCTACGCGGTAGTACCGCTTGTATCAAGCGGTAGTACCGTGCCGTGTTTTGCTACTACCGTTTTTCTGCGGATGTAGCTACAGTTGTAATTTATTTCATCCGTGCTTGTCCTCAGCTTGCTTGTCTCTGCCTTGCGGTAGTACCGCAAGGGCGAGCGGTAGTACCGCTCAGGCAGTACTACCGCCCGTATACCTTTGTGTCAGAGTGCAATCTGGCTAGTGCTGCTACAGCGGTAGTACCACACCCAGAGCGGTAGTACCATGTCCATTTGGCCCATGTCAATATGAGATCTTTGCAAAGTCTTCTCAAGGGGGACCATGTCCGTGGACTAACAAATGTTAGCTTTGCCAAAGATCGTGCTTGCAGGGCTTGCATTGAAGGAAAGTTACATGAGACGGCTCACCCTCCCACGACTATCATCTATTCGAAGAGACCCCTAGAGCTCCTTCACATGGACCTCTTTGGGCCTCCATATTTTGATAGTCTTGGGGGTAGAAAGTACTCCTTGGTGATTGTGGATGATTACTCAAGATACACCTGGGTATACTTCTTCAAGAAGAAGAGTGAGACCCAACAAACTGTCGTCAACTTTGCAAATGAAGCTCAACGACAACATGAAGCAAAGACTTTGTTGATCAGAAGTGACAACGGCACCGAGTTCAAGAACTACACCTTGGATGAGTTTCTCAGTGATAAGGGGATCAAACATCAATATGCAGCTCCCTATACCCCTCAACAAAACGGTGTAGCGGAGAGAAAGAACCGAACTCTGATGGATGCAGCAAGAACCATGATGGAGGAATTCAAATCTCCATACAACTTTTTGGCCGAAGCCATCAACACCGCTTGCCATGCCTCAAATCGGCTCTATCTCCGCAAAGGCTTGAACAAAACTCCATATGAGATACTTACCGGTAACAAGCCCAATCTCAAGTACTTCCGGGTATTCGGGTGTAAGTGTTTCATTCTCAAGAAAGGTGTTCGCTTGTCTAAATTTGAATCTAGAGCTCACGAGGGCATATTTGTTGGTTATGCTACAAACTCTCATGCTTACCGTGTCCTCAACAAGTCCAATGGACTCATTGAGGAGACGAGTAACGTAGAGTTTGATGAAAATAATGGCTCCCAAGTGGAGCAAAGTGGTACTTGTGATGTAGGTGATGAAATTCCTCCTCAAGCCATAAGAAGAATGGGTGTTGGATATATCCTACCCATTGAGGAACCCCTTGTGGCCGAAGGAGAAGGACAATGTTCCACTCAAGTGGAACCATCACCAACCCAACAGCCACACGCTTCCGAAGAACAAAGTGAAGGCCCTCAACCGGACGAACAAGGCCAAGTGCAAGATCAATCACAAGATGGTGGGGAGCCACCAAATGATGCACAAGTCCAAGTTCTGTCCACCGAGCAAGATTAAGGTCAAGAGGAAGCTCAAGATCAAGATCTAGCTCCTGACGACGCTCAAGATGATCAACTCAATGCTCCTCAGTTATCTCTTGAAGAGCAATTGGAGCGTCGTGCTGCAAAAGTTGCCTCCAGGCTTGCTTCCAGAGAACATCACATGGAGAACATTCTAGGAAGCATCAAAAGGGGGGTAAGCACTCATAGACAATTAGCAAACTATTGTGCTCATCAAGATTTTGTCTCCTGTGTTGAACCTCAGAAGGTTTATGAGGCGCTCGAAGACCCTGATTGGCTCAATGCCATGCATGAAGAACTCCATAACTTCGAGCGCAACAAGGTGTGGCGTCTGGTGCCAAGGCCAAAGGAGAACCATAATGTCATTGGAACCAAGTGGATCTTTCAGAACAAGCAAGATGCTCATGGCATTGTCATTCGCAACAAGGCACGTCTGGTGGATCAAGGCTACTCCCAAGTCGAGGGTATCGACTACGGTGAAACCTTTGCCCCCGTTGCTCGTCTTGAATCCATTCGTTTGTTGCTTGCCTCTGCTTCCCATCATAACTTTAAATTGCAACAAATGGATGTGAAAAGTGCATTTCTTAATGGTCCTATTAATGAGTTGGTGTATGTTAAACAACCCCCGGGGTTTGAGGATCCTAAGCTCCCCAATCACGTGTACCAACTCGATAAGGCACTCTATGGCCTTAAACAAGCCCCACGTGCGTGGTATGAGCATCTTACCGAGTTGTTACAAGATCGTGGGTTTGAAATTGGGAAAATCGACCCCACTCTTTTTACTAAGGTCAAAGGGGAGTTGTTTGTATGCCAACTATATGTTGATGATATTATCTTTGGTTCTCCTAACAAAGCTTTCAATGATGAGTTCACCGCACTCATGACCACACTTTTTGAGATGTCCATGATGGGAGAGTTGAAGTACTTCCTTGGGTTTGAGATCAAGCAAAGAAGAGAAGGGATCTTCATCAAACAATCCAAGTATACTCAAGACATGCTCAAGAGGTTCAATCTAAGTGATGTCAAGCCGGCTACTACTCCAGTGCCAACTTGACATTGATCCCAATGGTAAAGCGGTGGATCAAAAGGTATATCGCTCTATGATCGGTTCCTTGCTTTACCTTTGTGCATCTAGACCGGATATTATGTTGAGTGTGGGAATCTGTGCATGGTTTCAAGCCTCACCTAAGGAAAGTCACTTTGTGGCTGTCAAGTGAATCTTTCGATATTTGGCTCATACCCCAAACTTTGGCTTATGGTACCCAAGAGGAGCAAACTTCAACCTTGTAGGTTTCTCTAATTCTGACTGGGCGGGAGACAAAGTGGACAGGAAGTCCATGTCTGGAGGGTGCCAATTTCTTGGTTGCTCTCTTGTTAGTTGGTCTTCCAAAAAGCAAAGTTGTGTGTCTCTCTCGTCCCCCGAAGCAGAGTATGTGGCTGCTGACAGTTGTTGTGCTCAACTCTTATGGATGAGGCAAACTTTAAAGGATTACAGTGTCACTTGTGACAAAGTGCCTCTTTGGTGTGACAATGAAAGTGCCATCAAGATTTCTCTCAACCCGGTGCAACACTTCAAGACGAAGCATATAGAGATTCGGTATCACTTCATCCGGGATCACATAAGTCAAGGAGAGATCGAGCTTCACTATGTCAACACTCATGATAACCTTGCAGATATCTTCACGAAGCCGTTGGATGAAGCAAGATTTCGCGAGTTAAGGCATGAGCTAAATATCATCGATTTGAGCAATGTGGCTTGAGACTTTGCACACACTCCTCACACTCAATATAGTTATCTTGTCTAGATGTAGGCATGGACATAGGGGGAGTATTGTTCTCTCAATGAACTATTCCTCCCCCATTATGCATAAATTGATCAAGTCTTTGTCATTTTCCATACGTAGATGGTATAAGTGCTTCAAGACGAGTACTGGTCATGGGCCCAAGGATAGTTCTTTGCGGTGACATACCAAATAACTCAAACATAGGTGGCCTCGGCCACTGCCCTCCTCTTTGGAGTTGTGTTTTGCCTTCCTTGTGCGTCCTTTTGTTTTTCTTCTCTCCTTTGCTAAAAGCCTCGTGTCGAAACGTGCAAGTTCTTGGAGGAGCGGTACTACCGTGCGCAGTCACGGTACTATCGCAAAAGAGACTACGGTACTACCGTAAGTCCAGCACGGCAGTATTTTTTTACTGCCGCTGGTAGAGCGGTACTACCGCTTAGCGTGCGGTACTTCCGCCCAAGCGGTACTACCGCGATGACCGCGGTACTACCGTACGTATCCGAACGTGTGGGGGTTATAAGCGGGCAGGGGGAGTTCCAACTCCCCCATACCCATTCATCTCCTAACCCCCACGCCGTCTCTCTCTCTCTCTCTTCCTCTCAAGAACGCCGCCGGAGGACCTCACCGGATCTCCTCCCTCGGCCTCTCTCCTCGCATTCCGACCAGTGGGATCACTCCCCACCTTGCCCTCTTGCCATGGATGAAGGTTTCTCCCCAAATCCCCTCTTCTTTTTGCCTAGTAGTTGTTTTTAGGGTTTCGGGAGATGCTTGTTGTTCTAGCGTTCTTCGTGTTTTTATCCATGGAAATTTAGGATGTAGGAGAGTGTTTTTGCACTAGAAATGCTAGTTTATATGTTGCTACCAAGTTACTATGATCAGCCGTAGTACCGTTCTTCGATCTACTCGATATAGTCTAGATCCGTTTTTAGATCTGACCCGAGCGGTACTACTGCTGGCCACTGATACGTCCAAAACATATCTATAATTTCTGCTTGCTCGATGCCTCCTTTGTGTGATATTGCTATGATATTTATGCACTTCCATACACTTCTGATCATATTTGGACTAACCTATTAACTCAGTGCACCCCAGTGCCAGTTTCTGTTTTCTGCTGTTTTTGTATTTCAGGTTTTCCCATTAATTAAATTGCCAGAAAAATTCCAGGAAAATATATAAAAAAATCAGCGCTCCAGAAGCTTCCACGCGCCAGAAGTGGGGCCAGAGGGGAGCCAGGGGCAGCCCAGGCGGCCCCCCTCCTGGCCGCGCCGGGGTGGCGCCTGGGCCCCCCTCTCCGCCTCTGGTGCCCCCCTTTGGCATATATTTAGCACGCGTCCCGAAACCCTGGAGGACGGAACCCTTTTTCGCGATCTCATCTTTGTTCCGCCGCCGCCGCGCTTCCAAGATCGGGAGCACCAGGAGAACTCTTCCCGGCACCCTGTCGGAGGGGAGAACCACCACCGGGAGCTTCTCCACCACCATGGACGCTTCCCGGATGAGTTGTGAGTAGTCCCTCTTGGACCATGGGTCCATGACCAGTAGCTATGTGATGTTCTCCTCCCCTCTTTGTTCTTCACCGATTAGACCTCGTGAGCTGCCCTACATGATCGAGGCACATATGTAATCTTTATGCTGTTGCTATGCTGAGTTTGCTGGGATCCGATGGATTATGAGATTATGTTCAGATTGTGTGTGAGTAATATATTTGATTCACCTCTTTTATATTTATGTTCTTGAGTAATTCTTTCATGTTCACCGTTGCTATTTATTGCTTTGGCCGAGTAGTAGGTAGTAACTCCAAGAGGGAACGTTATGCTTGATTGTGGGTTCATGCCCCTCGATGACTAGCTTGAGTGACAGAAACATGAGTCTAGGGGATGTGTTGTTGCCACAAGGGGGGAAACAACGGTGCTTGTACTTGCGGGTGCAAGGATTGTTTACTTTACGCAAAGTTCTTTTAATGCAGTTGTCTGTTGCTTTGAGTTTACACTTTGGGTGGGACTCGCAACTTAATACCAGCGAGATGTTCTGGATAGATATCTCAAGGTGGATGATTAGTAGTAGATGCAGATGGATTTCGGTCTACTTGCCTTGGCGTACCGCCCATGCTTTTGAGCCTCTACCTTTCTTACAGCATAGTTAGCATTGGTTTGCGCACATAATCCTGTCAATTGCTCAGCTGTAATTCGTTTACCTCGCTTAGCTGTTTTATCGTCTTTTGGGAGAGAGACATCACTAGTGAACATCATGGGACCCAGGTCCATATTACCATCACTGATCACACCCGCTATTTACTTACTGTTCTTATTTCCTAGTTGGAGTCATATCTATCACTATTATCTCTTGCGTTTGATCCTTTGTAAACGACAAGGCCGGTGGGATTGACAACCTCTCTGTACTCGTTGGGAGCAAAGTTATTTGAATCTGTGTGCAGGTCCTGTCAAGCAAAAGTCTCTGGCGCTATTGACACCTTCTTGTTGACCCTCGGAGTCTCACGGGATTCGATCCTTGGTATCTTTGCCAAGGGAAAATTTGCCGCTACGCTACATCTCAACCTTCCACTTGGGGTAACCAACGAGGGGCGAGAAGCCATCAAACAAAGTTTTCTGGCGCCGTTGCCGGGGACTCCACTCTTCAAGATAGGGGAGTTGCACGCTATCTTTTATCTTTTCTTTTTAGTCTTGTTAGTTTACCTTTCAGTTTTTTCTTTAGTGTCTTCTATCAAAAATCACAAAAATAGTTATCTTGCTTGCTGCTATGGGTTCCACCAAGAACACCAAGTTGTGTGACTTCACTAGTCATAACAACGATGACTTTATCTGCACGCCTATTACTACACCTGCCACTTCAGCACCTTCTTATGAAATTAAACCTGCTTTACTGAACCTAGTTATGAAAGATCAATTCTCCGGTGCTATAGATGATGCTGCTTTGCACTTAAATAGTTTTGTTGAACTCTGTGATATGCAAAAGTACACCGAAATAGATGGTGATATTGTTAAGCTTAAGCTTTTTCCTTTCTCCTTGAGAGGAGGAGCTTCAATCTGGTTTCAATCCTTGCCTAGAAATAGCATAGATTCTTGGGACAAGTGCAAGGATGCCTTTATTGGGAAATACTATCCCCCTGCTAAAATTATCCAACTAAGGAGTAACATAATGAATTTTAAACAATTGGATAATGAACACATTGCCCAAGCTTAGGAACGCATGAAATCTCTTGTCAAGAACTGCCCTACTCATGGTTTGACTACTTGGATGGTTATCCAAACTTTTTATGCAGGCTTGAACTTTACCTCGCGGAACTTGTTAGATTCGGCCGCGGGAGGAACCTTTATGTCAACTACACTTGGTGCTGCCACGAAGCTTCTCGATGAGATGATGACCAATTATTCCCAATGGCACACCGAACGCGCTCCAACAGGTAGGAAGGTAAACTCTGTCGAGGAGATTTCCTCCCTAAATGAAAAAGTCGACTTGATCATGTCTCTACTTTCCAAGCAATCTTCTATTGATCCTCGTGATGTTCCTTTAAATTATTTGATTGCTCAAGATCAAGTAGATGTGAACTTTATCTCTAGAAACAATTTCAATAACAATGCTTATAGGAGTAATTTTGGTAGCAACCCTAGACCGTTCCCCTCTAATTCCTATGGGAACAACAATGCTTATCCTAACACCAAGAACTCCACTTCTGAACTAGAGATTATGCTTAAAGACTTCATCACTACCCAAAAGGCCTTCAATAAGAGTGTAGAAGAAAAACTAAACAAACTAGATAATCTCTCTTCGAAGGTAGACAATTTAGCCCATGAGGTAGAATTGCTTAAAATTAGAACTTCCCCTCTTGAGGAGAGGAAGACCACTCCTATGAATGCTATTCAAGTGCAAATTAATGAAAACATTAGGATGTTGGCTAAACTTAAAGAGAGATGGGCTAGAGAAAAGGAGGAAGAAGATAGAATTAAGAGCCTTCCTACCCATCACACTGTTGCTACTATCCAAGTTGTTGAGGATATCCAAACTCTTAGCACCCAATGCACTCCTGGTCCCAGTGGACCTATTAATGGTGATGCTATGACCTCAACCGTAGAAACTCCTATGACCATAGAAGCTACCAAACAAGTGAGCCTAAAGGACACCACTACCACTTTACTTGATAGTAGTGACCTTGATTTTGATAATTGCACCCTTTCTGAAGTTATTGATTTCCTTCACAAGATGTCTAGAGATCCCCACACTAGCACACTTAATCTTGCCTTCACGGAGCATATCACTAATGCTCTCACCAAAGCTAGGGAGGAGAAACTTAGGGTAGAAGCCTCCATACCTAGAAAGCTAGAAGATGGTTGGGATCCTATGATTAAAATTAAGTTGAATAACTTCTCTTGCTATGCTTTATGTGATGTTGGAGCTAGTACCTCCGTTATGCCCAAAAGAATATATGATATGCTTAAATTGAAACCTTTTGATTCTTGTTCTTTTGGTGTTCATCCTGTTGATTCTTCCATAAAGAAACCTTTGGGGAGGATCGACGATGTTCTTATCATTGACAATGACAATTATGTTCCCGTTGATTTTACTATTATGGATATTGAATGTGAACCTTCTTGTCCAATTATATTGGGACGTCCTTTTCTTCGCACCGTTGGTGCTATCATTGACATGAAAGAAGGGAATATAAAATTCCAATTCCCTCTCAAGAAAGGAATGGAACACTTCCCTAGAAATAAGATTAAGTTACCTTTTGAGTCCGTTATACGAGTAAGCTATTCTTTTACTCTTGATAAAACTTGATCCTCTCTTTTTGCATTATGCCTAGCTTAAAGGCATAAAAGAAAGCGCTTTTGGGAGGCAGCCCACAATGAATAAAGTTTTATTTTGCTTTTGTTATGTCTTGATGTTTGTTACTATAGTAGCATCATCATTGTATCTTTTCTTTTCAGCTTTGTGCCAAGTTTAGCCTCTGATTGCAAGAAAGTTCAAAAGTTGTGACGTGATGTCCAGGAAACAGATTCTGTCCTTGGACAGAAAAATTCGTGTAAAATCACCAGATCATCTCTTTGGTCTGAATTTTTTTGACAGCGTTCTCTATACAATTGGCTTTCGGGCGTCTGTTCTGAGTTTTTTGATTTGAGTTGCAGAAGTGCCCCGAAAAAAATATTTACTACCTGCTGGTCTGTTTTTCACAGATTCTGTCCTGTTTTGCCTTTTCTTCGTTTTGCAAACCTTGAGCTTGCTTTTTCTTTGCAAAAACCTTTTGGCAATCTTGAGAAACAGTAGGTCTTCAATATTATCTTTATTTCCAGCAAGGAAAAATTATTTTATCATGGGTACTAACCTCGCTAATCAGATTATGATGAGTTATGTATGAAGGGAGTTTTCAAGTGTGCGAGGGAAGATGATAAAAAGATTCAGGAGGGTCAAACGCTCAAGCTTGGGGATGCCCCCGTGCACCCTCAAGAAATATTCAAGAAGACTCAAGCGTCTAAGCTTGGGGATGCTCCCGTGCATCCCCTTCTCCATCAACAATTATCAGTTCGTCTTTCGTTCCACTATATTTTAATCACTTCATGCGTTATGTGCTATGCTTGGAGCGTCTTGCTTTTAGTTTCCTTTTTAGTTTTCTTTAGCTTTGCTTGCTGTTCATAACGAGTTAGAACCCAGCTTTCTTTGTGTGGGAGAGAAACACGCTCCACTTCAACCTAGAACACAACATAGGATTTTCATGCTTATCTTTGCTGTGTGTGTTCTTTGTCTTTCCATAGCTACTGTCATGTTTAGCTCTTAGTTTTCATGCTTTTCTTTTTAAAGAGCTTTTTTTTAGTTGGTTGTTGAACTCTCTTGAGTTTTCATGTTTATCTTGTTAAGAGAGTTTGTCTGTTGCACTGAGTTGTGTGTCTTAAACTTAAAGTAGGTAATTGAGGTTGCTATTTAATTTTAGTAGTAACTTGCAATAGTTTTGAGGTATTGCCATGAGTAATGTCTGAACTTTTGGTGTCAAGAGCTTTGGCCTATTAGTGATAGATGTCGTATTTTGGGCAATCCGTGTTTATTTTCGAAAACCTACAAAATAGTTGAGAACTTTAGCTACTAAATGGATCGCTAATCTTTGGAGGGATCGAATATTAGAGTACACTCACGTACCATGGGTCGAGGATGCGCAAGGGTAACCAAACCCCCATACACACCTCCTCGGGGTACTTGTCTCTTGGTGAACCTCCTAATTAGATTGAGAGTTACCGATAATAAGTGCATGAGTTCTTCGGACTAATGTGAGTATTCGAAGGTTGACACTTTCACCTATCCATATTTTTCTAGCCTCTTCGGTACCGTGCATTGCCCTTTCTCACCTCGAGAGTTGGCGCATACTTCGCCGGTGCATCCAAATCCTTGGCACGATACGCTCTGTCATCATAAGCCTCATTATATCCTTCCTCAAAACAGCCACCATACATACCTAATAAGGCATTTCCATAGTCTTTTCGTGATACATTGCCATGCAACATCCATCTTCTCATGACTTGATCTTCATGTCATACATGCTTTTTGCTTGATCGATGAGCCGCATGCTAGTTGGGCCTTGCCCTAATCATTGCTACATGACGCGCTAGTATCCTTGCATATCCTGCTACACTGGCAAAGGCATACATTTGCATACATCATGATAGTTTCATTTTCTTTATGTTGAGTACTTTTGTAAAGTGTGATAGATCTTCTATACTTCTTGTAATACATAGAGTGTTTCCCCTAAAGTAAGGAAAATATCCCAAAGAGGACAAATCAAAAGATCCCAAAGAGGACAAAATAAAAAGATCCCAAAGAGGACAAATGAGAGATAAATAGAAAGAGCCATTGAGGCCACAAAAAAATAAAAAAATAAAAAATAAGAGAAAAAGAAATAAAAAGAGAGAAGGGGGCACACTACTATTTCTTTTGAGAGATCCACACTCGTACTCCATCTTATACCTTGTACTCCATAGAGATTATCATTTATGCATATAGCTATGTGGGCACCTTTACACTATAGAACTTGGCTTGTATATTCCAATGATGAGCCTCCTCAAAAGAGCTCTAGGTCTTCTTGAGCAAGCAAGTTGGATGCACCCCCACTAGTTCCATTGGAGAGCTTACCTTAGCTCATATGTGCATCCGTTGCATGGCAATCCCTACTCCTCACATCATATATATCATTTGGCTTTCTCTCGCCGATGATTGTCCTCATTGATGTGAGCCTTTCACACCTTTTTTGTCTTCCCCCTCTATCATTTTTATCTCTTTGCCATCCTAAGTGTCGACTTTCTTGCTTACGCTCATCCATTGCATGAGTGCTCAAAATATCGAAAGGGAGTGGATCATTTCGACTTGTACCTGGCTGGCGGTCTGGGGATGAGTCAAGATAAGATTCCAAAGAAGACCAAGTGTGAAACTTTAGTAGATTAAGTTCTCAATAATACAAAAACTATGTTTTACTCTCTCATATATCCCTATCCCCTTTCTTGCACGCAAACACCATTTGGAGACATTCGAGTCACGGACAGCGAGAGCTCTTGCACCTTTATGTTCTTATGTTACTTGTTACAATGCTAATATAGACTCTTGCTTGTTATGACTTGACTTGAATTACATGCCTTGATTACTTTACTTAAAAGTTCTTATATGGTTGATAGAATGTCACCACAGAAATTATGCTTGTTATCATTTACCTACTCGAGGACGAGCAGGAATTAAGCTTGGGGATGTTGATACGTCCAAAACGTATCTATAATTTCTGCTTGCTCCATGCCTCTTTTGTGTGATATTGCTATGACATTTATGCACTTCCATACACTTTTGATCATATTTGGACTAACCTATTAACTCAGTGCACCCCAGTGCCAGTTTCTGTTTTCTGCTGTTTTTGTATTTCAGGTTTTCCCATTAATTAAATTGCCAGAAAAATTCCGGGGAAAATATATAAAAAATCAGCGCTCCAGAAGCTTCCACGCGCCAGAAGTGGCGCCAGAGGGGAGCCAGGGGCAGCCCAGGCGGCCTGCCCACGCGGCCCCCCTCCTGGCCGCGCCGGGGGGGCGCCTGGGCCCCCCTCTCCGCCTCTGGTGCCCCCCTTTGGCATATATTTAGCACGCGTCCCGAAACCCTGGAGGACGGAACCCTTTTTCGCGATCTCATCTCTGTTCCGCCGCCGCCGCGCTTCCAAGATCGGGAGCACCAGGAGAACTCTTCCCGGCACCCTGCCGGAGGGGAGAACCACCACCGGGAGCTTCTCCACCACCATGGACGCTTCCCGGATGAGTTGTGAGTAGTCCCTCTTGGACCATGGGTCCATGACCAGTAGCTATGTGATGTTCTCCTCCCCTCTTTGTTCTTCACCGATTAGACCTCGTGAGCTGCCCTACATGATCGAGGCACATATGTAATCTTTATGCTGTTGCTATGCTGAGTTTGCTGGGATCCGATGGATTATGAGATTATGTTCAGATTGTGTGTGAGTAATATATTTGATTCACCTCTTTTATATTTATGTTCTTGAGTAATTCTTTCATGTTCTCCGTTGCTATTTATTGCTTTGGCCGAGTAGTAGGTAGTAACTCCAAGAGGGAACGTTATGCTTGATTGTGGGTTCATGCCCCTCGATGACTAGCTCGAGTGACAGAAACATGAGTCTAGGGGATGTGCTGTTGCCACAAGGGGGGAAACAACGGTGCTTGTACTTGCGGGTGCAAGGATTGTTTACTTTACGCAAAGTTCTTTTAATGCAGTTGTCTGTTGCTTTGAGTTTACACTTTGGGTGGGACTCGCAACTTAATACCAGCGAGATGTTCTGGATAGATATCTCAAGGTGGATGATTAGTAGTAGATGCAGATGGATTTCGGTCTACTTTCCTTGGCGTACCGCCCATGCTTTTGAGCCTCTACCTTTCTTACAGCATAGTTAGCATTGGTTTGCGCACATAATCCTGTCAATTGCCCAGTTGTAATTCGTTTACCTCGCTTAGCTGTTTTATCGTCTTTTGGGAGAGAGACATCACTAGTGAACATCATGGGACCCCGGTCCATATTACCATCACTGATCACACCCGCTATTTACTTACTGTTCTTATTTCCTAGTTGCAGTCATATCTATCACTATTATCTCTTGCGTTTGATCCTTTGTAAACGACAAGGCCGGAGGGATTGACAACCTCTCTGTACTCGTTGGGAGCAAAGTTATTTGTATCTGTGTGCAGGTCCTGTCAAGCAAAAGTCTCTGGCGCTATTGACACCTTCTTGTTGACCCTCGGGGTCTCACGGGATTCGATCCTTGGTATCTTTGCCAAGGGAAAATTTGCCGCTACGCTACATCTCAACCTTCCACTTGGGGTAACCAACGAGGGGCGAGAAGCCATCAGCCACAGCGGTACTATCGCTCTGACGCGGAAGTAAAATTCTACTACCGCACACCGAGCGGTACTACCGCAACACCACCGCGGTACTACCGCTCCCTAAGCGGTACTATTTTTTTACTTCCGTCTCTGGTCACGGAAGTAAACTCTTACTACCGCATATTGTGCGGTACTACCGCATCCATCAAGTAGTACTACCGCTCACTAAGCGGTACTAAATTTTTACTTCCGCGTCCGTCGGGCAGTACTACCGCTTGTATCATAGCTCCTTCGTAGCACTTACATATTACCCTTTCTACTCATTTCTTGTGCTTTTTGAGGCTTTTTGCATTGATTCTCTTTGTGTTTTCGTCGTGTTTTTGTGTTTGTGTCTTAGGTGGTGGCTCTGGTTCCGATGTTCGCCGTACCAATCCCGTCCGTGACACCGGGTCCAAGCGTCTAAGCAACCCCAGAGATGTGCCAGAGGGCTCGAATCCCGAACGCAAGTTCAAGACCGCCGCCAACAAGCAAAAGGAATCTTCTATGACTATGGAAGAAATGCCAGCTAATGAGTTCATGGCACGTAGGAAGCACAACCCTTATGGAGAACCCCGAGCTCAGTTTCATGGGGATGAACTTTTCTGGACCAAGCAGTAGTATCGCATCTACATAGAGGTGCTCAAGAGCAAGACTAACGTGTATGTGGATGCTCATTGGGTCGACATGGCCCACATGCGGAGGGCCGATAACCTAGCTTACTTTGCCGAGGCTCTGGATCTGGTCGAGCAGTTTGGGCTCGAGCACTTCATGACCTTTCAGCATGATTTTGATCCACAAATCATTGCTCAGTTTTATGCTTCGGTCCACTTCCACACCAAGGAAGATCGCCCAATGACTTGGATGACTAATGGTCACAAGATGACTACAACTTGGAAGGAATTCATGGATCTTTTACAGATTGCTGACAAGGGACTCCACAACCCAGTTGGAGCTCGGCCTCATGCCAATCCAGAAGCTGCCAACAAAGACAAACTGTTGCCATTCTACGTGGAGAAGACTCTTGCAAGTGGCAAGAAGACATGGGTGCTGAACCCCTTTTTGGACATCATGCATCGGATCTTCCGCAACACCTTGTTTCCTCGAGTTGGGGACAAGGACAAGATCCATGCATACCTAGTCGACATGCTGCTGATGTGTGAAGCGGCTCGTACGGCACAGTCTCCACCACTTGACATATCCCATATCATGTGGTGTGAGCTCCGCTTTGCGATCTACACTCGCAAGGTACCCATCTATGGTTCGTTCCTGTTTCTGCTCATCTCCAAGACTTGGGAGAAGCTTTACCCTGATGAGGAGTTCGAGGCCGAGTGTATCCATCATGACCCCATTCGTCTTCGCATCAAGACTCGATGGGCCAACACTACCACTCGTGCACAAGCTATTGCGGCTCAGATGGGTACTGACGAGGAGCCTGTGGAGGAGGCAGCTGAGGAGAGCCCTGGAGGATATGCTCCTCCCTCTTCTGAGCCCTTTTGGGCTAAAAAGCTGAAGAAGAAGATGAAGGCCCTTTTCTGCATGCAAGCTCAAGGTCAGTACAGGGCTCATGTCACTCACAAGGAGTCTCGCCAGCGTGACAAGAAGATCATGAGGATCTTCGGTGAGAATGTGTCCAACGGATCCGAGGATAACATCACCCCTGAGGCAGCATGGATGGCCCGACAGGGGTACAAGTGGTCTGAGTCTGACGAGGAGTAGCAGGAGTCCGATGGAGAGCACGATGACTGAGATCCTCCGCCAGATCTACCACCCCTCTTAGTGTCCTCTTTCCCTTTGTGGTGTCTCGATGCCAAAGGGGGAGAGAGTGATTTGCGTCTTGTGCCGTTTCTTTGTGTTTTTCGTTGGTCGAACTCTGTTTGTTTGTTTGCTTTTGTGTCGTGTGCGTGAGACTATCGTATAGTGTAAGACATATGCTTCTCTACCGTTAAACTCGTTGTTATGTCTTTACTATTATGTCGTGAGCAGTTAGATTACTTTCCTATGTTTATGTGCTCACCTTATCCTCCTTACTACTGTCCGTAGACTCTTATTCTCTATTTGTAAGGAGTATATTATCTGTAGAATATAGGGGGAGCTTTGATCCTAGTATGTGTGTTGTGCAGTCCAAAGCTCTCTCGGGTAGGCACACATCTAGGGGGAGCTCACCTATATTCTAGCATTAATAAGGATTGCATACTCTCTTATATATCCTTGTGCAAATCCCGTATTGTCATCAATCCACCAAAAAGGGGGAGATTGTAAGGGCATATTTCTCCCTAAGTAGTTTTGGTGATTGATGACAATGCATTTGCGGACTAATCATGTGCTCTAAGCTCTTTCAGGTATATCTCACCTAGGCACAAGACGATTGTTTGCCCCTCGGATTCGATGGAAGACGGTGCTTCCTTTTTGCTCCCGGTCGGTGGTGTTGAGTTATAGGAAAGCCGTACTATTAAGAGGGGGTCCGTTTCGGAAAGGTTTGGGTGGAATCAACACGTACACATCCTACTCTCGCACCACCTTTCCTTTGCTTCTCTGGAGCTCCGGTCGTTTCTTATTGTATATGAATACCATGGCTTCTCACTAGTACACCTGCCTGGCAAGTGGTAGTACCGCTCACACAAGCGGTAGTACCGCACAGCCACACGGTAGTACCGCCTACGGGCACGGTAGTACCGCACCAGCGGTAGTACCGCGGCTCCAGAACGGTAGTACCGTGTATCTGGCCCGGCACTGCACAAGTACGGAAGTAGGTGCGGAAGTAATTTTTTACTTCCGCGTCCTACGCTGTAGTACCGCTTGTATCAAGCGGTAGTACCGTGCCGTGTTTTGCTACTACCGTTTTTCTGCGGATGTAGCTACGGTTGTAATTTATTTCATCCGTGCTTGTCTTAGCCTGCTTGTCTCTGCCTTGCGGTAGTACCGCAAGGGCGAGCGGTAGTACCGCTCAGGCAGTACTACCGCCCGTATACCTTCGTGTCAAAGTGCAATCTGGCTAGTGCTGCTACAGCTGTAGTACCGCACCCAGAGCGGTAGTACCGCTGTCCAAGCGGTAGTACCGCAACTTACGTGCGGTAGTACCACTCTCTGCGGGCAGAAACGTGGGATAACGGTTGGATTTGTTCTCCCACTATATATAGGGGGTCTTCTTCCCCAAGAAGACTTACCTCTTCCCCCACATACTCCATTGTTGCTCCAAAGCTCCATTTTCGCCCGATCTCTCTCCCTAGCCAATCAAACTTGTTGATTTGCTCGGGATTGCTTGAGAAGGCATCGATCTACACTTCCACCAAGAGATATTTGATTCCCCCCACTAATCCCTAGCGGATCTTGTTACTCTTGGGTGTTTGAGCACCCTAGACGGTTGAGGTCACCTCGAAGCCATATTCCATTGTGGTGAAGCTTCGTGGATTCGTTGGGAGCCTCCAATTTAGTTGTGGAGATAGCCCCAACCTTGTTTGTAAAGGTCCGGTTGCCGCCTTCAAGGGCACCACTAGTGGAATCACGGCACCTTGCATCGTGTGAGGGCGTGAGGAGAATACGGCGGCCCTAGTGGCTTCTTGGGGAGCATTGTGCCTCCACACCGCTCCAACAGAGACGTACTTCCCCTCAAAGGGAAGGAACTTCGGCAACACATCCTCGTCTTCACCGGTTCCACTTGTGGTTATTTCTTTCCTTTACTTGTGCAAGCATTACTTGTTTATCTCCTATAGCTTGCTTGTGAGGTTGTTATCTTTACTTTCTATTAGTTGTCATCTTAGTAGCATATCTAGACAACTTACTTTGAAGCTTAATTTAAAGTGGTTAAGAAAAGCTAAAAATTGTTAGTTGCCTATTCACCCCCCCCCCTCTAGTCAACCATATCGATCCTTTCAGCGGGTGTTTGCCGTCTTGACCGTTAATTACTGACGAGTGGGACTGAGTCTTCGTATGACCATTGCTTGCTGATGGGTGGGACCGCAAGGAGACACGTATTGGGCAGCTTGTCTGAATCTGAAACAGATCTAGACAGGCTGCACCGCACCGCGCCGCCCCGCCCCCTCCGCCGGTGTCGTGCTGCGTCCACCGCAGTTGTTTCCCCCATCCTATGCCCCTATTCCGTTCGTCGGCGACGCCGCGTCTCCGCCAGATATAGCCCACCTCCCCATCTGGGATTACATAGCGATGTTGAGTGAGGACGCCCAGAAGGTAGTCGACCGTGGAGAGGATTGGGTCGAATCCGCGGCAGATAATTCATGGATTAAACCTGGGTAAGCATCATTTCCTCTCGAATTGACATTCCAAGTCGTATTGTAGGTTGTATTTGACTTCTGTTTGCTTGAATCCTTCGAATTTGTGCTCAATTTTACCCGGCTAACTGAAGCCTTTGTTTCAACAAAATAGGATTGATCCCGCGCTGGCTTTCCGGTTGGCGATTAGAATGGAAACTAGTGTGCTGCGTGGTACTAAACCGCATTTGATTTCATCATTTTTCTTTCCCAAAGTGGTAGAAACCAGCATATCTTTCAAAGATTTGCGAGCTGAGCTGCGAAACACATATCCCTGGAGTGATGCCGATGTTGTTGAACTGAATTATTTCAGTAGTGACGAGCTAAGATTCCTCCCACTAACTTGAGACGATCATATGCCGTTGCTTTTTGCTGGGATTGCTGGCTGCCGATTCGGTAAACTCCAAATCGATGTGCTTCAGCCACGTGCAGAACAGGCGAAGGGGAAGGAAGTTCAGACATCATCTGTCTGTGCTAATAGGCAGCACCCCGGCACTCCTTGTAGGTCGACACCAAGTAAAGCAAGTGGTTCATGGAGCCATAACATGCCTGCTGCCAATTCTGGTTCCGATTCAGCTGCTGCTTCTCGTGTACCTTCTGCAGTTGGTGTAGAAGAATATGCAGAACCTGACGAGGCAGTGCCTACAAATGATGATGAAGACGAGATGATGTTTCCTGAACTGGTCGATGTAGCCAGTCAGCAAGCAGTGGATGATGAATATACGGAGGAGCCCATCAGCCAAGCTAGGTTTGATGACACTGACAATGAAGAGAAGGTGGAGAACATGGACAGATGAATCGAGGATGAATACGATGGTGATGACATGCCAACAATTGAGTGGAACAGGGAAAAACCTGAGCTTAGTGCAGGTACCATTTTCCAATCAATGGTGGACTGTCGGATTGCAGTAGCAACATGGTGCATTATATCTGAAAACACCTATAAGATTAAAAGGAGTGAGCCAGCAAGGTTCACAGTTTTTTGTCCATATCCTAGGTGTAGGTGGAAGTTGCATGCATCTCGTATGAGAAAGAGCAAATATATTCAGGTAATCCAAGTTCAGTTAGTAATTTAGTTTCAGATCATTGAGTAAGGTTTCTTACTATTTTTTACCCTTTTATTTTGTTTCAGATAAAGAAAAAACCACAGAAGCACACCTGTCCACCTGGAGGGGGAGGGGGAAGGCCAAAACCAAGCTAGCAAAAACTAGGTGGGTGGTGTATGCTATATTGGATTGGCTGAGAGAAGAACCTGGACTTGGTCCAACAGCACTCCATGGGAAGATTTTTGAGAAGTACAAGATAGAAATTCCTTACATGAGAAGTTTCAATGCTAGGGAAAAGGCTCTTGACAGAATTAATGGTCAATGGAATGACAGTTTTGAGCTACTTTACACTTTCAAAGCTGAAGTGGAGATGGCAAGTCCAGGGAGTGTTGTAGAGATTGACAAGCATACAGTTCCATTCAAAATAAAAGGGAAGTCATTTGAGAAGGAGTGCTTCGGAAGGGCTTTTGTTTGTTTCAAGGCTTGCTGGTAGGGGTTTCTAGATGGCTGCAGACCCTATTTGGCTGTAGATGCTACACATTTGACTGGAAGATGGAGAGGACAGCTAGTAGCAGCTTCTGTAGTTGATGGACACAACTGGCTATTCCCAGTTGCATTTGGTGTGGTGGAGGCAGAGTCTGAGGAAAGTTGGGTCTGGTTTCTGCAGCAGTTGCGCAACATTATAGGCACACCCCCAGGTTTAGCTATACACACAGATGCTTGCAAGGGTTTAGAGAGTGCGGTAGAAATTGTATTCCCTGGAGTGGAGCATAGGGAATGTATGCGACACCTAGCACATAATTTCAAAAAGAAGTTCAAAGGTAAAGTTTATGATGAGAACTTATGGCCAGCATCATACACATGCAGCAAAAGGAAGCATGAACACCATTGAGAGTGTTGTATGCTCAAAATCCTCTTGTGAAAGAGTACATGGATGCACATCATGGCAAGGTGTGGTCAAGAAGCAAATTCAATGAAATCTGCAAAGTAGATTATGTGACCAGTAACCTTGCAGAATGCTTCAATTCAAAGTTCAAGTCAGTGAAAGGGCTCTTGTTGTGGCAAGCATTTGACAAGATGAGGCAGATGATCATGATAAAGATGGCTCTTTGCAAAAGAATTGCAGAAACACAATATGTTGGTCATCAAATGCTCCCATCACTGATTAAGGCATTGCACTTGAAGGCAAGAGGACTGAAGATGAAATGTATTCGATCTGGTACATATGAGGGAGATATTACCTATACTGACACTAAAAATAGGGTATGGAGGTATCCTGTGAACCTAAGTACTAGAGAATGTACTTGTAGGCAATGGCAGATCCGTGGGAAGCCATGCATACATGCCCTACATCTGATGACCGTTATCGGGGGTGCAGATGGTGAAATTGATCAATATTGCTTCGAGTATTTCTCTGTTGCCAAATTTATGGCTGCTTATGCTGACAATGTGCCTGCTCTCTTGGGGAAAGATCAATGGAACATAGTAGATCCAGGGTTCAAACTCCACGCTCCTGTAATTACTAGACCACCGGGAACACCAAGGAACCGGAGGATTAGAGCAGGTGAGGAGGGTCGTTTACCAAGGAAGCGTGCTTGCAAAAATGTGGAGTTCTGGGGCATATTGCTAGGCTTTGTACCAATGCAGTGGATGCATCATTTGGAGAGGTGGAAAGATGGACAGCAGCCAATGTTGAGGAGAATGCAGCAGCAATGGAGACTGAAGATGCAGTGGAGAATGCAGCAGCAAATGAAGCATCTTGGTTTGTGTTTGCATATGTAGAATGCAGCTACCCTTTTGTTTGCATTTGTTCTCTATTTTTTGCCTATGGCTTATAATTCTATTTACCAGCTCTAGGGAGAAAAGGCCAAGAGATGAAGAAGCAGAAGATTTTGAAACCATGGCCTTTGATGGTTTTGAAGCTATAAGAGAGGAAGAGGAGGGGGTGATTTTTCCAATTGTGCCTTTAAAGATTACTGAACCCATAGATGACCGTCAAATGGTCATCAAGTGCTCGGCGAGTGGAACTACTCCATCAGCACCTCCACGGCGAAAACCCCAAGTAAAGATCAAAAGGAACAAGAGTCTGAAAGAAAAGAGCATCTCAACTAGGGAAACCAGGAGCAAGACGGTGAAGCCCGCTGCAAACACAAGGAGCAAGTCGGAAATTTGAATTAAGTTGTTGGGAAATGTTTGTGTTGTCAATTTGAGGGCGAGTCGATCGCTTAAAAAACTTGGTAGATTTCTATTAAGATGTTGGCATCTTAAAACTTGGTAGATTTGAGCTACTATGAAAACTTATCAGTTGTAATAATGTTGCTTCTACTTTGGTTTCTTATTTGAGTCGGAATTCAAATTTCCATCAAAATTTGAATTTAAATCAATATTTGAATTTGGGCCAAAATTTGGATTCGAACCAAAGTTGAAGTTGAACATTGGAGGTTCATTGCTTTGTGCGGTGTATTTGATCGAGCATTTGAAGTCCAATATTTGTAGGTGAACAGTCCAAATGAGAAATGTATTAGAAACAAGCTCGAAAGCTAGGGTAAACAACCCTGTTTGAAATCAAGTTTTTTTGACCTTGTCTAAATGAGGCATATATATTTTTATTAACACTTGTTCCATATATATAGGGTAAAAACGAAGTCTCACTATTTATTGATTAATATTCATATTACTACATTTTTTAAAAAAAATATGCTTTTAATTCAAAACCGTCAAATAACACATTTTAGATATGAAAATGAAAAAGTAAGTTCATATCATTCTTATTCACTCAAAAATGAAGCTATGGAGATTTTTTCTGTTTTTTTTTAATTATTTTGATTTTTTTAAACCCTAAACCCTCTCTCCCTATTCTACGAACTCTGAACATGTTCATAGGTGATAGCTCATTTGTGTGAAGACTTTTTTCATGAAAATGACCTACACCAAGTTTATATATTTTTTTCATAACCTTGTCACATATGACGGCTATGTGCGCAAGAATTACAACATTTTGATTTTTTTTGAATTTTTTTAAAAACATTTGAACTTGATTTCGACAGATCACTTCAAAAAATGATTTTTCAAAAAAAACGCCCCTATACCGATTTTTTTATGGTAACTAGGTCTCATAAACGGACGAACTACGATTTTTTTTATATTTTTGTGATTTTTTCTAATTTAGTTATGGACATTTGAAATCTGGTGAAACCCTAATAACCCCGTTGACTAGCTCATAACCCCGCAGAAATGCTCCAAACCCTAGCGTCGAACGTGTGCCGTCGGATCCTACCAAGCGCCAAACACCACCCTTCAGATGTGGGGGTAGGCATGCGCGATCCGCGTGACGCTGGTTTTGCATCCTGATTGGCTACTGCACTGTCCTTCTCGGGTTTTTACAATCTGCCCCAGTTTACATATGAAATTGTATTTTTCGCAAATGACCACCACATGTCAGTGTTAAGAGTTGGTTCAAATATTCAAACTGCAAAATACAATGTGGCAAATCGTCAATATAGCTTCCGCTTCTCCTCTTCTCCATCGGACAGACAAAGGCATCGAGCAGTTCCTCTCTTTCTTTCCACATCTTCTCGTTCTTCTTCCTCTCGAGCAATTCCTCTGTTTCTTCCTCTCCGACGATATGTCGACCTCCTCGTCAGCCTCCCGTTCCACGTGGCCGGTGTATGGTCCAGTACCGATGACTCGATGCACTCACTGCCCACGGACTGCACCACTGAAGCAGATGACTTCGAAGGAGGAGAAGAATGGGAACTTTGGGCGCGAGTTCGTCAAATGCGAGAGCAAGCCGGATGGGCAGGTTAGATCTGAGTTTTCCTCGCATCCTTTATCTCTAATTTCTCAAAAAATCTGTCAGATTTGGGATTTAGGTTACGTGATTTCATTTTCAGATCGTGAAGAAATGCAACCATTTCGAGTGGATGGATGATTGCATCCAGAGGCTTCAAGGGTTGGGCTTGCTGGATTCGAGGGGAAATGCAATCCGCGAGTTCAATCTGCCCCATGACAGTGCCGCTCCGGCAGCAGCAGCAGCGCGTCCGGAATACCCGACGGTGGTAGATGTCGAACTAAAGACAGAATTGAAGAAGATGAACAAGAACTTCAAGCAGTTGATTGAGTTGAAGAAGCAATCCAATCTGATAGCTTTAGGAATACTTGCTCTAGGAATTTTTTACTTGATGGCCATCTCTCGTTAGAGATGTTTGTCTACTGTTGTTGCCACTGTTTAGCAATCCAAGTCTGTTTATCTCAAATGCAACTATGTAAGCTGTCGATCTCTCAATGTATGCAGTTTACTGTTATGTTTTTAGTGCAACTGTCAATCTCTAAATGTATGCAATTTATTGTTATGTTTCGACACTTTCAGTTTCGGCAGAAGACAACTACCAGTTCAGTGATAGGATTATTTTGTTAGCTAATAACCTTGAGTGTTGGATCATACCCTAGCTCGTCAGATGACAGTAAGCAATACTTGAGCAGCACAAGGGATATACATCAAGTTCATCTCTTCTCTCTCGCACTTGCCAAACTTTTGTCCTCGAGTTCATCAGTTCTGCTAGAATAAAAACCTAGTTCGCGGGCCCAAAGAGAATCAAGCTGCAATAGGCCCACAAAGGATAAATGAGGCCCAGAAACAAGCGATGTTTCTTTTTTGTTTAGGAACGATTGCTTTGTTCTTTTTTTGTTTTTGATTGATTTTTTCATTAATTTGATTGCCCAATCTCTTCTATTTCATTGAGGAATTTTTTTTGGCTTTCCTTTATGGGTTCCTTCATTTTTTTTTCAATTTCTCTTCACCGTATGTGCTTTTGTTTTGCTTGCTCACAACCTGGCATAGTTTGGCGGTGAAGTAATTTTAGAATCAAAGTATTTGCACCGCAGTATTATTATGCCTAGCGAACCAATACTTTAGTATTGGAAAAAGAGGTGCAACCCTCTTTTTTATATATACTTCAAAAATAGTGTAGTTCTCTACATATTAAAGTATATAAAACTACACTTTTGACTAAAGCCAAACATCTCAAAGTATTTGATACTTCAATATTTCTGGAAACCAAAGTATTCTTGGAATACCTAAAAAATACAGAGCTCTCAAACCAAAGTTGTGTACAATATGTTCTTATTATTAGAAGGCATATATAAACACATCATTTTTAGTTAGTTTGGTTAATTTTGCCCACGTCAATTAGCCGTGTCTAAACTTGGGACAAACAAAATACAAACATAACAAAGCATTAATATAACACACATAACTTAACTTAGATAGGGTTGCTAGGGCAACACAAGTTCTTACATATAACACGACACCGATAGATAATTAACCTTACATAGATAGGGTAGCTAGCTCGGGCAACACACACACCAAACTCACACTACATAGTACGTACAGTAGCTAGGGCAACACCGCCATGTCTTCACCGTCGTCTTCACCTTAACCGCCGCCTTCATCGTCTTCTTCGCCGCCGGCTTCAGTACTGCTCCTCCTCAAGGCCGTTATCGCCGAGGTCGTACGGGAGGCTGTGCATGTGGTTGCGAGCGGGGAAGATGCTCTCGAAGTCGGTGAAGATGTTATAGGTGGTGAATGCGATGAACTCGCACCCACACCAATACACCTTGCCGAGCAGGTAGTAGGCATCGAACCTGTTGGTGAAATGGACGACGAGCCCTACCACTAGAGCGTTGGCATGGGGACGCTGCTCCACGAGGTTGAGCATGGGCGGCGAGCCCGCCGGGAGGTGGTGTAAGCCCGCATGGAGGAACCCCCGTGCAAACTCAGTGCTACCCCTCCAGCCTGAGAACGACCACACGCGGAGCGATGCCTCGACGACGACGTTGGCGGGGTACCGCCGTTCCGGCACGGTGGGCGGCTCTTGGAACGTCGGCCCGTAGTACTGCATCTTGCTCGCTTCGCTGAGTGTTTGCTTTGGCTTTTGGGGGAAGAAGAGAAGGGGAGGCGCAGATGGATCTGTAGAAGAAGAGGCAATGAAGGGCGGTTTAAATAGTCGGGGGAGACGAAGTGGGTAAACATGGAAATGGCGTAGATTGTGACTCAGTGCGTGCGTGAACCGATGCAATCATCAATGTGTGAACGTGAATCGATGCGAGCATTCTCTGCGTTGGCGGCTGCCTGCCTCCCCCTTCTGCGTGCTCTGCATTGGCGGCTGCCTGCCTCCCCATTCTGTGTGCTCTGCATTGGCGGCTGCTTGCCTCCCACAACTGATTCGAGCGGCAGCCGTGCAGCGTGAACCGATGCCTCGACATACGGACGTGAGCGTGCATCCTTCCCCTTCTGCCACCGGCACGTATGCCCGCGACGTGTGAAACAACGCTGCAGAGCAACTGAATCCACCAGCAACCGTGCGGCACGGATCGATGCATGCGTGTCGGCGTGCATGCATGCGATAAGGTCTAGGTGTGACGCCCGGATAATCAAGCTACAGTAACCACACACTAATGATGCCACGTCACCACTGTTACTGTTGATAATCTCTCGTTAATCCCAATCCTGTTCAAATTCAAATTCAAATTAAAGTCAAAATTTAAATCTGTCAAACATGAAACAAAAATGTTCCAAGTGTGGCAAATATTCTCTGGGTATTTGTCATGTTGAAACCACAATTTTGTAAAGTGTTTAGATGCACCAAGATATTTAAAACAGCAGCTTGAACGTTTAATTAAATACCTTTTCTAATTAATAAAATGTTAAACTGTTTATTTTAGCTATAAAGTTAAGTGTGGCTGTGGGCTAATTATTAAAACTAAATTATAAACTAGTTGTGTGTTTTATAAAACAAAGTTTAAAAGAATCTAAAAACCAAACAGAAAAGTATAAGTTAAAACAAAAACAAAAAAATAAAAAGAAACAAAAACCCCCGTCCCAACTGGGCCTTGGCCCAGCCAACGGGCCCAGCCAGGCCACCCCAAATTTCCCCCGGGCCATGAGGCCCACCCAGGCCGGCCCATCTCAATGGCCTATATGGCCTCCCCCACCCGCAGCAAACCCTAACCCTCCTCCCTCGCTCCCCCACTCCCTGGCCCGATCTGGATCGGGATCCCGATCCCGCGCCCCCGACGACCGCGCTCGCCGCCGACGCCGCCGCCAGGACCCCGCCACCACGCCGGCCTCCTCGACCGCCTCCCCCACGGCCGACCCCGAGCCTCGCCGCCCGCTCGCCTTGGCCGGCGGCCTTGCACTGGCCGCGGCGCTCGCGCCCACTGGCCGGGTCGGCGCCCGTGTGCCCGATTGCCACTGCCCGTTAGCCCGTAAAGGCCCCGGGCTCAATGACAAGGGGGCCCTATCCCCCAGAAAGTAAAAAATAATAATATTATTATTATTAATTAGAAGAATTAAAAAAATACAGTAATTAATTAATTAAATAATCTAATTAACTTAATTAATCATGTTTAATTAACCTAATCAATTAACTAAACTAATTAAACCTGTTTAGTTAGTCCTAGTCAATGACAGAGGGACCCACATGTCAGGTTTGACTCTGGTCAACCGGGTTTGACTTGCTGACGTCATGGTGATGTCATGCTGACATCACCTATCACTGTTCTGGATAATGTTAGATTTAAATTAATTAATTAAATTCTAAGAATTAATAAAACCTTTAGAAAATCATATCTTTTAAACCGTAACTCGGATGAAAAAGTTTTATATATGAAAGTTGCTCAGAACGACGAGACGAATACGACTACGCAGTCCGTTCGTCCACCACACATCCCTATCATACCGAACCCGCAACTTTTCCCCTCCGGTCACCTGTGTGACATTGGTCCGGAACCGGGAAAGCTTTCCCGGATGGGTTCCCCCTTCCTCGGTAACGTGCAACGTTACGTTAGGACACACCCGACGCTTCTTATTGTCATGTCTTACATTGTGTAGCACTTGTTTGCTGTGTATTTACAGTTTCTTCCCCCCTCCTCTCTCGATAGACCCCGAGACTGTCGGCAACCACCAGTACGACTACGGTGTCGACGACCAGTCCTTTGCAGCAAAGCTTCCAGGCAAGCCCCCCCTTTGATCACCAGATATCGCCTACTCTTCTCTCTACTGCTTGCATTAGAGTAGTGTAGCATGTTACTGCTTTCGATAATCCTATTCTGCTGCATAGCCTGTCATTGTTGCTACCACTGTTGATACTTTACCTGCCATCCTAATGCTTAGTATAGGATGCTAGTATTCCATCAGTGGCCCTACATTCTTGTCCGTCTGCCATGCTATTCTATCGGGCCGTGATCACTTGGGTGGTGATCACGGGTATATACTATATACATACTTTACATACACATGATGATGATTCGGAGATGGGGGCTGAAGGGGCAGGTGGTTCCACACAGGTAGTGGTGGGCCTGGGTTCCCGACAGTCCCCTGTTGGTTACTTTGTGGCGGAGCGACAGGGCAGGTTGCGACTACCTAGGAGACAGGTGGGCCTGGCCCTGGTCGTTGTCCGCGGTTATTTCATAATAACACGTTTACGGGATCTTGGTATTTGATCTGAGTCTGGCCATTTGGTCTATACGCACTAACCAGCTACGTGGGAATAGTTATGGGTACTCGACGTCGTGGTATCAGCCGAAGCCTTCTTGACGTCAGCGGTTTAGCGGCGCGCGCCGGATTGGACTGGAAGCCTGCTCTGGTATTAGGAGAGGCCAGGTCTGCTTACCGGCCGCCCTCGCAACGTGCAGGTGTGCATTGGGCGATGGGCCCAGACCCCTGTGTGCTTAGGACTTAGACCGACGTGCTGACCTCTCTGCTGTGCTTAGGTAGGGCTGCGACGTGTTGATCTTCCGAGGCCGGGCATGACCCTGGAAAGTGTGTCCGGCCAAATGGGATCAAGCGTGCTGGGTTATGTGGTGCACCCCTGCAGGGAAGTTAATCTATTCGAATAGCCGTGTCCCTCGGTAAAAGGACGACCCGGAGTTGTACTCGGACCTCATGACAACTAGAACTGGATACTTAATAAAACACACCCAGACAAGTTCCAGATATAACTCGGTGGTTGCTCTCTCACAGGGCGATGTGCGGGAGGATCGCCGGGTAGGATTATGCTTTACGATGTACTTGGTGAACTCTTCTGCTACTCAAGACGGAGGCTGCCAGAAGCTTTGATAGTTGTTACTATTCCATCTACTCCCTTCTACTGCTGCAAGATGGAGGCTGCGAGATACGAGGATACTTGTTACTTCCAGCTACTCTCTTCTTCTGCTGCAAGATGGAGGTGGCCAGAAGCATAGTCTTCGATTGGATTAGCTATCCCCCTCATATTCTGCTTTCTGCAGTTCAGTCCACATATATTACCCCCCCTTTACTCAGATACCATTGCATTTGTAGTATAGATCCTTGCTTGCGAGTACTTTGGATGAGTACTCACGGTTGCTTTGCTCCCCCTTTTTCCCCTTCTGTTCCTTCTTCTCGGATGATGCAACCAGGTGGTGGAGTCCAGGACCCAGAGGATCCCGATGATGTTTCTACATGGAGTTCGGCTTCGAGGAGTAGTTAGGAGGTCCCAGGCAGGAGGCCTTGCCTTTTCGATCGTTGTTACTTTTGTGCTAGCCTTCTTAAGGAAAACTTGTTTAACTTATGTCTGTACTCAGATATTATTGCTTCCGCTGACTCTTGAGTTTTCGAGCTTTTGTATTCGAGCCCTCGAGGCCCCTGGCTTGTAATATAAAGCTTGTATTATTTTAATTTGTGTCTAGAGTTGTGTTATGATATCTTCCAGTGAGTCCCTGATCTTGGTCGTACACATTTGCGTGCATGATTAGTGTACGGACAAATCGGGGGCGTCACAAGTTGGTATCAGAGCCGACTGCCTGTAGGAATCCCCTTTCCAACTCCTTGGCCGAAGTTGAGTCTAGTCTTTGAAAAACAAATTACTAACTTGTTGTGTGGCTTACGGGCCCACAACACCAATGGGTGGTATTAGGATCTTTTACTCCTCGTCTATACTCTGGGACTCTTATCTCTCTTCTATTCGGGATAAATGAATTTTGCTAAATCTAACATTAGGATCTCGTTATCACTTTCACCCGGAGAGCACCTTATGATCGATGATCGTCTGCTGCACCAGAAGACCCTGAAGATACTCTCCGCTGTTAACCTGAGAACTTGTGTTCATCGCCTTGGCAAATCACTATCACCGATATATCCTTGTGGATATCGGCATGCACTGGTCATTCTCATGATCATTCCTCGGCGCTCTTGTTGTTACAAGATGCCCCGAAATATTCTCCGTTGTCCCGAGAATCCTTTGAGTTTACTGTCTTATAGTTTTATTTCGCATGAAAACCCTCACGGTTATTTCCTCACAATTATCGGGGACCCGTTCTCCTTGATTGTTCATATGTCTCCCAAAATTCTTCGGAATACTTTTCGATGTTTCGAAAATCCTCTGCAGGCTGTTACTCTTGAAATTCTTGCCTGCTTGGATTATGGTTAATTCCATATGACTAGTAGTCTTCGTCAATATCCCTTGCCTTAGCCATTTTGATCCTATTGATTCAATATGTGCGTATGCACGCAGTCATCAGGTTATCCTTTATAAAATTATCTTTCCGACTCAGACGTCATTCCGGACATGAGTTGGTTCTCGACAATTCAAACCTTTATTGATTGTCCAACTAAGTGTATTCAACTTATCCATCCTTGATCAGAGCGTCTGCTTTTGATATCTTGTTTCGGAAAACATAATTCCTTTGCATTTGGTTGAATTAGTCAGTTGTTTCTATGATGTGATCTCCTTTAATTATTTCTTCTTCTAGTTGAGTATCGATACTCACACCTGATTCGTTGCGGTCTGCCAGATCCTTTTGAGGATTATTATCCGACTGTTCCGACATATCAAAACCTTGAGTTCTTCCCCTGATACATAATGCCTTTGGTAAATTGTATCCTCTACTTGGCCAACCATGCTCTGCTTTCGAGCATGTGTATTTACTTTTGAAACTTGTGGTATATGTTACTAAGATGCCCGATGGGTTGAACCTATGCCTTCCCCTAATCCGTGAGGACCCAAAAGTTTTCACAAGTCATACCCTTCCGGTGTTCTACCGGATAAAATTCCAACACTACAATTTTATCAAAGCAAGACGTAAATGAAACGTATGCATTGGAGAAATGGGAGTCGACCTTGAGCTTTTGTTCATGCCCATGGAAACGATGTAGACCGTCTCGGGAGCTTCTTGCAAGTGATTTTTCACCTAAATAATTCTTTCGGTGTCAATAAATTTGATCCCTTGCAGTTACGTTTCCGACCATGCTGTCCTTATTCAATATATCTGGAATAAATCCATTCCAGGCCTCGTCAATTTTTGACAAGGTTAAAGTATCTACTGTCATAAGTCAATGACCTAGTTCAATTCCTATCGTGTTCTACCTTCGAGTTTTACCCTCTGATATCTCGAGGATATCATGACTTTGCACTACACCTTTTGAACTTTTGATGAAGTAATACCTTTGCTTGTCGTAATCACTCTACGGGTTCTAGGTTGCCGTCAACCGAGGACATCGTTTAGTAAATCAAATCTGCTCTAAAAATTCAACACCCCTAGTAGATGTTACTGGGAAAATTTTAAACTCAATCTGGTTTATTCCTAGACTATCAGGTACATCCCTTGTCTAGCTATCTTTGATTGTGCTACCTCGTCCTTCTTTGGTGCACGAATTCTTCAGAATGTGGGCACGACTTACATCGAGCTTTCAACCTCATGTTGCTTGTTCAAAAGGGCAACTTCGATTCCGAGCTTGCTTCTTATCTGTTGTTCCTATGACTCCCATGTCGTCATTCCCCGCTTGATGACATCGCTGTTTGATTGCATTTTCTTGAAACCCTCCCGACAAATGTGTCGGATCACCTTCAACAACACTTTGACTACATATGAGATGTCAACTGAGTTCATGATGAGAAATACCCTCCTTGCCCTCGATGATTTTATTAACATCGACAACACCCTTGACTTCCTGTCATCGCGAGCTTGTCCATGTTATGGATGCAACTTGCTATCCAGCTTGTATTCTGTTCTGCCTTAAAGTATTATTGTCTTTTATGTCGAGAATGTTGTGGGGATTACTCCACCTCTTGGAAATTCTCGGTATGATGATACTTCTCACCATCACCATTCTTCCTTGGTCCCCGTGTTGTTTTCAACCGGGATACCAATATGCTAAAGATGCTACTTGAGTTCTGCACTTCTAGCAACCCTATTGCTTTGAAGATAACAACCGACAGTTCGTTCTTAGACTGTTGGTTATGGAATCGTCACTCTAACATTGATCTTGCCGCCTAAGGTCATGTTTCGGGCACACCTATCAACTAATGATTAATGGTGTATGTTTTCCTCGAGCATACAACATTATATCATTTGAATTGATATGTGTCTTCTTCTTGTTCACAATATTGTGGAAATCCATCTGTTTGGAATTCTCGGTGAATTGTCGCTGAGCCCATCAGCCACCTCCTCATCTTCTCCTTGGTTTAATGATGAACTATTGTTTCGGGAACCTACTCCCATAGTTCGTTTCCCGAGAATCTTGCAATGTCATTTCATCGATTTGTGTTGCACCCTTTCTTCTCGAACCTCGTGAGTCTGAGGTATCATGACACCAATCAGATCTGAATCTCGGTCAGATATGATGGTTGGGGCCACTTTCCAGGAGTTATAGTGTTGGTCCTTTGATGACCCGGTAATGTGATGCCATGCCTAGCACCCCTGACTGGACGACCTATCATTATATTTTCTTTTGCAAGGATAACTATTCTTCCAGGAGGAAATTGTAAGACTTATTCTATAAGTTGTTCCTGATGGATCCCTTGTGTATCCAAGTCCGACCTTTACTTCAAGACCATACCAATGCTATCTCGAAGCATGTCTTTGGTACTCCGATTTTCGACAAGGGCATTCGAAGCCCAATGCTAAATGTTTCTTGGTCAGTTATCCAAACACCGTTGTATGGGTAACGTCTTGATTAATCCTTGCCTCTATCTGAAAGGTTGGGTACTTGCTCTCCTACCCTGTATGCCATGTCTTCTTGTCCATGGGAAGGATACACTCCTAATAATTGTGTGTAATCACAATTTTCCTTTCCATTTGTTTGTTTAACCTTTCTTTAACCTACATATAATCTAAGCGGTAATATTTTTCTGCTTATGTAAACACCTTGGTGTACAACTCTATGAGTAAGACCTTGAATTCTATTGTTGATAACGTCCCGGTACTGCCGATGGAAGAAAACGTTGCCTACCGGTCCGCCTCGTTTCAACGAGCAAGAAAATGGTTCTCTTCGTTCCTCGTCCTTGGTTCCGACATTGATGCCGACATAGCTGACAAGCTCTCCACTCACATGCCTCCCTGTCGAGGCTGTGCAAGATGTCACCACCCTTCCTAATTTCAACCCACATGGTGGGCCCATAACCCACAGGTCCACTGGATCGAAACCTGACTCTTCTTTACAACCTGGATGCTAACGTGTCCTTTGCACCTGGCTTCGTATGTGATTCACGAGCTAAATTCTATACCATTATTCATCCTGGAATCAAACACCATGTTATTCTCGTTGTTCAAACCCCCATTCCAGCTTCTGTCTAGGCATCGAATGATTGCCTACCCATTTGAAACTTTGGTACCATCGTATAGTGCACTCAATGAATTCACCGAAATATTACTCGTAGGGTACTTCGTGTATCACTTTCTGAATTCGCCGTCGTATGCACAGACTTCGTGGAGATACGTTCCTCCAAAGTTTTTCCCCCTGGTCGCATTCGTAGGACGATGGAGATCCTGAAGAAAGGATGACGACTTGATCATGATGACTTGACGCAGAGAAATGAAGACATCAACGAAAGGGGTCAACCTCTTCGAAAGGGCAGCCAAGAACGAGAAGACTCGTTAGCTTTTCGCTACCACCACTTTTTCCCCGTGCTCCACGCTTAAATCTCGGGACGAGATTTCTTGTAGTGGAGGAGAATTGTGACGCCCGGATAATCAAGCTACAGTAACCACACACTAATGATGCCACGTCACCACTGTTACTGTTGATAATCTCTCGTTAATCCCAATCCTGTTCAAATTCAAATTCAAATTAAAGTCAAAATTTAAATCTGTCAAACATGAAACAAAAATGTTCCAAGTGTGGCAAATATTCTCTGGGTATTTGTCATGTTGAAACCACAATTTTGTAAAGTGTTTAGATGCACCAAGATATTTAAAACAGCAGCTTGAACGTTTAATTAAATACCTTTTCTAATTAATAAAATGTTAAACTGTTTATTTTAGCTATAAAGTTAAGTGTGGCTGTGGGCTAATTATTAAAACTAAATTATAAACTAGTTGTGTGTTTTATAAAACAAAGTTTAAAAGAATCTAAAAACCAAACAGAAAAGTATAAGTTAAAACAAAAACAAAAAAATAAAAAGAAACAAAAACCCCCGTCCCAACTGGGCCTTGGCCCAGCCAACGGGCCCAGCCAGGCCACCCCAAATTTCCCCCGGGCCATGAGGCCCACCCAGGCCGGCCCATCTCAATGGCCTATATGGCCTCCCCCACCCGCAGCAAACCCTAACCCTCCTCCCTCGCTCCCCCACTCCCTGGCCCGATCTGGATCGGGATCCCGATCCCGCGCCCCCGACGACCGCGCTCGCCGCCGACGCCGCCGCCAGGACCCCGCCACCACGCCGGCCTCCTCGACCGCCTCCCCCACGGCCGACCCCGAGCCTCGCCGCCCGCTCGCCTTGGCCGGCGGCCTTGCACTGGCCGCGGCGCTCGCGCCCACTGGCCGGGTCGGCGCCCGTGTGCCCGATTGCCACTGCCCGTTAGCCCGTAAAGGCCCCGGGCTCAATGACAAGGGGGCCCTATCCCCCAGAAAGTAAAAAATAATAATATTATTATTATTAATTAGAAGAATTAAAAAAATACAGTAATTAATTAATTAAATAATCTAATTAACTTAATTAATCATGTTTAATTAACCTAATCAATTAACTAAACTAATTAAACCTGTTTAGTTAGTCCTAGTCAATGACAGAGGGACCCACATGTCAGGTTTGACTCTGGTCAACCGGGTTTGACTTGCTGACGTCATGGTGATGTCATGCTGACATCACCTATCACTGTTCTGGATAATGTTAGATTTAAATTAATTAATTAAATTCTAAGAATTAATAAAACCTTTAGAAAATCATATCTTTTAAACCGTAACTCGGATGAAAAAGTTTTATATATGAAAGTTGCTCAGAACGACGAGACGAATACGACTACGCAGTCCGTTCGTCCACCACACATCCCTATCATACCGAACCCGCAACTTTTCCCCTCCGGTCACCTGTGTGACATTGGTCCGGAACCGGGAAAGCTTTCCCGGATGGGTTCCCCCTTCCTCGGTAACGTGCAACGTTACGTTAGGACACACCCGACGCTTCTTATTGTCATGTCTTACATTGTGTAGCACTTGTTTGCTGTGTATTTACAGTTTCTTCCCCCCTCCTCTCTCGATAGACCCCGAGACTGTCGGCAACCACCAGTACGACTACGGTGTCGACGACCAGTCCTTTGCAGCAAAGCTTCCAGGCAAGCCCCCCCTTTGATCACCAGATATCGCCTACTCTTCTCTCTACTGCTTGCATTAGAGTAGTGTAGCATGTTACTGCTTTCGATAATCCTATTCTGCTGCATAGCCTGTCATTGTTGCTACCACTGTTGATACTTTACCTGCCATCCTAATGCTTAGTATAGGATGCTAGTATTCCATCAGTGGCCCTACATTCTTGTCCGTCTGCCATGCTATTCTATCGGGCCGTGATCACTTGGGTGGTGATCACGGGTATATACTATATACATACTTTACATACACATGATGATGATTCGGAGATGGGGGCTGAAGGGGCAGGTGGTTCCACACAGGTAGTGGTGGGCCTGGGTTCCCGACAGTCCCCTGTTGGTTACTTTGTGGCGGAGCGACAGGGCAGGTTGCGACTACCTAGGAGACAGGTGGGCCTGGCCCTGGTCGTTGTCCGCGGTTATTTCATAATAACACGTTTACGGGATCTTGGTATTTGATCTGAGTCTGGCCATTTGGTCTATACGCACTAACCAGCTACGTGGGAATAGTTATGGGTACTCGACGTCGTGGTATCAGCCGAAGCCTTCTTGACGTCAGCGGTTTAGCGGCGCGCGCCGGATTGGACTGGAAGCCTGCTCTGGTATTAGGAGAGGCTAGGTCTGCTTACCGGCCGCCCTCGCAACGTGCAGGTGTGCATTGGGCGATGGGCCCAGACCCCTGTGTGCTTAGGACTTAGACCGACGTGCTGACCTCTCTGCTGTGCTTAGGTAGGGCTGCGACGTGTTGATCTTCCGAGGCCGGGCATGACCCTGGAAAGTGTGTCCGGCCAAATGGGATCAAGCGTGCTGGGTTATGTGGTGCACCCCTGCAGGGAAGTTAATCTATTCGAATAGCCGTGTCCCTCGGTAAAAGGACGACCCGGAGTTGTACTCGGACCTCATGACAACTAGAACTGGATACTTAATAAAACACACCCAGACAAGTTCCAGATATAACTCGGTGGTTGCTCTCTCACAGGGCGATGTGCGGGAGGATCGCCGGGTAGGATTATGCTTTACGATGTACTTGGTGAACTCTTCTGCTACTCAAGACGGAGGCTGCCAGAAGCTTTGATAGTTGTTACTATTCCATCTACTCCCTTCTACTGCTGCAAGATGGAGGCTGCGAGATACGAGGATACTTGTTACTTCCAGCTACTCTCTTCTTCTGCTGCAAGATGGAGGTGGCCAGAAGCATAGTCTTCGATTGGATTAGCTATCCCCCTCATATTCTGCTTTCTGCAGTTCAGTCCACATATATTACCCCCCCCCCTTTACTCAGATACCATTGCATTTGTAGTATAGATCCTTGCTTGCGAGTACTTTGGATGAGTACTCACGGTTGCTTTGCTCCCCCTTTTTCCCCTTCTGTTCCTTCTTCTCGGATGATGCAACCAGGTGGTGGAGTCCAGGACCCAGAGGATCCCGATGATGTTTCTACATGGAGTTCGGCTTCGAGGAGTAGTTAGGAGGTCCCAGGCAGGAGGCCTTGCCTTTTCGATCGTTGTTACTTTTGTGCTAGCCTTCTTAAGGCAAACTTGTTTAACTTATGTCTGTACTCAGATATTATTGCTTCCGCTGACTCTTGAGTTTTCGAGCTTTTGTATTCGAGCCCTCGAGGCCCCTGGCTTGTAATATAAAGCTTGTATTATTTTAATTTGTGTCTAGAGTTGTGTTATGATATCTTCCAGTGAGTCCCTGATCTTGGTCGTACACATTTGCGTGCATGATTAGTGTACGGACAAATCGGGGGCGTCACACTAGGTCACTAGATGCGTGCGTGGCGACATTCGCATTCATAGTAGGCTACATCGATGCCAAAGCCGGGCATGCATAGCAGGCTGCATCCATCGATAGCAGGCTTTTTAATTTATTACCAACAAACTAACGGGCCCGTCCTATGAACACAAACACGTCCCAACCAGCTAAGCCACATCCACAGTCAACAGAGTCCAACGTGGCCCCACAAGTTAATTAATGGCCAAGACGGCAAACGTCTGTTATGAACATTTGTGAGATTTTCAGCTAAGGGAGTGGGGAAAAGTGAGCAAAAGTTTGGAGCGTGGGGAAAACTGAGCACAACTAAGGAATTGGGGGCACATATGGAATAAGCCCTAAAATTAATCAACAATGAGTGCAAGCATGAGTAGGATATAAATCACCTTGAAAATAAATATCATGGAGGCTATGCTGATTTTATTTCAACTACATGCGTGAACATGTGCCAAGTCAAACCACTTGAATCGTTCAAAGGAGGATACCACCCTATCATACCACATCACAACCATTTTAATATCATGTTGGCACGCAAGATAGACCATTATAAACTCCTAGCTAATTAAGCATGGCATGAGCAGCTATGATCTCTAATTGTCATTGGAAGCATGTTTCATTCATAATAAGCTGAATCGGGAACGATGAATTATCATATTTACAAAAACAAGAGAGGTCGAGTTCATACCAGCTTTTCTCATCTCAATTAGTTCATCATATATCGTTATTATTGCCTTTCACTCACATGACCGAACACTGTGGATAATAATAATAGTGTACGTGCACTGGACTAAGCTGGAATCTGCAAGCATTTAATACAAGAGAGAAGACAAAGTAATATGGCTCAAGGTTAAATCAACAATAAAGCATATGAGAGCCATTAAACATTTTCATCATGGTCTTCTCCTCTTGACTCCCAAAGAAAAGAAAAGAAACTATTTACACGGGAAAACTCCCAACAAGCAAAAGAAGAACGAGAAATCTTTTTGGGTTTTCTTTTAATTACTACTATTGCAGGCATGGAAAGTAAACTAGCTAAAAAGGACTGCATCTATTTTTTCTTTTTCTTAAGGTTTTTCTAACACACGAGAAAAGGACTAAGAAAAGAAATGAAACTAGCATGGATAGTACAATGAAAGAGTGTGAGAACCGACTACTGGAATAAGTGTGTGAACATGAATGTAATGTCGGTGAGAAATACGTACTCCCCCAAGCTTAGGCTCTTAGCCTAAGTTGGTCTATGGCCAAGGGTCAAGGCTACTTTCTCCCGTATACGGAGAAGCGTCCTCTGGGTGCCATTGGTTGGCAATCTCATCCGGATCCCACCGATAAACCGAATGCCGGTAAGGGTCAAGTGGTGGTTCCGGCTCTGGCTCTGAAGCTTGTTCCTGGCTCCCGTATTTCTAGACGGCATCTGGCAAAACAAGGTACGTGCCTGAAAATAGATCAAACAGAGATGGTGCGGGCAAGGTAATGATCTCACAATATTTTTCATCAAACCTCAATTTATACTTAAGCATCTTCTTCTTGTCTTTAATAATAAAATCATGTGCTATCATACTCTTATAATCTAGAAGCACCGGGGTCAGCAACTTTTCTTCCTTCTCATGATGCCTAATAGGTATTCTAAAGTGTTCAGCAAGGCGTGAAGCAAACATGCCTCCAGAGATAGGACCCTTTGTATGGTTCAGACTTAATTGTTTAGCAACAACATCACCCAAGATAAAAGTTGTGTCTTGAAACAAAGCATGGCGCAAAATGACAATATCAAGGGCACTAAGATTCCCACTGTTCCCGCGGCCAATTAAGCATCTACTAGCAAATATATCAAAGTAGCCTAGAACAGGAAAATGTATACTAGTAATTCTTGCCCCTGGAATTTGCCTCGTTTCCCATACAGCTATCATATCAATAAACCCCTCAACATCTATGCGATGTGGTTCCTCAAGACTACCAGCAAAGGGTATCTTACATACTTGACAAAATTCATGGAACGACATCTCCTTAACCTCATCATATAAACGAAACTCCACTGAAGGTGATGATTTCTTAGCATGAAAATGAAATTTTGCGTGAAAATATTAGTGAGCAAGAGATACTGTTCACGCTGGTCGTGGAGGAAGTTAGTGAGACCTGCATTCTCCGCCAAATAATAAAAGTGTTTATAAATCCCAGCGGCTTTCAAAAACTCATTGCAAGGCCGTTCACACGGCCGAACTTCCGCAGTGCGAGGAAGATTGTATTTGGGCTTCTTATTCTCTTCCTTCTGCTTGTCCTTTGAACTTTGACTGGAAGAGCCTCTCAACAATCTCCTCATCATTTTCCTCCTCTGAAAATTTCTGAAATTTTTAGAGACTCAAAATAAAATTGAACCAAACTCAACAAGATCGATAGCAACTACTCCTACAAGTGCCTAGAGGCTATATCATGCATTAGAACTACTTGGAACCACATAAATTTGACATGCAAGCTCAAGAACAGGGTCACCTAAGCAGCAAAAATTTGCAATAAATAAAGCACTAGAACAAAAACTAATTGGACCAATGGAGGAGTCACATACCAAGGAACAATCTCCCCAAACAGTTTTGTGAATGGAGCTTTGAGCAAGGAGATCGAAAATGGCAGCAAGATGAGCTAGAACTCATGCTTGAGCTGGATAGTGATTTTCTGGGGAGGAAGAAGGAGTGTGTGGGTGCAGGAATAAGTGGAGGGGGCCACATGGGGCCCACGAGGCAGGGGCGCGCCCTGCACCCTCGTGGCCAGGTGCTGGCTCCCCCTGTTGTGTTCTCAGTGCCAAATATTCTCAAATATTCTGGAAAAAAACATATTTCATTTTCGGGGCATTTGGAGAAATTTTATTTTCGGGGTATTTTTTATTGCATAGATAATTCTAGAAACAGACAGAAAATACTATTTTTGCTTTTATTTAATCTAATTAATAGAAAGTAAAAGGAGGGTACAGAAAGTTGTGCTATCTAGATTCACCCATCTCATGCTCATCAAAACGAATCCATTAACAAGGTTGATCAAGTCTTGTTAATAAACTCTTTCCGAATAACATGAAACCGGAGAATTTTCGAATAACACTAGGTTACCTCAATGGGGATATGCTTGTCCCCAACAATAAGAATGTCATATTTCTTCTTGACAGTAGGAAGAGGAAATTCAAAACCTCCAATAGTAATAGTTGAAATTTTTCCAATAGAATTGATACTATGGACCTGAGGTTGTTTCCTCGGAAAGTGTATTGTATGCTCATTACCATTGACATGAAAAGTGACATTGCCTTTGTTGCAGTCAATACTAGCCCCTGCAGTATTCAAAAAGGGTCTACCAAGGATAATAGACATACTATCGTCCTCGGGAAAATCAAGGATAACAAAGTCCGTTAGAATAGTAACATTTGCAACTACAACAGGCACATCCTCACAAATACCGATAGGTATAGCAGTTGATTTATCAGCCATTTGCAAGGATATTTCAGTAGGTGTCAACTTACTCAAGTCAAGTCGACGATATAAAGAGAGAGGCATAACACTAACACCGGCTCCGAGATCACATAAAGCAGTTTTAACATAGTTTCTTTTGATGGAGTAAGGTATAGTAGGTACTCCTGGATCTCCTAGTTTCTTAGGTATTCCACCCTTAAAAGTGTAATTGGCAAGCATCATGGAAATTTCAACTTCAGGTATCTTTCTTTTATTGGTGATAATATCTTTCATATACTTAGCATAAGGATTTGTTTTAAGCATATCAGTCAAACGCATACGCAAAAAGATAGGTCTAATCATTTCAGCAAAGTGCTCAAAATCCTCATCATCCTTTTTCTTGGATGGTTTAGGAAAAGGCATGGGTTTCTGAACCCATGGTTCTCTTTCTCTACCGTGCTTCCTAGCAACAAAGTCTCTCTTATCATAGCGTTGATTCTTTGATTGTGGGTTATCAAGATCAACAACAGGTTCAATCTCTACATTTGCTAGGTTGAGCATCATCATGAACATCATCATTAACATTATCACTAGGTTCAAGTTCATTACCAGATTGTGTCTCAGCATCATAAACAGAGATATCATTGAGATTCTCAGGTGTGTCAGCTACAGGTTCACTAGAAGCATGCAAAGTCCTATCATTTTTCTTTTTCTTCTTCTTAGAAGAACTAGGTGCATCTAAATTAGCTCTCTGAGAATCCTGCTCAATTCTCTTAGGGTGGCCTTCAGGATACAAAGGTTCCTGAGTCATTTTACCACCTCTAGTCATAACTCTAACAACATTATCATTTTTCTTACTATTTAATTCATTGAGCAAATCATTTTGTGCTTTAAGTACTTGTTCTACTTGAGTAGTAACCATAGAAGCATGTTTACTAATGAGCTTCAATTCACCTTTAACTCCAGACATATAATCACTCAAGCGTTCAATCATATAAGCATTACGTTGCAATTCTCTACCAACATAAGCATTGAAGTTTTCTTGCTTCACAATAAAATTGTCAAACTCATCTAAGCATTGGCTAGCAGACTTATAACGAGGAATAACACCTTCATCAAATCTATAAAGAGAATATACCTTTACTACCTGTGTCGGGTTATCAAGACCATGTATTTCTTCAATAGGCGGTAAATTCTTAACATCTTCGGCTTTAATACCTTTTTATTTCATAGGTTTCTTTGCCTCTTGCATATCTTCAGGACTGAGAAACAGAACACCCCTTTTCTTCGGAGTTGGCTTAGGGGCTGGTTCAGGAAGTGTCCAATTATTTTCATTGGTCAACATATTATTCAATAGTAATTCAGCTTGATCAACTGTTCTTTCCCTAAAAACAGAACCAGCACAACTATCTAGGTCGTCTCTGGAAGCATCGGTTAGTCCATTATAAAAGAGATCAAGTATTTCATTCCTCTGAAGAGGATGATCAAGCATGGCATTAAGTAATTAGAGAAGCCTCCCCCAAGCTTGTAGGAGACTCTCTTATTCAATTTGCACAAAATTATATATTTATCGTAAGGCAGCTTGTTTCTTATGAGCGGGATAATATTTAGCAGAGAAGTAATAAATCATATCCTGGGGACTACGCACACAACCAGGATCAAGAGAATTAAAACAAGTCTTAGCATCACCCTTTAACGAGAACGGAAATAACTTATGGATATAGTAATAACGAATCTTTTCCTCGTTGGTAAACAGGGTGGCTATATCATTCAACTTAGTAAGATGTGCCACAATAGTTTCAGATTCATAGCCATGGAAAGGATCGATTTCAACCAAGGTAATTAACTCAGGATCAACAAAGAAATCATAATCCTTATCAGTAACAAAGATAGGTGAAGTAGCAAAAGCAAGGTCATATTTCATTCTAGCATTCAAAGACTTTTCTTTCAGCTTAGCTAATAATTTCTTAAGATCGTATCTATCGTTGCAAGCAAGAAAGTCTCTAGCAATTTCTTCATCCATAACATAACCCTCAGGAATAAGAGGCAATTCATATCTAGGGGGAGAATCTTCATTGTCACTTTCATCAATATTATCAGTTTCAATATTTGCATTCTCCCTAACCTTAGCAATTTATTCATCAAGAAATTCACTTAGTGGCACAGTATTATCAAGCATAGAAGTAGTTTCATCATACATAGTAGAAGTGGCATCATCAAGAACATGCGACATATCAGATTCAATAGCAGGAGTAGGTGTCGCAAGTTTACTCATAACAGAGGGTGAATCAAGTGCAGAGCTAGATGGTAGTTCCTTACCTCCCCTCGTAGTTGAGGGATAAATCTTGGTTTTTGAGTCTTTCAAGTTCTTCATAGTGATCAACAGATATAAATCCCAAGTGACTTAAAGAAGAACGAGAAATCTTTTTGGGTTTTCTTTTAATTACAACTATTGCAGGCATGGAAAGTAAACTAGCTAAAAAGGACTGCATCTATTTTTTCTTTTTCTTAAGGTTTTTCTAACACACGAGAAAAGGACTAAGAAAAGAAATGAAACTAGCATGGATAGTACAATGAAAGAGTGTGAGAACCGACTACTGGAATAAGTGTGTGAACATGAATGTAATGTCGGTGAGAAATACGTACTCCCCCAAGCTTAGGCTCTTAGCCTAAGTTGGTCTATGGCCAAGGGTCAAGGCTACTTTCTCCCGTATACGGAGAAGCGTCCTCTGGGTGCCATTGGTTGGCAATCTCATCCGGATCCCACCGATAAACCGACTGCCGGTAAGGGTCAAGTGGTGGTTCCGGCTCCGGCTCTGAAGCTTGTTCCTGGCTCCCGTATTTCTAGACGGCATCTGGCAAAACAAGGTACGTGCCTGAAAATAGATCAAACAGAGATGGTGCGGGCAAGGTAATGATCTCACAATATTTTTCATCAAACCTCAATTTATACTTAAGCATCTTCTTCTTGTCTTTAATAATAAAATCATGTGCTATCCTACTCTTATAATCTAGAAGCACCGGGGTCAGCAACTTTTCTTCCTTCTCATGATGCCTAATAGGTATTCTAAAGTGTTCAGCAAGGCGTGAAGCAAAGATGCCTCCAGAGATAGGACCCTTTGTATGGTTCAGACTTAATTGTTTAGCAACAACAGCACCCAAGATAAAAGTTGTGTCTTGAAACAAAGCATGGCGCAAAATGACAATATCAAGGGCACTAAGATTCCCACTGTTCCCGCGGCCAATTAAGCATCTACTAGCAAATATATCAAAGTAGCCTAGAACAGGAAAATGTATACTAGTAATTCTTGCCCCTGGAATTTGCCTCGTTTCCCATACAGCTATCATATCAATAAACCCCTCAACATCTATGCGATGTGGTTCCTCAAGACTACCAGCAAAGGGTATCTTACATACTTGACAAAATTCATGGAACGACATCTCCTTAACCTCATCATATAAACGAAACTCCACTGAAGGTGATGATTTCTTAGCATGAAAATGAAATTTTGCGTGAAAATATTAGTGAGCAAGAGATACTGTTCACGCTGGTCGTGGAGGAAGTTAGTGAGACCTGCATTCTCCGCCAAATAATAAAAGTGTTTATAAATCCCAGCGGCTTTCAAAAACTCATTGCAAGGCCGTTCACACGGCCGAACTTCCGCAGTGCGAGGAAGATTGTATTTGGGCTTCTTATTCTCTTCCTTCTGCTTGTCCTTTGAACTTTGACTGGAAGAGCCTCTCAACAATCTCCTCATCATTTTCCTCCTCTGAAAATTTCTGAAATTTTTAGAGACTCAAAATAAAATTGAACCAAACTCAACAAGATCGATAGCAACTACTCCTACAAGTGCCTAGAGGCTATATCATGCATTAGAACTACTTGGAACCACATAAATTTGACATGCAAGCTCAAGAACAGGGTCACCTAAGCAGCAAAAATTTGCAATAAATAAAGCACTAGAACAAAAACTAATTGGACCAATGGAGGAGTCACATACCAAGGAACAATCTCCCCAAACAGTTTTGTGAATGGAGCTTTGAGCAAGGAGATCGAAAATGGCAGCAAGATGAGCTAGAACTCATGCTTGAGCTGGATAGTGATTTTCTGGGGAGGAAGAAGGAGTGTGTGGGTGCAGGAATAAGTGGAGGGGGCCACATGGGGCCCACGAGGCAGGGGCGCGCCCTGCACCCTCGTGGCCAGGTGCTGGCTCCCCCTGTTGTGTTCTCAGTGCCAAATATTCTCAAATATTCTGGAAAAAAACATATTTCATTTTCGGGGCATTTGGAGAAATTTTATTTTCGGGGTATTTTTTATTGCATAGATAATTCTAGAAACAGACAGAAAATACTATTTTTGCTTTTATTTAATCTAATTAATAGAAAGTAAAAGGAGGGTACAGAAAGTTGTGCTATCTAGATTCACCCATCTCATGCTCATCAAAACGAATCCATTAACAAGGTTGATCAAGTCTTGTTAATAAACTCTTTCCGAATAACATGAAACCGGAGAATTTTCGAATAACACTAGGTTACCTCAATGGGGATATGCATGTCCCCAACAATAAGAATGTCATATTTCTTCTTGACAGTAGGAAGAGGAAATTCAAAACCTCCAATAGTAATAGTTGAAATTTTTCCAATAGAATTGATACTATGGACCTGAGGTTGTTTCCTCGGAAAGTGTATTGTATGCTCATTACCATTGACATGAAAAGTGACATTGCCTTTGTTGCAGTCAATAATAGCCCCTGCAGTATTCAAAAAGGGTCTACCAAGGATAATAGACATACTATCGTCCTCGGGAAAATCAAGGATAACAAAGTCCGTTAGAATAGTAACATTTGCAACTACAACAGGCACATCCTCACAAATACCGATAGGTATAGCAGTTGATTTATCAGCCATTTGCAAGGATATTTCAGTAGGTGTCAACTTACTCAAGTCAAGTCTACGATATAAAGAGAGAGGCATAACACTAACACCGGCTCCGAGATCACATAAAGCAGTTTTAACATAGTTTCTTTTGATGGAGTAAGGTATAGTAGGTACTCCTGGATCTCCTAGTTTCTTAGGTATTCCACCCTTAAAAGTGTAATTGGCAAGCATCGTGGAAATTTCAACTTCAGGTATCTTTCTTTTATTGGTGATAATATCTTTCATATACTTAGCATAAGGATTTGTTTTAAGCATATCAGTCAAACGCATACGCAAAAAGATAGGTCTAATCATTTCAGCAAAGTGCTCAAAATCCTCATCATCCTTTTTCTTGGATGGTTTAGGAAAAGGCATGGGTTTCTGAACCCATGGTTCTCTTTCTCTACCGTGCTTCCTAGCAACAAAGTCTCTCTTATCATAGCGTTGATTCTTTGATTGTGGGTTATCAAGATCAACACCAGGTTCAATCTCTACATTTGCTAGGTTGAGCATCATCATGAACATCATCATTAACATTATCACTAGGTTCAAGTTCATTACCAGATTGTGTCTCAGCATCATAAACAGAGATATCATTGAGATTCTCAGGTGTGTCAGCTACAGGTTCACTAGAAGCATGCAAAGTCCTATCATTTTTCTTTTTCTTCTTCTTAGAAGAACTAGGTGCATCTAAATTAGCTCTCTGAGAATCCTGCTCAGTTCTCTTAGGGTGGCCTTCAGGATACAAAGGTTCCTGAGTCATTTTACCACCTCTAGTCATAACTCTAACAACATTATCATTTTTCTTACTATTTAATTCATTGAGCAAATCATTTTGTGCTTTAAGTACTTGTTCTACTTGAGTAGTAACCATAGAAGCATGTTTACTAATGAGCTTCAATTCACCTTTAACTCCAGACATATAATCACTCAAGCGTTCAATCATATAAGCATTACGTTGCAATTCTCTACCAACATAAGCATTGAAGTTTTCTTGCTTCACAATAAAATTGTCAAACTCATCTAAGCATTGGCTAGCAGACTTATAACGAGGAATAACACCTTCATCAAATCTATAAAGAGAATATACCTTTACTACCTGTGTCGGGTTATCAAGACCATGTATTTCTTCAATAGGCGGTAAATTCTTAACATCTTCGGCTTTAATACCTTTTTATTTCATAGGTTTCTTTGCCTCTTGCATATCTTCAGGACTGAGAAACAGAACACCCCTTTTCTTCGGAGTTAGCTTAGGGGCTGGTTCAGGAAGTGTCCAATTATTTTCATTGGTCAACATATTATTCAATAGTAATTCAGCTTGATCAACTGTTCTTTCCCTAAAAACAGAACCAGCACAACTATCTAGGTCGTCTCTGGAAGCATCGGTTAGTCCATTATAAAAGAGATCAAGTATTTCATTCCTCTGAAGAGGATGATCAAGCATGGCATTAAGTAATTAGAGAAGCCTCCCCCAAGCTTGTAGGAGACTCTCTTATTCAATTTGCACAAAATTATATATTTATCGTAAGGCAGCTTGTTTCTTATGAGCGGGATAATATTTAGCAGAGAAGTAATAAATCATATCCTGGGGACTACGCACACAACCAGGATCAAGAGAATTAAAACAAGTCTTAGCATCACCCTTTAACGAGAACGGAAATAACTTATGGATATAGTAATAACGAATCTTTTCCTCGTTGGTAAACAGGGTGGCTATATCATTCAACTTAGTAAGATGTGCCACAATAGTTTCAGATTCATAGCCATGGAAAGGATCGATTTCAACCAAGGTAATTAACTCAGGATCAACAAAGAAATCATAATCCTTATCAGTAACAAAGATAGGTGAAGTAGCAAAAGCAAGGTCATATTTCATTCTAGCATTCAAAGACTTTTCTTCCAGCTTAGCTAATAATTTCTTAAGATCGTATCTATCGTTGCAAGCAAGAAAGTCTCTAGCAATTTCTTCATCCATAACATAACCCTCAGGAATAAGAGGCAATTCATATCTAGGGGGAGAATCTTCATTGTCACTTTCATCAATATTATCAGTTTCAATATTTGCATTCTCCCTAACCTTAGCAATTTATTCATCAAGAAATTCACTTAGTGGCACAGTATTATCAAGCATAGAAGTAGTTTCATCATACATAGTAGAAGTGGCATCATCAAGAACATGCGACATATCAGATTCAATAGCAGGAGTAGGTGTCGCAAGTTTACTCATAACAGAGGGTGAATCAAGTGCAGAGCTAGATGGTAGTTCCTTACCTCCCCTCGTAGTTGAGGGATAAATCTTGGTTTTTGAGTCTTTCAAGTTCTTCATAGTGATCAACAGATATAAATCCCAAGTGACTTAAAGAATATAGCTATGCTCCCCGGCAACGGCGCCAGAAAGTAGTCTTGATAACCCACAAGTGTAGGGGATCGCAACAGTTTTCGATGGTAAAGTATTCAACCCAAATTTATTGATTCGACACAAGGGGAGCCAAAGAATACTCTCAAGTATTAGCAGCTGAGTTGTCAATTCAACCACACCTGGAAACTTAGTATCTGCAGCAAGGTAATTTAGTAGCAAGGTAATGTGGAAGTAACGGTAACGGTAGCAAAAGTAGCGATACTAGTTTTGTGGTGATTGTAACAGTAGCAGCGGAAAAGTAAATAAGCAACTAGCAATATGTGAAAAGCTCGTAGGCATTGGATCAGTGATGGAGAATTATGTCGGATGCGATTCATCATGTAATAGTTATAACATAGGGTGACACAGAACTAGCTTCAGTTCATCAATGTAATGTAGGCATGTATTCCGAATATAGTCATACATGCTTATGGAAAAGAACTTGCATGACATCTTTTGTCCTACCCTCCCGTGGCAGCGGGGTCCTAATGGAAACTAAGGGATATTAAGGCCTCCTTTTAATAGAGTACCGAACCAAAGCATTAACACATAGTGAATACATGAACTCCTCAAACTACGGTCATCACCGGGAGTGGTCTCGACTATTGTCACTTCGGGGTCGCCGGATCATAACACATAGTAGGTGACTATTGACTTGCAAGATAGGATCAAGAACACACATATATTCATGAAAACATAATAGGTTCAGATCTGAAATGATGGCACTCGGGCCCTAGTGTCAAGCATTAAGCATGGCAAAGTCATAGCAACATCAATCTTAGAACATAGTGGATACTAGGGATCAAACCCTAACAAAACTAACTCGATTACATGGTAAATCTCATCCAACCCAGCACCGTCCAGCAAGTCTACGATGGGATTACTCACGCACGGCGGTGACCATCATGGAATTGGTGATGGAGGAAGGTTGATGATGACGATGGCGACTATCTCCCCTCTCCGGAGCCCCAAACGGACTCCAGATCAGCCCTCCCGAGAGAGATTAGGGCTTGGCGGCGGCTCCGTATCGTAAAACGCGATAATTCCTTCTCTCTATTTTTTCTCCTCGAAAGTGAATATATGGAGTCGGGGAAGACGTCGGTGGAGCAACAGGGGGCCCACGAGGCAGGGGGCGCACCCCCCATCCTCGTGGACAGGGTGTGGGCCCCCTAGTATGGTTCTTTCCGCAGATATTTTATATATATTCCAAAATAATTCTTCATTGAATTTCAGGTCATTCCGAGAACTTTTATTTCTGCACAAAAATAACACCATGGCAATTCTGCTGAAAACAGTGTCAATCTGGGTTTGTTCCATTCAAATCATGCCAGTTAGAGTCCAAAACAAGGGCAAACATGTTTGGAAAATAGATATGTTGGAGACGTATCACTCACCGAGATGGGATTGCAAACTCTCTGTTTCCTCTTCGCAACGTTTCGGTCTAACTGAGATGAGCGAATCGGTCCCACCGAGTTGGAATTGTAAACTCTCTGTTTCCTCTTTGTAACGTTTCGGTCTCATCGAGATGAGTGAATCGGTCCCATCGAGTTTGCCTGACCAATACTCTGTTAGCCTATTGCCAAAATCGGTCTCACCGAGTTTGTGTAATCGGTCATACTGAGTTGAGGTTTTTCCCTAACCCTAACGCATTGGTCTCACCGAGTTGATACTGTTAGTCCCACCGAAATGTCTGACATTCACATTTTGAAATGCTTCGGTCTGACCAAGTTCGTTTATTCGGTCTGACCGAGTTGGGTCAAATGTGTGTAATGGCTAGATTTTGTGTGGAGGCTATATATATACCCCTCCACCCCTTCTCCATCAGTGAGAGCCAAAAGAACGTGCCTACACTTCCACTATTCATTTTCTGAGAGGGAACCACTTGCTCATGTGCTGAGACCAAGATATTCCAATCCAACCACAAGAATCTTGATCTCTAGCCTTCCCCAAGTTGCTTTCCACTCAAATCTTCTTTGCACCATATATCCAAATCTGTGGGAGAGAGTTGAGTGTTAGGAGACTATCACTTGAATTACAAGAGCAAGGAGTTCATCATCAACATACCATTTATTACCTTTTGGAGAGTGGTGTCTCCTAGATTGGTTAGGTGTCACTTGGGAGCCTCCGACAAGATTGTGGAGTTGAACCAAGGAGTTTGTAAGGGCAAGGAGATCGCCTACTTCGTAAAGATCTACCCTAGTGAGGCAAGTCCTTCGTGGGCGACGGCCATGGTGGGATAGACAAGGTTGCTTCTTTGTGGACCCTTCATGGGTGGAGCCCTTGGTGGACTCGTGCAGCCGTTACCCTTCGTGGGTTGAAGTCTCCATGAACGTGGATGTACGATAGCACCACCTATCGGAACCACGCCAAAAACATCCATGTCTCCAATTGCGTTTGCACTCTCCAACCCCTCCCCTTACCTTCATATGCAATGCTTTACTTTTCGCTGCCACAAATCTAGAATTGCATGTGTAGGAAGATTGCTTGACTTGTGCTAAGTTGCTAAAATCCGCCAAAACTTAAAATTGGTAAAAGGCTATCTTTTTATTTGGTCAAGTAGTCTAATCACCCCCCTCTAGACATAATTTCGATCCTACACATGGGTAGGTGCAGGTTCCCGAGGAAGGCCCCAAAGGTTTTCTTTCCGGTGCAACGAGACCACGACAAAGAGCTCAGCAAGACAAATATCATCGCTTTGTTCTCCTTTTTCCTTGATTTCCATAGCTTTGGTGATCATAGCCTTAGTTTCACAACCTAGGAGAGTATGGCGTCTAGCGAGGGAAGTTACCACTGTAGAGGTCCTTACTTTGATGGTACTAATTTTGCTAGTTGGGATCATAAGATGAAAATGCATATTCTTGGACATAACCCCGCCGTTTGGGCTATTGTGTGTATTGGTTTGCAAGGTGAATTCTTCGATGGGAAGGAACCGAATCGTGAATCTACCACTGAAGAATTGAAGATGTTGCAATACAATGCTCAAGCTTGTGATATCCTCTTCAATGGATTGTGTCCCAAAGAATTCAACAAAATCAACTGTCTTGAGAATGCAAAGGAAATTTGGGATACTTTGATTGATATGCATGAAATTACCGACTCCGTCAAGGAATCCAAGTTGGATGTGTTTCAAAGTCAACTTGACAATTTCAAAATGAAAGACGGTGAAGGTGTCGCTGAAATGTACTCTAGGCTTCCTCTCATCACAAATGAGATTGCCGGCTTAGGAAGCAAAGAAATGATCGATAGATTCATCATCAAGAAGATCCTAAGAGCCTTGGATGGAAAATATGACACCGTGTGCACATTGATCCAAATGATGCCCAATTATAGAGACCTCAAGCCAACGGAAGTCATTGGTAGAATTGTTGATCATGAGATGTCACTTAAGGATAAAGAAGAGCTTCACAACAAGTCCAGTGGCGCTTACAAAGCTTCATGTGAGTCTCCTACATCATTAAGTGAGAAACAAGTCTTCAATGAAAAATTGAGCTTAATGGTGAAGAACTTCAACAAATTCTACAAGAATAGAAGCAAAGAAAAAAACTCCAAGTCAAGGTCCTACAATGATAAATTTCTAGTCGTGATCAGAATTGCTACAATTATGGGTGACCAGACACTACTCAAATGAGTGTACGGCTCCACACAAGAGAAGAGAAGACTCACCCAAAAGGAAAAATAAAAGAGATGAATCACCACCAAGAGAGAGAAGGAGTAGAGATGATCGTTATGAACAAAGACCCTCTCGTAGAAGCAAGGATTCGAAAAGGAAGGAAAAATCATCAAGGAGCTATACAAGACGAAGACATCAAGCTCGTGTTGGTGAATGGGTATCCGGTTCTGACTCCGATGACCACTCCGAGAGAAGCTATTAGTCTGACTCCAAAGATACTCAAGATGAAGGTGTTGCCGGAATTGCTCTTGTGTCATCCAACTCCTATGACATATTTGACTCACCAAATGAAGGAATTGGAAAATGCTTCATGGCTAAAGGCCCTAAGGTATCACACCCCGAATATCTTGATTTCAATAGTGATGAAGATGATTTGCTAGGAGATGATGATTTACTTGTTGGTAGCACTAGTGATGAAAATTATGATGAAATTGATATTAATCATGCTAATCAAGATAAAATGAATCACGATGATAAGGAGAAGATTGAGCGTCTAACTAAAGAACTAAACATTCTTAAGTTAGCTCATGAAACTACCTTAGAAGATCATCGAGAGCTTTTGAGGACTCATGAGAAGCTACGCTTTGAAAAGCTAAATCTAGATCAAGAGCATGAGTTCTTAAAAGCAATCAATGATGATCTTCGTAAGAAAAGTTCTTCTTACATTGCCAAGTGTTTACTCTTGTCTACCTACACACCACAAGTAAAATCTGGCAATAAGGACAAGAAAGATTCTCCCTCTAGTAGTAACATTAATCATGGTAAATCCAATGTTGTTGCTTCTGGTAGTTCTCTTGATTCCACTAATGATTCTCTTAGCCAAGTTACACTTGAGCAAGAAAATAGGTTATTGAAGGGAATTATAGAGAAAGATGTTTATAAGATCCTTGCTGGGACTAAGCAATTCAAGGAAATTGTACGCAAGCAAGGAAGGCACTGGAAGAATCAAGGTGTTGGTTTTGAACGAAAGTTCAATGCCAATGGAGTTGAGTGGGAAGAAGATCAATATCCCAAGACAAAGTTTGTTCCTCAACAAGAGAAGTATGATTCTACCTCCTTCAAGGGGACACAAGCCCAAGATGATCTTCCACCATAAGACCACAAACTATAAGGCAAGTACAAGCTTCAAGAAGAGATTGATGCATTTGAAGAAGCTCCTAAAGCCTTGGTCAAGTGGGTTCCCAAGACTATGTCAAGTTCTACTTCATCAAGTACATCTACAACTCCAAGGATTCCCATCAAGATGATGTGGACCCCGAAGAAGAATAACTAGAGAGTTCTTGAGGGTGACTCCGCCAACATACTTCACTCATATTTATAATGGCAAGGACAAGTGCAATCAACTTCCACATCTTGCACTAGTTAAAGGAGTCACAAACTCTCTTGTTGGTAAGACAAGGGACAAGGTAACCTAATGCTTTCATGGACATCATCTTGTGTGTAATCCACTCTATGTACATGGATATCTTTGTTTGTTCCTTGTGGGACTAACCCATGTAGGTATTGAAAGTGCAACTTGCTCCAATGGATTGCTCCAAATGATCTACATCAACATTGATCATCTACATCTTCAACACCTACATGAAGTCATCATCGCCAAAACCCAAGGTTAGTTCATCCCTCTTAGGGGGGATATCACATCTTGGGGGAGCTTTACTCTAATAAATGAGCTAAAGAAACTCTAATGGTGTGAACACAACAATGCTTTATGTAAAAGTGGTAACCCCACTTGTGCTACAACGATGAGTATGACCTATGATCAAATGTTCTCATTTGACTCCTAAGTCAATATACTCATATATAGATGACCTAGTCATCGCCAATTGCTTGATAGATGCTAGAGTGTATGTGCATGCTTTGGCACATATTTCATTTGCTATCTTATTGTGTGAGCATGTTGAGTGCATATTTTTTTCTCATTCGAGGACATCCATTTGTTGCTTTCATTTTTTGGCTTTACTCTTTTGCCAAATGGATGGACAAGAATGCCTAAGAACCCTGATGGGCCTCGAACCCCTCGTTGGTTACCCCAAGTGGAAGGTGTAAGATGCAGTATGTAGAAGTGTTTTCCCTTAGCAAAGATGCCAAGGATCGAATCCCCAGAGACTCCTAGGTTCAACAAGTAGGTGTCAACTGCTAACGGCGCGTATTAGCAATCAACGTGGACCTGCACACAGATACAAATAACTTTGCTCCCAACGAGTACAGAGAGGTTGTCAATCCCTCCGGCCTTGTAGTTCACAAAGGGTTAAAAGCAAATGATAGTAGTGAGAGATAATGTTTTGCAATAGTAAGTAAAAGCGAAAAAGTAAATAGCGGATGTGATCAATGATGGTAATATGGACCGGAGTCTCATGATGTTCACTAGTGATGTCTCTCTCCCAAAAGACGATAAAACAGCTATGTGAGGTAAACAAATTACAGCTGGGCAATTGACAGGACCACGAATGCAAACCAATGCTGATTACATTGCAAGAAAGGTTGAGGTTCAAAGCATGGGCGGTACGCCAAAGTAAGTAGACCGAAATCCATCAATATCTACTACTAATCATCCACCTTGAGATATCTATCCAGAACATCTCGCTGGTATTAAGTTGCGAGTCCCACCCATAGTGTAAACTCAATGCAACAGACAACTGCATTAAAAGAACTTTGCGTAAAGTAAACAATCCTTGCACCCGCGGGCACAAACACCGTTGTTTTCCCCCTTGTGGCAATAGCACATCCCCTAGACTCATGTTTCTGTCACTCAAGCTAGTCATCGAGGGGCATGAACCCACAATCGAGCATAACGTTCCCTCTTGGAGTCACTACGTATTACTTGGCCAAAGCAATAAATAACAACGGAGAACATGCAAGAATTACTTATGAACATAAATATAAAAGAGGTAGATCAAATATATTACTCAAGATCAATCTGAACATAATCTCATAATCCATCGGATCCCAGCAAACTCAACATAGCAACAGCATAAGGATTACATATGTGCCTCGATCATGTAGGGCAGCTCACGAGGACTAATTAGTGAAGCACAAGAACGGGAGGAGAACATCACATAGCTACTGGTCATGGACTCATGGTCCAAGGGAGACTACTCATGACTCATCCGGGAGGCGTCCATGGTGGTGGAGAAGCTCCCGGTGGTGATCCTCCCCTCCGGCAGGGTGCCGGGAAGAGTTCTCCTGGTGCTCCCGATCTTGGAAGCGGCGGCGGCAGCGGAACAGAGATGGGATCGCGAAAAGAGTTCCTCTTCTGAGGGTTTCGGAGGACGCTTTAAATATATGCCAAAGGGGGGCATCGGGGAAGCTTCGGGGGGCCCAGGCGCCCCCCCCCCCCCGGCGCGGCCCAGGGGGGGCGCGCCGCCAGGGTGCCTGGAGCCCTGGTGCCCCCCCCCCTCGGCTGTCCTTCGGACGCACGGTAGTTTCCGGAACGCTGATTTTTTATATAATTTTTCTGGATTTTTCCTGGCAGTTCTCGTAACGTGAAAACCTGAAATACAAAAACAGCCGAAAATAGAAACTAGCACTGGGGTGCACTGGATTAGTAAGTTAGTCCAAATATGATCAAAAGTGTATGGAAGTGTATGAATATCATAGCAATATCACCCAAAAGTGGCATGGAGCAAGCAGAAATTATAGATACGTTTTGGACGTATCAACATCCCCAAGCTTAATTCCTGCTCGTCCTCGAGTAGGTAAATGATAACAAGAATAATTTCTGTGGTGACATGCTATTAACCATATAGGACTTTTTATAGTCATATGACAAAAGCTTACTGAGACAATGATTCTATAGTAATTAAGTTGCCTCATGAGAAAATCACAAATGACTGAAAGTTTTACAACATGACATTGAAGCATCAAAAAGATTTGCAATGAATATGATGTGCAAATATGATAAAGTGATATCTAGCTTGCCCCCTTTAGTGAAGCAAAACATAAATGCAGGGGCACCTTCAACGTTTAAGTGATGACTAGATACAATGATTTCAAAATAAACGATATCACAATCATGCAACAGACAATGCTACTTTGGGACAATGCACATTACACTCAGAATGACAATCATGCTCTCAGTAGTTGGTGCTTGAAGAAATGGTTATGTTCTAGAGCTTTTTATTTTGAAAACATGGAAGCAATTTTGTCAACGGTAGTAGCACTTCATATGTGTCATGCATAAGACATCCTATAAGTTGCAAGCCTCATGCATCGAATACCAATAGTGCTCGCACCTTGTCCTAATTAGCTCGGATTTCCATGGGTTATCATTGCATTACATATGTTTCAACCAAGTGTCACAAAGGGGTACCTCTATGCCACCTATACAAAGGTCCAAGGAGATAAATCGCATTTGATTTCTCGTTTTTGATAGATCTCAACTTGAGGACATCCATACCGGGACAACATAGAAAATAGATGATGGACTCCTCTTTAATGCATAAGCATATTCTCATAAGAGATTGAGGATTAATGTCCAAGCTAAAACTTCCACCATGATGCATGGCTTTGGTTGGCGGCCCAATGTTCTTCTCTAACAATATGCATACTCATTCAACCCATGGCAAATCACCCTTACTTCAGACAAGACGAACATGCATAGCAACTCACATGATATTCAACAAAAGTGTGACAGTTGATGGCGTCCCCAGAAACATGGTTATCGCTCAGCAAGCAACTTATAAGAAATAAGATACATAAGCAACATATTCTTTACCACAATAGTTTTTAAGCTACTTTCCCATGAGCTATGTATTGCAAGGTTAGTCTTAGTACAGGTGGAGGTTAGCAAAAGACTGGGAGCAACCAACTAAGAGAGCAATGACGGTCATAATCATGCAGAGCGACAAAGCAATATTGAATCAGGCATGGTAGTTATATCGCTACTCAGAAATAAAAGATCATCAAGGCTTGACAGACTTTCTTTACAGTCTTAAATATGCGTGAGCATACGCCAAGTCAATCAAAAAAAATTCTCGAAAGAAGATATTACTGAACCATACCACATCATTGGCAAACAAATCAAGTTGGTATTCCAATAACACATTGGGAATCCCCCAGCTATTTGAGACTAACCATAAGAAAACCTGAACTACTAAGTGCCATTATGCATGTAGCATCTTTATCATAGACATATTAACCAATGCAACGGAAGCAAACTCTCTTAATAAGGTGAGCATGATAATTAAAGAGAGTTCAAGCAACCAACTAAACAAAAGCTCTTTGAAAAGATAAGCATGAATACTAAGAGCAGAGCATGATAGTAGCTATTAAAAGACAAAGAACACACACAGCAATGATAGACATGAAAATTCTATGTTATGTTCTAGGTAGAAGTGGAGCGTGTTTCTCTCCCACATAAAGAATGTTGAGTTCCGACTTGTTATGAAAAACTAAAAAGAAAACTAAAAGCAAGACGCTCCAAGCATAGCACATAACACATGAAGTGATAAAAATATAGCGAAACGAAAGACGAACTGATAATGTTGATGGAGAAGGGGATGCACGGGGGCATTCCCCAAGCTTAGACGCTTGAGTCTCCTTGAATATTTCTTGGGGGTGCACGGGGGCATCCCCAAGCTTGAGCGCTTGACACTCCTGAATCTTTTTATCATCTTCCCTCGCACACTTGAAAACTCCCTTCATACATAACTCATCATAATCTGATTAGCGAGGTTAGTACCCTTAATAAAATAATTATACCTTGCTGGAAATAAAGATATTCTTGAAGTTCTACTGTTTCTCAAGATTGCCAAAAGGTTTTTGCAAAGAAAAAGCAAGCTCTTGATTTGCAAAATGAAGGAAAGGCAAAACAGGACAGAATCTGTGAAAAACAGAACAGCAGGTAGTAATCGATTTGTTCGGGGCACTTCTGCAACTCAAATCAAAAAACTCAGAACAGATGCACGAAAGACAATTATATAGAGAACGCTGTCGAAAAAATTCAGACCAAAAAGATGATCTGGTGATTTTATACGAATTTTTCTATCCAAGGACAGAATCTGTTTCCTGGACAGCACCTCACAACTTTTGAACTTTCTAGCAATCAGAGGCTATACTTGGCACAAATATGAAAAGCAAAGATACATTGATGATGCTACAGCAGTAAACAACATCAAGACACAACAAAAGCAAAAAATTTATTCATGTGGGCTGCCTCCCAAAAGCGCTTTCTTTTATGCCTTTAAGCTAGGCATAATGCATAGAGGAATCAATAACCATCATGATAATCGGAGTTATAAATTGATTCATATGGTTCCTCAACAAGTTCACTCTTGTTCCTTCTAGGAAAGGGGTACACACCTTTTGCCTTCTCGCGTAAGCGGATTTGTCCCTTACCTATATCGATGAAGCCTTTTACCGCTCGGAGGAAGTCCCTTCCAAGCACTATATTTCCTTGGTTTGGCTCCATGATGAAGAAATCAATCATTGCAATCCCTTTAAGGAATTTAACTGGCACGCCTTTTATTCTTCCCTGGATTTCAGAAATATCTCCATTAGTGTGTTCATGATAAGATGATAGTATATCTATGTTAAATTTTAAAGAATCATGAACAATTTTTGGCATAGTAGAAACCATAGATCCAATATCACAATAAGCAAGGAAGTCTTGATTAGAGATGCTAATCCTAACAAGAGGCTCCCAGTCATTATCTATTTCCAAAATATCTCTCTTATTGGGTTTGGGTTTCTCTACCTTCATTAAGTCTAGAGCATCCATTCTCTTTTCAATAGTAGCAAGTCTATCTATGACAGCATCAAGATTATGATCATAAACAAAGTAACTAGATAGACCATGTATAATTTCAAGAGCTCTAGCTTCATCACACTCTAGGAAATCTCCCTCGGCTATAATGTCAAGAGAGTGTTTACACCATTTAAAAATACCCTGGTAAAAATTCCTAAGCACAATTTTTTTAGGTATCCAAGGCATAATTCTCCTATGTGCATCAGAAATTCTGTCCCATGCCTTCTTTATATTTTCTCCATCCCTTTGATGGAAATCTAGAACTTCTGATTCCCTCAAAGCACCATATCCTGACACGTTTGGCTAAACAGAATGGACTACTAACAGAAAGGTAAATAATTTTTTTTGTGATTTTTGATAAAAGATACTAAAGCAAAAACTAAAAGATAAACTAACAAGACTAAAAAGCAAAGGTAAAAGATAGCGTGCAACTCCCCTATCCTGAAGAGTGGAGTCCCTGGCAACGGCGCCAGAAAATAATCCTTGATGGGCCTCGAACCCCTCGTTGGTTACCCCAAGTGGAAGGTGTAAGATGCAGTATGTAGAAGTGTTTTCCCTTATCAAAGATGCCAAGGATCGAATCCCCATAGACTCCTAGGTTCAACAAGTAGGTGTCAACTGCTAACGGCGCGTATTAGCAATCAACGTGGACCTGCACACAGATACAAATAACTTTGCTCCCAACGAGTACAGAGAGGTTGTCAATCCCTCCGGCCTTGTAGTTCACAAAGGGTTAAAAGCAAATGATAGTAGTGATAGATAATATTTTGCAATAGTAAGTAAAAGCGAAAAAGTAAATAGCGGATGTGATCAATGATGGTAATATGGACCGGAGTCTCATGATGTTCACTAGTGATGTCTCTTTCCCAAAAGATGATAAAACAGCTATGTGAGGTAAACAAATTACAGCTGGGCAATTGACAGGACCACGAACGCAAACCAATGCTGATTACATTGCAAGAAAGGTTGAGGTTCAAAGCATGGGCGGTACGCCAAAGTAAGTAGACCGAAATCCATCAATATCTACTACTAATCATCCACCTTGAGATATCTATCCAGAACATCTCGCTGGTATTAAGTTGCGAGTCCCACCCATAGTGTAAACTCAATGCAACAGACAACTGCATTAAAAGAACTTTGCGTAAAGTAAACAATCCTTGCACCCGCGGGCACAAGCACCGTTGTTTTCCCCCTTGTGGCAACAGCACATCCCCTAGACTCATGTTTCTATCACTCAAGCTAGTCATCGAGGGGCATGAACCCACAATCGAGCATAACGTTCCCTCTTGGAGTCACTACGTATTACTTGGCCAAAGCAATAAATAACAACGGAGAACATGCAAGAATTACTTATGAACATAAATATAAAAGAGGTAGATCAAATATATTACTCAAGATCAATCTGAACATAATCTCATAATCCATCGGATCCCAGCAAACTCAACATAGCAACAGCATAAGGATTACATATGTGCCTCGATCATGTAGGGCAGCTCACGAGGACTAATTAGTGAAGCACAAGAACGGGAGGAGAACATCACATAGCTACTGGTCATGGACTCATGGTCCAAGGGAGACTACTCACGACTCATCCGGGAGGCGTCCATGGTGGTGGAGAAGCTCCCGGTGGTGATCCTCCCCTCCGGCAGGGTGCCGGGAAGAGTTCTCCTGGTGCTCCCGATCTTGGAAGCGGCTGCTGCGGCGGAACACAGATGGGATCGCGAAAAGAGTTCCTCTTCTGAGGGTTTCGGAGGACGCTTTAAATATATGCCAAAGGGGGGCATCGGGGAAGCTTCGGGGGGCCCAAGCGCCCCCCCGGCGCGGCCCAGGGGGGCGCCGCCAGGGCGCCTGGAGCCCTGGTGCCCCCCCCCCCCGGCTGTCCTTCGGACGCACGGTAGTTTCCGGAACGCTGATTTTTTATATAATTTTTCTGGATTTTTCCTGGCAGTTCTCGTAACGTGAAAACCTAAAATACAAAAACAGCCGAAAACAGAAACTGGCACTGGGGTGCACTGGATTAGTAAGTTAGTCCAAATATGATCAAAAGTGTATGGAAGTGTATGAATATCATAGCAATATCACCCAAAAGTGGCATGGAGCAAGCAGAAATTATAGATACGTTTTGGACGTATCAAACCCCCTCTAGCTATCTATGCTTTTCTTGTCTCAAACTCTATTCATGCTACATCACAAAATTTGATCAAGTCAGATTCGAACCCTCTGAGTGAGGAGCACTTGGAGTCACCGATTTGTCATAGACTTAAACTTCCAAAACGTCTCAGTGCATTTCGGTCTGACCGATTCATCCCTTTCGGTCATACCGAGTCCATTAAGTTGATCTAGGTTTACAATCTCGGTGCAACCAATTAGAACACTTCGATCACACCAAGTTGCGGTAACTGCTAGCAGTTCTGCATCTCAGTACCACCGAGTTGTTCCACTTGGTCACACCGACAGGGTCTGGATATAAATACCCACGGGCCGAACTTTGGAAAAAAATCGAATCTTTTCACCCGCGCCCGTCCAGCTCTGCGGACTTGAGGTCTCCGGATCGTCTCCTTATGGCCAGCAACCCTGTGCCGCTTGTCTCCGCTGCCGTCAACGGGAATCTCCACCGCCGTTGTCATCGTAGCGAACTCATCGCCGAGTTAGGGTATGAGTTTGATCCTTTGTGCTTTCTCAATTCGATTCTTATCACAAAGTCAATGACATGTTTCTTGCCACGTTTGAGATCATCCTATCCAGAGAAAACTCCTTTTAGATTAGATTTGATTCAAAATTTTAGGGTTAGGTTTCCGCTGAACTCACCTCGGACCGACCGAGTTGTAGAAATCGGTCTCACCGATTTGGCTTAGGCCATTGCACTTGTAACTTTCGGTCTGACCGAAACTTACAAATCGGTGTGACGGAGTTCAACTCTCAGTGAGACCATAGCAATCTCGGAGTCACTGAACCGTGTCTCAGTCTGACCGATTTCACCAGTTTAGACTCTAAAAGTTGCTTCGGTGTCACCGAGTTTAACAAATCGGTAGCTCCGAAATGCTTTCTGTAGAAACCTAAAACTAAGTTTGTGACTCAATTGTTTTGCAAAATCTCTACACTTTGTGATGCTCATCCACTCTACCTCAACTATATCTATTCACAGGGTCAGCTTGCAGTTTCAGTTTTTTCTGAAGGCAGTGACTGCCAGAACAGGTCAGTGGAGAAGGCATATCTCAGTGAGGGCTCTAGTCCCTCAAACAGCAGCTACTATGAGAGCAACATAAGCATTCTAAGAAATCTTCCAAAGGCTGCCAGCAAGACAAGGAAGAAGAAAAATTCCGACAGTGAGGATGAAGACTTTGTGGCTCGTGAGTAAGTCACTTCAAAGAAGAAGGTTGTCAACAAGGAGTATGGCACTGCTGCTGCAACCAAGCCTGGGTTGCACAAGAAAGCTCCACCCAAGAGAGTGCCAATGTCAAAAGCCAGATCTTCCACACAAGAAACCATGGTGTTTACTCTTGAAACAAGAGATGATGAGCCAGCTGGAACAAAGAAGAGAGCTAGGAAGACTACTACCAAAGTGATTGGCAAGCCATCTATGAGAGATGATGCTGATGATGATGCAGATGAGCCTATTGCACCTACTGCAAAGACTCATAAGCTGATGGGGGATGCCATCAAAGCCAGGGCTGCTCCATCCAAGCCCAAAGCTGCCCCAAGGCTTCAGCACCCAAGAGATCCACCAGGACATTTTTGCAGCTGAGAAGAACAAGGCCCCAGGGTCAGATGTTCCAGAAGAAGAACAAGATCAAGAAGAGGAATCCTCAGATGATGATGAGTCTATGATGCTCAGGAAGCTTAAGAAAAAAATTCCAGATCATAATGATGTCCATCTTGTAGCTGAAAACATGAAACTGAGAAAGGATGCATGTCTGAGACTTTGGAGACAGACTGATCCATATGCTACTAGGAGGAGAACTGTTGTGGACTACAGATTTCACACCAAGGAACAACGGGACTTCTATGAGACAATGTTGTTGGAAAAGAAGCCCATTGTTTGTGACATGAAGTGGGTTGAGTGGAAATACATTGACAAGCATGTTGATTTCTTTCCAGGTGTGCATGAAAGCTTCAGGCAGAATGAGGTTGACAAGTTTGTCAGAAAGAAACTGACCAGATGGAACGATGAGATGATCATGCAATTCTACTCCACTGCTCATTTCTATCCAGATGTGAGAATTTTATGGATGACTGAGGGAACCAGATACCAATCAATAGTTGTTGAATGGGCAAGTTTGATCAATGCCCCCAAGGACGATGACAATGACACGGATGTGTATGCCAAGCCTAGGAAGGATCATGACTCTATGGAAAACATGTACAAGCCAATTCCTAACAAAGACTTGAAGACTCACAAGCTTGGCTCTATATATCAGCTGATGTCTGGACTGACCACTATCAACACCATATTGAGGCACACCTTGTTTCCCAATTCAAGAGATCATAGGATGATCCGAGGTCACTCCATTAACTTGCTCCACATGTTTGATGTTCCAGAAAAGTTCAAGGTCATGAGCCTGATTGTGGAGACAATCAAGAGGACAACATCAGACCAAAAGAGGTCTTCTGGATATGCCCCTCACATTCAGATGTTGATCAACTCCACGTTGGAGAAAGGGACATATCTGCTTGACAAGAGGCATCTACCTCTTAGGCCCGAATTTGAGGACAATGAAGTTGTCATGGATGCATCCCATCCTACATCTGTTGAAGGCCAAGATAAGATTGCACAAGCAAAGGCAGCAAAGCTAGCAAGTGCTTCTGGAGTTCCCAAGACCAAGCAAGATCAACTTAGTTATCTTCTTGAGGCCACTCTGAGGATTGAGAAGAGTTTGGCCAACTTGACTTGGAATCAAGCGAGTCCTGAGAGGATCATTGAGACTAAGTTATATGATCTAGATGTGAATGTCACTGAGATCCAGACTGTTGTGGAGAAGCTCAAGGAAGATGTTGAGGATAGAGATACAACCAATGCTTTTCAGAGAGTCCCGAGAGGACCAAGATCTTCAGTTGTGCCAGTTGTTGAGCCCAGGCCTACACTATCAGCTCATGCAGCCACTGCCACATTGTTGGGGAACGTTGCATGGAAAACAAAAATTTTTCTCTACGTTCACCAAGATCAATCTAGTAGATGCAACTACGAGGGGAGAGTAGGATCCACATACCCTTGTAGATCGCTAAGCGGAAGCGTTATGAACGCGGATGATGGAGTCGTACTCGTCGCGATTCAGATCGCCGAAGACCTAGCACCGAAGCAACGGTGCCTCCGCGTTCTTCACACGTACGGCTCGGGGACGTCTCCTCCTTCTTGATCCAGCAAGGGGTGGAGGAGAGGTTGATGGAGAACTGGCAGCACGACGGCGTGGTGGTGATGGTGGAGGAGAATTCCAGCAGGGCTTCGCCTAAGCACCGCGGGAGAAGAAGATGTTGTGGGAGAGGGAGGGCAGCACCGAGGCACAAACTGTGTTGGCTGCCCTCCCTTTGCCCCACTATATATAGGGGGGGTGGAGAGGTGAGGGCGCCCTAGGGTTTCCCCCTAGGGGGCCGGCGGCCAGGGCAAGGGGGGGCGGCGGCCAAGGCAGGGGGGGCGGCGGCCAGGGCCAGGCCCTAGGGTTTCCCCCCCTAGGTGCCTTGCCCCCCAAGGCTAGGGGGTGCGGCCACCCTAGAGGGGTCCACCCCCCTTGGCGCACAAGGAGAGGGCCCAGGGGGGGGCGCACAGCCCCCTGAGGGCTGTGGTGTTCCCCCTTGTGGCCCATTAGGCCCAGAACTGCTTCCGGACCCCCGAAACCCCTTTCCGGTACTCCGCCGATTTCCCGATGCTCCCCGGAACATTTCCGGACTCCGAAACCTTTCATCCTATATATCAATCTTCGTCTCCGGACCATTCCGGAGACCCTCGTCATGTCCGGGATCTCATCCGGGACTCCGAACAACCTTCGGTAACCATACACTTTTCTCACTAACAACCCTAGCGTCACCGAACGTTAAGTGTGTAGACCCTGCGGGTTCGGAAACCATGTAGACATGACCGAGACACTCCCAGGTCAATAACCAATAGCGGGATCTGGATACCCATATTGGTTCCCACATGTTTCTCGATGATCTCATCGGATGAACCACGATGTCAAGGATTCAGGCAATCCCGTATACAGTTCCCTTTGTCTCGTCGGTATGTTACTTGCCCGAGATTCGATCGTCGGTATCTCTATACCTAGATCAATCTCGTTACCGGCAAGTCTCTTTTCTCGTTACCGTAATACATAATCCCGTGACCAACTTCTTAGTCACTTTGAGCTCATTGAGATGACGTATTACCGAGTGGGCCCGGAGATACCTCTCCGTCACACGGAGTGACAAATCCCAGTCTTGATCCATGTCAACTCAACAGACACCCTCGGAGATACCTGTAGAGTACCTTTATAGTCACCCAGTTACGTTGTGACGTTTGGTACACACAAAGCACTCCTACGGTGTCAGTGAGTTACATGATCTCATGGTCATAGGAACTTATACTTGACATGCAGAAAACTATAGCGATAACTGACACGATCAAAAGCTATGTTAACGTTTGGGTCTCGTCCATCACATCATTCTCCTAATGATGTGATCCCGTTATCAAATGACAACTCATGTCTATGACCTGGAAACTGCGGTCATCTTTGATCAACGAGCTAGTCCTGTAGAGGCTCACTAGGGACACAAAGTCTGTCTATTCATCCACACGTGTATCTGAGTTTCCAATCAATACAATTATAGCATGGATAATAAACGATTACCATGAACAAGGAAATATAATAATAACTCTTTTATTATTGCCTCTAGGGCATATTTCCAACAGTCTCCCACTTGCACTAGAGTCAATAATCTAGCATTACAAGGTAATGAATCTAACACCCATAGAGTCTTGGTGTTGATCGTGCTTAGCACGTGGAAGAGGCTTAGTCAACGGATCTGCAACATTCAAATCCGTGTGTACTTTGCAAATGTTTATGTCCTCCTCCTTGACCGAATCGCGGATGGAATTGAAGCGTCGCTTTATGTGTCTGGTCCTCTTGTGAAACCTTGGTTCCTTGGCTAGAGCAATGGCACCAGTGTTGTCACAGAACAGAGTCATTGGGTTCAGTGCACTAGGCACAACTCCAAGATCTGTCATGAACTCCTTCATCCAGACACCTTCCTTTGCCGCCTCCGAGGCAGCTATATACTCCGCTTCACATGTAGAATCAGCTACCACGCTCTGCTTGGAACTGCACCAGCTTACCGCTCCCCCGTTGAGAATATATACGTATCCGGTTTGAGACTTAGAGTCATCCGGATCAGTGTCAAAGCTTGCATCGACGTAACCCTTTACGACGAGCTCTTGATCACCTCCATACATGAGAAACATATCTTTAGTCCTTTTCAGGTACTTCAGGATATTCTTGACCGCTGTCCAGTGATCCATACCAGGATTACTTTGAAACCTTCCGGCCATACTTATGGCAAGGCTGACATCTGGTCTTGTGCACAGCATTGCATACATGATAGAGCCTATGGCTGAAGCATAGGGGACGACACTCATCTTTTCTCTATCTTCCGCAGTCACTGGGCATTGAGTCTTACTCAACTTCGTACCTTGCAATACCGGCAAGAACCCCTTCTTGGATTGATCCATTTTGAACTTCTTCAAAACTTTATCAAGGTATGTGCTTTGTGAAAGTCCTATCAAGCGTCTTGATCTATCTCTATAGATCTTGATGCCCAATATGAAAGCAGCTTCACCGAGATCTTTCATCGAAAAACTCTTGTTCAAATACCCCTTCACGCTATCCAAAAATTCTATATTGTTTCCAATCAGCAATATGTCATCCACATATAATATTAGAAACGCTATAGAGCTCCCACTCACTTTCTTGTAAATACAAGCTTCATTGTAAACTTGTATGAACCCAAACGCTTTGATCACCTCATCAAAACGAAGATTCCAACTCCGAGATGCTTGCACCAGCCCATAAATGGAACGCTGGAGCTTGCATACTTTGTCAGCATTCTCTGGATCGACAAAACCTTTTGGTTGCATCATATACAACTCTTCCTTAAGAAAACCGTTAAGGAACGCTGTTTTGACATCCATCTGCCAAATTTCATAATCGAAATATGCAGCTATTGCTAACATGATTCAGACGGATTTAAGCATCGCTACGGGTGAGAAAGTCTCATCGTAGTCAATCCCTTGAACTTGTGAAAAACCCTTTGCCACAAGTCGAGCTTTATACACGGTGACATTACCGTCAGCGTCCGTCTTCCTCTTAAAAATCCATTTGTTCTGAATGGCCTTCCGCCCTTCAGGTAATACTTCCAAAGTCCATACTTTGTTTTCATACATGGATCCCATCTCGGATTTCATGGCCTCTAACCATTTGTCGGAATCTGGGCCCACCATCGCTTCTCCATAGCTCGTAGGTTCACCGTTGTCTAACAACATGACCTCCAAGACAGGGTTACCATACCACTCAGGTGCAGTGCGTACCCTTGTCGACCTACGAGGTTCAGTAGTGACTTGATCAGAAGCTTCTTGATCATAATCATTGGCTTCCTCTTCAACCTCTGCAGGCTCCACAAAAACATCTTTCTGTGCTGCGCTACTTTCTGGTTGAAGCAGAGGTTCAATAACCTCATCAAGTTCTACCTTCCTCCCACTCAATTCTTTCGAGAGAAACTCTTTCTCGAGAAAGGATCCGTTCTTAGCAACAAACACTTTGCCCTCGGATCTGAGATAGAAGGTGTACCCAACTGTTACTTTTGGGTATCCTATGAAGACACATTTGTCCGCTTTGGGTTCGAGCTTTTCTGGCTCAAGCCTTTTGACATAAGCATCGCAACCCCAAACCTTGAGAAAAGACAACTTCGGTTTCTTACTAAACCATAGTTCATACGGTGTTGTCTCAACGGACTTAGATGGAGCCCTATTTAAAGTGAATGCAGCTGTCTCTAACGCATATCCCCAAAACGATAGTGGCAAATCGGCAAGAGACATCATAGAACGTACCATATCTAATAGGGTTCGATTACGACGTTCGGACACACCATTACGCTGTGGTGTTCCAGGTGGCGTCAACTGTGAAACAATTCCACATTTTCTTAAGTGATCACCAAACTCATAACTCAGATATTCTCCCCCTCGATCAGATCGTAGGAACTTGATCTTCTTGTTACGATGATTTTCAACTTCACTCTGAAATTGCTTGAACTTTTCAAAAGTTTCAGACTTATGCTTCATCAAGTAAATATACCCATATCTACTTAAGTCGTCAGTGAAGGTGAGAAAATAACGATATCCACTGCGCGCCGTTACACTCATCGGACCGCACACATCAGTATGTATGATTTCCAATAAGTCACTTGCCCGTTCCATTGTCCCTGAAAACGGGGTCCTTGTCATCTTGCCCATGAGGCACGGCTCGCACGTGTCAAGTGATTCAAAATCAAGAGACTCCAGAAGTCCATCAGCATGGAGCTTCCTCATGCGTTTCACGCCGATATGACCGAGACGGCAGTGCCACAAGAAAGTGGTATTATCTTTATCTACTCTACATCTTTTGGCATCAATGTTATGAACATGTGTATCATCACTATCGAGATTCAACAAGAATAAACCCCTAACTTCGGGTGCATGACCATAAAAGATATTACTCATATAAATAGAACAACCATTATTCTCTGTCTTAAATGAGTAACCGTCTCGCAATAAACAAGATCCAGATATAATGTTCATGCTTAACGCAGGCACTAAATAACAATTATTCAGGTTCATTACTAATCCCGATGGTAATCGAAGAGCGAGCGTGCCGACGGCGATCACATCAACCTTGGAACCGTTTCCCACGCGCATCGTCACTTCGTCCTTCGCCAGCCTCCGTTTATTCCGCAGTTCCTGTTTAGAGTTGCAAATGTGAGCAACCGAACCGGTATCAAATACCCAGGCACTACAACGAGAGTTGGTAAGGTACACATCAATAACATGTATATCACATATACCTTTGTTGTTGTTGGCCCCCTTCTTGTCCGCCAGATACTTGGGGCAGTTCCGCTTCCAGTGGCCATTTCCCTTGCAATAGAAACACTCAGTCTCTGGCTTGGGCCCAGCCTTGGGTTTCTTCACTGGATTAGCAACTGCTTTGCCACCCTTCTTAGAGTTACCCTTCTTGCCCTTGCCATTCTTCTTGAAACTGGTGGTCTTATTGACCATCAACACTTGATACTCCTTCTGGATGTCTGCCTCAGCGACTTTCAGCATCGAAAACAGCTCGGCGATGGTCTTGTTCATCCCTTGCATGTTATACTGCTGCACGAAGCTCTTGTAGCTTGGAGGGAGTGACTGGAGAATTCTGTCAATGATAGCCTCATCCGGGAACACAAGTCCCAGATCAGCTATGCGGGTATAGTACCCAGACATCTTCAGTAAGTGCTCACTGACAGACGAATTCTCCTCCATCTTGCAAGCGAAGAATTTATCGATGGTCTCATACCTCTCGATCTTAGCATTCTTCTCAAAGATGAACTTCAACTCCGTGTACATCTCATATGCACCATGACGTTCAAAACGTCTTTGAAGTCCTCCTTCCAAGCCGTACAACATGGCACACTGCACTATCGAATAGTCATCCGAACGCGTCTGCCAGACGTTCATAACGTCCGCAGAGGCTCCAGGAGCGGGGGGGTCACCTAGCGGTGCATTTAGGACATAAACCTTTTGGGCAGCTGTGAGGAAGATCCTCAGATTGCGGAGCCAGTCCACAAAGTTGCTCCCGTCATCTTTCAGTTTAGCTTTCTCTAGGAACGCATTAAAATTCAGGGGAGCTACTGCGCGAGCCATCTACAACCAAAATTTGCAAAGACATTTTAGACTATTGTTCATGATAAGTGAGTTATTACCTAATCAAATTAATTATAACTCCCACTCAAATTGACATCCTTCCGGTCATTCGAGCGTGACATGATCCAAATTCACCAACCCAAGTCCGATCATCACGTGAGATGAGGTGGTGTCAATGGTGAACATCAACATGTTGATCATATCTACTATATGACTCATGCTCGACCTTTCGGTCCTCCATGTTCCGAGGCCATGTCTGTACATGCTAGGCTCGTCAAGTCTAACCCGACTGTTCTGCACGTGCAAAACTGGCTTGCACCCGTTGTATGCGAACGTAGAGTCTATCACACCCGATCATCACGTGGTGCTTCGAAACGACGAACCTTCGCAACGGCGCACACTCGGGGGGAACACAATTTTATCTTGAAATTTTAGTGAAGGATCACCTTATAATGCTACCGTCGTCCTAAGCAAAATAAGATGCATAAAAGGATTAACATCACATGCAAATCATAAGTGACATGATATGGCCATCAACTCGTGCTTTTGATCTCCATCTCCAAAGCACCGGCATGATCTCCATCGTCACCGGCGCCTCACCATGATCTCCATCATCATGATCTCCATCATCGTGTCGCCATCGGGGTTGTCGGCGCCCACCATGCTCTTACTACTATTGCTACCGTTTAGCGATAAAGTAAAGCATTACAAAGCGCTTAATGATTGACACGCAGGTCATACAAAAATTAAAGACAACCCTATGGCTCCTGCCGGTTGCCGTATGCATCGACATGCAAGTCGATATTAACTATTACAACATGATCATCTCATACATCAAATATAATTCATCATGTCATTGGCCATATCATATCACATGCATACCCTGCAAAACAAGTTAGACGTCCTCTAATTTGTTGTTGCATGTTTTACGTGGCTGCTATGGGTATCTAGCAAGAACGCTTCTTACCTACGCAAAACCACAACGGTGATATTCAAGTTGCTATTTAACCTTCTACAAGGACCGCCTTGTTCTATTCCGATTCAACTAAGATAGGAGAGACAGACACCCGCCAGCCATCTTATGCAACAAAAGTCACATGTCTGTCGATGGAACCGGTCTCATGTACGTGGACATGTAAAGTTGGTCCGGGCCGCTTCATCCTATAATACCGCTGAATCAAGAAAGACTAAGGAGGGCAGCAATTTAAACATCAACGCCACAAACCCTTTTGTGTTCTACTCGAGAAAGCATCTACGCAAGATCCTAGCTCATGATGCCACTGTTGGGGAACGTTGCATGGAAAACAAAATTTTTTTCTCTACGTTCACCAAGATCAATCTAGTAGATGCAACTACGAGGGGAGAGTAAGATCCACATACCCTTGTAGATCGCTAAGCGGAAGCGTTATGAACGCGGATGATGGAGTCGTACTCGTCGCGATTCAGATCGCCGAAGACCTAGCACCGAAGCAACGGTGCCTCCGCGTTCTTCACACGTACGGCTCGGGGACGTCTCCTCCTTCTTGATCCAGCAAGGGGTGGAGGAGAGGTTGATGGAGAACCGGCAGCACGACGGCGTGGTGGTGATGGTGGAGGAGAATTCCAGCAGGGCTTCGCCTAAGCACTGCGGGAGAAGAAGATGTTGTGGGAGAGGGAGGGCAGCACCGAGGCACAAACTGTGTTGGCTGCCCTCCCTTTGCCCCACTATATATAGGGGGGTGGAGAGGTGAGGGCGCCCTAGGGTTTCCCCCCTAGGGGGCCGGCGGCCAGGGCAAGGGGGGGCGGCGGCCAAGGCAGGGGGGGGCGGCGGCCAGGGCCAGGCCCTAGGGTTTCCCCCCCTAGGTGCCTTGCCCCCCAAGGCTAGGGGGTGCGGCCACCCTAGAGGGGTCCACCCCCCTTGGCGCACAAGGAGAGGGCCCAGGGGGGGCGCACAGCCCCCTGAGGGCTGTGGTGTTCCCCCTTGTGGCCCATTAGGCCCAGAACTGCTTCCGGACCCCCGAAACCGCTTTCCGGTACTCCGCCGATTTCCCGATGCTCCCCGGAACACTTCCGGACTCCGAAACCTTTCATCCTATATATCAATCTTCGTCTCCGGACCATTCCGGAGACCCTCGTCACGTCCGGGATCTCATCCGGGACTCCGAACAACCTTCGGTAACCATACACTTTTCTCACTAACAACCCTAGCGTCACCGAACGTTAAGTGTGTAGACCCTGCGGGTTCGGAAACCATGTAGACATGACCGAGACACTCCCAGGTCAATAACCAATAGCGGGATCTGGATACCCATATTGGTTCCCACATGTTTCTCGATGATCTCATCGGATGAACCACGATGTCAAGGATTCAGGCAATCTCATATACAGTTCCCTTTGTCTCGTCGGTATGTTACTTGCCCGAGATTCGATCGTCGGTATCTCTATACCTAGTTCAATCTCGTTACCGGCAAGTCTCTTTACTCGTTACTGTAATACATAATCCCGTGACCAACTACTTAGTCACTTTGAGCTCATTGAGATGACGTATTACCGAGTGGGCCCGGAGATACCTCTCCGTCACACGGAGTGACAAATCCCAGTCTTGATCCATGTCAACTCAACAGACACCCTCGGAGATACCTGTAGAGTACCTTTATAGTCACCCAGTTACGTTGTGACGTTTGGTACACACAAAGCACTCCTACGGTGTCAGTGAGTTACATGATCTCATGGTCATAGGAACTTATACTTGACATGCAGAAAACTATAGCGATAACTGACACGATCAAAAGCTATGTTAACGTTTGGGTCTCGTCCATCACATCATTCTCCTAATGATGTGATCCCGTTATCAAATGACAACTCATGTCTATGACCTGGAAACTGCGGTCATCTTTGATCAACGAGCTAGTCCTGTAGAGGCTCACTAGGGACACAAAGTCTGTCTATTCATCCACACGTGTATCTGAGTTTCCAATCAATACAATTATAGCATGGATAATAAACGATTACCATGAACAAGGAAATATAATAATAACTCTTTTATTATTGCCTCTAGGGCATATTTCCAACACACATTTGTTCCTCCAGTATCAACACCTCCAGTTCCACATACTTCATCAGAAGTGTTTGCAGATGCTCTTATCTCCACGCCATCTACGTACACCGGATCCACCATCTAGAAGGCTTCTTCAGCAACTCCCGGAGACCGTGCCTAGAGTGTCGTATAGCACAATGCATTTTTGAGCTTTTTGGTAACTTGTTGCCAAAGGGGGAGAAAGTGTATAGATAATTAGGCTTCGAGAGAGAGTGTCTTGCTTCTCTTTCTTGGTTTTTGCTTGCTACTTCGTTTAATCGTTTGGTTATTGCTACAATTTGCTTATCTTGTGAGATACTTTTTGTGCTTGATCATATCATACTATGCTTAATGTGTGCTTATTTGATTTGTATGATCATTCACTTTGTTATTTTGGTGATGAGTGCTTATTGCTAAAATCTTATCATTTTGAACGCTCCACCAAGATGTATGTGACATGGAAGAATAACCCATGATCCTAATCGATTGTGCATTTGCATTCAAAAGCAAATCTTAAATAATGCACAAATTTAGGGGGAGCTCTTGCTTATCACATACTTCTCAAAGCGACGATATATTTCACTCTTATTATCATTTGTCAAAGCTTTGATCTATATGTTGTCATCAATTACCAAAAAGGGGGAGATTGAAAGTGCAACTAATCCCCGGGTGGTTTTGGTAATTAGTAACAACATATAGCTCATTGAACTAATATCCTTTCAAGATTAATATTTTAGGAAGTTCAATGGTTGGCATGGCATGGATTAGAAATGTGGACCCCTCAAAATGCTAAGGACAAAGATTGGCAAAAGCTCAAGACTCTACATTTACATTTTAGTGATCCAAGATCACATTGAGTCCATAGGAAAAGCCAATACTATTAAAAGGGGATGAGGTGTTGCTTAATGGGTTACTTGCTCAAAATACTTAGTGATATGCTCCAAATCCCTCAACCACTTTCTCATTTCCACATATGTCACAAACCTAAAAGTCAAACTCGGCCCCACCGATTTGATCTATCCGGCGCCACCGAGTTCACTTGACATAGCCACTGCCACAAACCCTAATCAGTTTGGTCTCACCGATAGGGATCTCGGTTTCACCGAGATAGGATTGCTAACTCTTTGTTTCCTCTTCGTAATGTTTCGGTCTAACCAAGATGAGCGAATCGGTCCCACCGAGTTGGCATTGCAAACTCTCTGTTTCCTCTTCGTAACATTTCGGTCTCATCGAGATGAGCGAATCGATCCCACCGAATTTGCGTTACCAACAGTCTGTTAGCCTATTACCAAAACCAGTCTCACCGAGTTTGTGTAATCGGTAAAACCGAGTTGAGGTTTTGCACTAACCCTAACGCATCAGTCTCACCGAGTTGATACTGTAGGTCCCACCAAAATGTCTAACATTCACATTTCGAACTGCTTCGGTCTGACCGAGTTTGTTTATTCGGTCTGATCGAGTTGGGTCAAATGTGTGTAATGGCTAGATTTTGTGTGGAGGCTATATATATACCCCTCCACCCATTCTCCATCAGTGAGAGCCATCAGAATGTGCCTACACTTCCACTATTCATTTTCTGGGAGAGAACCACCTGCTTATGTGTTGAGACCAAGATATTCCAATCCAACGACAAGAATCTTGATCTCTAGCCTTCCCCAAGTTGTTTTCCACTCAAATCTTCTTTCCACCATATATCCAAATCTGTGAAAGAGAGAGTTGAGTGTTGGGTCGACTATCACTTGAAGCACAAGAGCAAGGAGTTCATCATCAACACACCATTTATTGCCTTTTGGAGAGTGGTGTCTCCTAGATTGGTTAGGTGTTACTTGAAAGCCTCCGACAAGATTGTGGATTTTAACCAAGGAGTTTGTAAGGGCAAGGAGATCGCCTACTTCGTGAAGATCTACCCTAGTGAGGCAAGTCCTTTGTGGGCAACGACCATGGTGGGATAGACTAGGTTGCTTCTTTGTGGACCCTTCTTTGGTGGTGCCCTCCGTGGACTCGCGCAGCCGTTACCCTTCGTGGGTTGAAGTCTCCATCAACGTGGATGTACGATAGCACCACCTATCGCAACCACACCAAAAACATCTGTGTCTCCAATTGCGTTTGCACTCTCCAACCCCTCCCTTTTCCTTCATATGCAATGCTTTACTTTCCGCTACCACAACTATAGAATTGCATGTGTAGGAAGATTGCTTGACTTGTGCTAAGTTGCTAAAATCCGCCATAACTTAAAGTTGGGAAAAGGCTAAGTTTTTATTTGGTCAAGTAGTCTAATCACCCCCTCTAGACATAATTTCGATCCTACACATGGGCAGGTGCGGGTTCCCGAGGAAGGCCCCAAAGGTTTTCTTTCCGGTGCAACGAGACCACGACCACGAGCTCGGCAAGACGAATATCATCGCCAATCCCACCGCTGCGTCACAGCCAGAAGCTTTTCAGGCTAAGACCACCTTTCGTCGGGATAAGATGTACTTCTTGTCCCCTTTCAAAATTGGCTGTTGTGGAATCCCTTCCCGCCTAAGCAATAGGGAAGATGACTAAGGCCACTATAAATATAGACTAGCCTCCATCGTAGAAAGGGATCGATCCATCCTCATCATCCAAGCCCTCGCGAGGTGGCTCATCCACTATACTAGTTCATCCTCAACCTCCTCGTGAGGTCAATCCACCAAAGGCGGGAGTAGGGTTTTACACCGCAAGGCGGCCCGAACCTGGGTAAATCTTTGTGTTCTTCCTTCCTCTATGATCATCGCATACGGCGAGGTCGAGCCTTGGGTATAATGAGTAGAGCATCCTAGAGAAGTGAGATCCTTCATACGCGCCCCAGAGTGAACCTCGTTTGGGTCCAGGAAGCCCTATTTCCGACAGACCGGGCACCCGGGGCGGCGACGACAACTCCCAGCAAAGGGGCCAGGCACCCGGGGCGCTCAGGGCTGCACCCAGGCAGGGGCCGGGTACCCAGGGCTCAAGGGACAGGCACCCGAGGCTCAAGAGGCCGGGCACCCGGGGTGCACAGCGGCCAGGCCTGGGGAGGTGGCCGAAGGCCCATGCACCCGGGGGAAGGGGGGTCGGGCACCCGACGTGTCTAGGAAGTTAGGCGTTCTTCGTAGCTTCACGTCTCGTTTGTCCTTCTCCCTTCTTCTCCTCTATGGGTGCTTGGGTCTTCCTCCTAACTTCTTCTTGGTACCTAAGAACGCACAACATTTCCATTTGAGGTAGAACCCAATTCCCACGTGAATCTGAACAAAACTCAAAGAGGAAAGAATTGACCTCGTTCTCGATGGCGTGTGTACGTGCTCTTGTCATAGGTCCTCTTAGTTCTTGTGGTGGTGACTTAGTGTCAGTGGGGATGGTCGAGGGATGCTTCGCATCATCGCCCTCAGCCGGTTGCGGTCGGTGCTGACTTTCGCCTTGTCCTCCCTTAGTCGCCGGATGACGCTAGTAGCATTTTAAAATGAGGCATTAACTCGTCCTGCAATCTCGCTCAGCCGAAGATCCGATCCATTAGGTTATCGAGCATCGCATGAATGCGTCTGTGAGAGTCCTCGCCTGCCCGCGAGTAATCGTCCCAGGCCACCGTGGCGCGATAGGACCTTTCCGCAGCATCCACGATGCGGCGGGACATATATGCCGCTCTCGCGGCACGGCCGGACCAGTTCGCAACTTCGATGGCGTGAGGGGGATCTCCGCGCTGCTTTGGCGGTGTGATGGGATCTCTGTGCTACTACGACGGCGCCACGGGACATGTCGGCTGCTTTCACCGCAAGGCGGGACATCTCTCTTGCTTCCACTTCCATGCTCGCCTCTCTCCCCGGTAATTTCTCGACCCAGAACTCACGCGGGCCACGATAGAGGCAAGGAAGGATGAAGAAAGACTTGTTTGTCTGGTGAAGAGGAGGGCGAGGAGGAATGTGCAGTCATCCTGGAGTAGGTAGTATTTATAACCGAGTAATACGCTGCTAAGTGGGTAACCATTTAGATTTTGATCGGTGTGAACAGGTTTTGATTGGCGTCAATAGTAATTGGGAATGTGAAGGAAAGCAAGTTCAAAATTTATTGACGGTTCATATTTCGAAGTGCGGTACGATTCCCGGAAAGCATAAAGTGGGCACGCGTTCCCGGATGCGTACGTGGCGTTTGCACCATACGATGCACCGTGATCGACAATGTCAGCATGCGACTTGTTCCATCAACCTTGCGCGCTCGTTATTACTATCGTGCACGCTTCTTTTATTTAGAATGTGTGCCCGTCTAGCGCACACACCTTGATATGTCTGACCATTTTTGTTAGGCGTGACTAATCGCAAACAGTTCATCTGTGTGAAGTGTATGCCGTATATCGCACACAACTTGACCTGGCTGGCCGTTTCTGTTGTTGTGCTCATCGCACACAGTTCATTCGAGTGGACTGTATGCCACTCATTAGACATGCAACCACAATCTGAATCATGTTTGATGTCTTCGTCGTTGCAACCATTTTGTATCTTTTTTAGTATTTCCTTACATTATTGTTTGCGAGTAATGCACCGCACACAATTTCTTCGAAGGATATCTGATTGCAGTGTCGCGTTAGCAGCATTCTGCAGTAGTGAATACAAGGATATATGTGGAGCTAGTTTTATGTTCTACTTCTGGGTTTTTTCAGTTAAGGGAGGAGATGATGTTGAGAGTAATTTGTTCTGATATTGTCGCACACATGTTCCTATCGATGGATTGTGCAAGATTGGCAGACCTATGGTGTGCTTATGTTTTGTGAATGAGCATGTTAGTGATGGTTTACAGACTGATTGTATACATACTTTTTTGATTCATGTGCATAGTGGGAGGGGACACCTAAGAGAAGAATGAATATTTTTCATGGCATGAACTCAGGTGGTTTTGATCTTTAACAGTAACCTATAATGATTTATTTGCACATACTATAGAAAAGGGAATCTTTATTCAACATACTCTTGGTTTTGGAACATGCCTGGAGGATGCAGATAACCAATTTGGCTTATCACCATTTTTATGTGATGATGGAAGGGGATTGGTGCCAAACAAATACTGGAATACACATACACTTTCCTGATAGATGGGGATTATAAAGAACACAATGGGGGTGGAGGCCATAAGGTTGTATTGTGAAATGCATCAGAAAGGTATTTGTGTCGATTTTTGCATGCATAATGTCTTGTTCAATGGATTCGATAAAACCACGTGCTGCCAGAAGTTCATTTAAGAACTTTGTCCATTATTCATTTTCTCTCTTCATTTCCCTTTGCTCACTTCGTTCATCATATTTTGATCATTGCTTCCAACCAGCGGATAACAAATGGAGATTGGGGAAACATTCTACAATCAAAGCAGCCAGGTGGTATTCAAATAGATATTAAGCGAAAACATGCCTCCCTCTCCCACATGATGTTTCAAAGAATTGTTGCTACGTTATGTGTTCATATATATATATATATATATGTGTGTGTGTGTGTGTGTGGGTGTGGGTG
>LR738712.1:179718619-179792342 GCA_902687465.1 Secale cereale | reverse complement strand
GCGTGCGTGCGTGCGTGCGTGCGTGCGTGCGTGCGTGTGTGTGTGTGTGTGTGTGTTTTCAATTGGATATTAGGAGGTTGGGATGACTTCAAGTCTCACAAAAGAGCTTATGTTGATACTATTATGCTCCATTTACTTTTTCTAAACAAAGGCAAGTGTTTCTTTGATGAGGCCCGAAGGGAACTCCGTAGATGATACATTCCATTACCTACCACGTTGAAAAGTGAATGGCTATGGATTCTCTAAAAAAGTGAAATGATATGGGCATTTCTTGGTAAACACCACCACGTTTTTTGTTGCATAATTCAAGAATATTGTATCAACAATTTCGTGATATGCAACTTAGACATATGTTAACCTGTTAGATATGCAACATTGTTCCCTTCTTTGTATCACCAAGGGGAAGTTGTTTTCTTAATATCAACTGTGATATAGGGAAACTATTTCCATTTAATGTTTGACTCACGGGTCTACCTTATAGTGTAACTTGTCCAATGTTTTGGAGAATGCTTGTAACAACTTGGGACACAGATTGAGGGCTCATTTGATTCAAAGAAACACCTCGGCTTCGGTACACCCTCTTTAAATACAATAACAACTCAGATTATCTCATACCTCTTCATAATAAAGGGCATGATGTTTTTTTAAAGTTCGTCCCCCACACAGATACATGGGACCTCATACACAAATTGCACACGCGCGAGCGACTAGGCCAGCCCATTAGGCTATGTCCCTCCTACCACATTCTATGTAAGCGGCGTAAAGATATAGAGAAAAAGGAGCGCTCATGAGGACTCAACCTTGAGATCTCGCAATTTAGGAACGCTGCTAGCCATTTCACCTCCCCGCTACCTATGGCGTTCTATAGCGTGAAATATATAATAACACACAACAATGTTCACATATATGAAAATATTTCTAAAAAAAGTCAAACTTTTTATTAATAAAAATATGAACAATTTTGAAATGGCGAATAGTTTTTGAATTTATGAATTGAAAACACAAACATTTTTTCAAATTTTAAAAAAATGTAAAGCATACTTTTTTCAAAAATTTCTGAACATCTTTCGAAACATGAACAGTTTCCGAACAAATTTCAAAACATGAACATTTTTTAAAAATTTCTGGTTTCTTTTTATTTTGTTTTTGTTTGTGTAGCGACCAGACCTCAAACAGTCTGATTTCTGTGCATGAGTGTCATCCCTGGATCAGTAATGCTGACACGCACAATACTTGAAGAATTTATAACAGAGTAGCAATCACACACTTATTACATCGATAGTTCCAACGATGAATTTATTACAATAAATATGGCTGAAGGCCATCTAACACGATAACATCGGAAGGCTTGGAAGATAAGTGAGTCCATCAACTCCAACGGCATCATTGAGTATAGAACCACGACCTAAAAAGGCACCTTACTCGTCGTCTGAGAAGTCTGCAACATGAAACGTTGCAGCCCGAAAACGGGTCAACACATGGAATATGCTGGCAAAGTAACACAAGAGAGCAATGAAAGTAAAGCTATACTATATGCAATATGGCTGGTGGAAAGCTCTATGGTTACAGTTTTGCGTAAAGCAAATTTTTCCCTATTTCAAAGGAATAGATTTTAGTTAACTATCATGGTAGTTGAAATATCGTTGAGAAGATAGACATCCTCTCAACCCTAATTAAAAATCATTTTTAAACCCAACAATATTAATTAGAGTAACATGATGAGATTCACATGATAATCCAAGTACTAGATACTCAAGACGTCTGTAACCGGGGACACGGCTAATCATGATCAGTTTGTACACTCTGCAGAGGTTTGTGCACTTTTCCCCCACAAGACTCGATCGCCTCCGTTTGGTTTCTCACACTGCATGGTGTTTGAGAAACGAATGATCGAGACACAGTCTTTCCGAAGAGGTCCCCTTAACCAGATAGATAGGCCGGTACACCTACAAACCCTCTACATCTGCTAGCCCATCATGGAAAGATTTCCCACAACTTACTCAACTATGCCAGAGCCCATATTGGCATGTGGCTGCACACGGAAGTTTCTAGTATGAATAATCTCATGATCCCTTTGAGCCTGGGTGGCGGTCCAAAAGAAAAACAGACAATCACTGGAATACACAGATGCCTCAATCCATCCAGATGTGTGTTAAAGTTGCCACCTTAAGTTGAACCATTAATTAACAAACTCACATCTGTCATGGATACACTCACCCAATCCACGTCTACGAGCATAGCATGTCCTAACAGCAAACGTAGAAGTAACTCCCAAAGGTTTGAATGTAATGCAGGTAACAGGTACTACCTCAATCTACTTCCCAGTCCCACAAGTTAATTGATCCTACTCATGCAATGTGTGAGGGTTGGACTAATGCAATGAAAACTGGGTAATTGAAAAGTATGATCAAAGTGTTACTTGCCTTGCTGATGATCCGCAAAACCTAGAGATTCAAAGTAGCAAGCGGCGCACTCCGGGTACTCTATCGCAAACAAACAAGCACACAATAAGTACTTAACTAATGCACGAGTAAAACTCAAATAAGAGATCTAACCAGAAAGTTCAACTCAAGAACTCCGGTTTGCAAAAAGAATCAACTCGAAAAAAGCAACGAAACTCAAACTGCGAAAGAAACGAGCTCCGGTTTGCTAATTGGCCTAAAGTCAAATTTGACAGTAGCCAAAACCTTGTTCAAGTTGGTTAAACGCAAGGAGGGCATCGAGACGAAGATCTGGGATTTTGAATCACCTGATTCCGACTCTCGAGCGAAAAGAAAAACAAAAAACAAGATCAGGGCAGAAATCACGATCGAAATAATCGCGGATAAATACCCCGAAAAAAAAACGGACGAACAGGCTAACGAATGAACGTTCGCTGTCTGTGGCTAACGGACGAAAACCGTTCGTTAAAACGAAGGTACGGACGAACGTCTCCTAAATAACTAAACCGACGAAAAACTGAACCGATCTAATCTAATAATAATAAAAAATAGATCTACGGTTTTACTAAAACCGATCGGTTCTTTAAAAAAAACGATAACTACCTCAACGTCGAACTCCGGTGATCCGGCGGCGGCGGTGGTCCGGCGGGCGAGGCGGCGGGGCGGCGGCAAGGTGCGGCGGCGGCGGCGCGAGCTAGGGCGGGGCGGCGGCGCGGGCTAGGCAGGCGGTGGCGGCTGGGCTAAACGGGCCTGGGCGGCTGGCTTATAAAGCACCGAGTCCTGGGCTAGTACGACTCTAAGTCGGTAGCCCCTTTTTTTAATAAAAAAAGTAGAGTCCTGACACAGAAAAACTAACGAAAGAAATACTAAATGGACTCCAAAAATCCCGAAATAAATTTTCACCGTCCTCTAATAATATTTAGGACAAAGTGAACATTTTTCCCGGACCTAATTGCAATTTTGAAAAACACGCATTTTCCTATGCAAATAAAATCGCAAATAAATCCAGAAAAATAGCAAAAGTGATTTTAATATTTTTCCTCCAATATTTCCGTTATTTTGGAGAAGTCATATTATCTCCGCTCATATTTTGTATTTAGAAATATTTTTAGGAGAGAAAAATAATTAGAATCACACTGTCCACGTACCGGTATTCGAGCGAACTCAAATACGAAAACGGTAAAAATTCCCAACTCTCTCCGTATGTCCTTGAGTTGCTTAGAATTTCGAGGAACGCCACAAACAAAAAGCAAAAAAACATGCAATGCAATATGATCTATGTATAACATTCGAAATTGAAAATTTGGGATGTTAGAAACCTACCCCCCTTAGAATGAATCTCGCCCTCGAGATTCGACTTGGCTAGAGAACAGGTGTGGGTGGTCCGTGCGTAGATCATCTTCTCGTTCCCAGGTGGCTTCTTTCTCGGTGTGGTGACTCCACTGAAGTTTGCAAAACTTGATAACCTTACCGCGGGTGACTCTGCTCGAAAATTCGAGAATCTTAACAGGCTTCTCCTCGTAGGTAAGATCATTGTCCAACTAAATTGCTTCCAGGGGTACTGTGTCTCTAAGCGGTATATCGGCCATCTCCGCATGGCACTTCTTAAGCTGCGAAACGTGAAACATGTCGTGCACTCCTGACAATCCTTCGGGCAATTCCAACTTGTAGGCAACCTCTCTCATGCGTTCCAAAACACGGTAAGGTCCCACAAATCTCGGGGCTAGTTTCCCTTTAACTCCGAAATGTTTTACTCCTCGTAATGGCGATACTCTCAAGTACGCTCTATCTCCGATCTCGTAGGCTATCTCCTTGCGCTTCGAGTCTGCATAACTCTTCTGCCTGGACTGAGCTACCTTCAATCTATCTCGAATCAACTTCACCTTCTCCTCAGACCCTTTGATTAAGTCTGGTCCAAACAACTGTCGATCTCCAACTTCATCCCACATTAACAGTGTTCGGCATATCCTTCCATACAATGCCTCGAACAGTGCCATCTTCAAACTGGCTTGGTAACTGTTGTTGTATGAGAACTCCGTGTAGGGCAAATTGTCCTCCCAACTGGATCCATAATCTAGTGCACAGGCTCTTAGCATATCCTCCAAAATATGATTGACTCTCTCAGTCTGTCCATCTGTCTGCGGGTGAAAAGCTGTGCTGAATTCCAGCCTTGTCCCTAAAGTTTGGTGTAGCTGATGCCAAAACTTTGAGGTGAACTGTGTTCCTCTATCTGATACAATGGTCCTCGGAACTCCATGCAGACATACAATTCTGGTCATGTATATCTTTGCCAACTTTGCACTGGTATATGTGGTTTTCACGGGGATAAAGTGGGCTACCTTCGTCAATCGGTCTACTACTACCCAGATTGAATCATATCCTGCTTTGGTCCTGGGCAATCCGGTGATAAAATCCATGCCAAGCTTCTCCCACTTCCATTCGGGTATCGGTATAGGTTGTAACAATCCTGCTGGCTTCTGATGTTTTGCCTTTACTCTCTGACATACATCACATACGGCTACATACTCAGCAATATCCTTCTTCATTCCCGTCCACCAGAAACGTTCCTTCAAATCCAAATACATCTTGGTGCCGGGGTGAATCGAGTATGGTGAATCATGGGCCTCCTGTAGAATCAACTTCCTGATCTCCGGGTCATTAGGCACATAAACGCGGTCCTCAAACCATAAGGTGCCGTGGTCATCCTCACGAAAACCTTTAGCTCTTCCTTCGCTCATCCTCTCCTTTATAGAGGCAATCTCTTTGTCAGTTTTCTGAGCTTCTCTGATTTTATCCATCAGGGTAGACTGGATTTCTAGTGTTGCTACATAGCCTCTCGGAACTATCTCCAAACATAATTCTCGTAGGTCCTCGACTAACTCCTTTGGAAATTCCTCCGTCATTAGGGTATTGACATGGCTCTTACGGCTTAGCGCATCGGCTACTACGTTAGCCTTTCCGGGATGATAATGCAATCTCATGTCGTAATCCTTAATGAGTTCCAGCCATCTCCTTTGCCTGAGATTCAGCTCCTTCTGAGTGAATATATACTTCAAACTCTTGTGATCCGTATATACTTCACAATGGTTTCCAATAAGAAAATGTCTCCACGTCTTCAATGCATGCACTACGGCTGCTAACTCCAAATCGTGGGTGGCATAGTTCAGCTCATGAGGTTTTAGCTGTCGTGAAGCATACGAAACAACTCTTCCTTCCTGCATAAGAACTGCTCCAAGTCCTCGACGTGAAGCGTCGCAGTACACCTCATAATCCTTATGTTGATCTGGCAGAATCAACACGGGGGATGAGAACAACCTTTTCTTTAATTCCTGGAAATTGGCCTCACATTCTTCTGTCCAACTGAACTTGATGTCCTTCTTTAACAACTCCGTCATTGGCTTTGCAATCCTCGAGAAATTCTCAATAAATCTCCGGTAGTATCCTGCAAGTCCAAGAAAACTCCGGATTTCTCCAACTGTTGTTGGTGCTTCCCAATGGGCCACAGTGTCCACCTTAGCGGGATCTACTGCTATTCCTTCTCCAGATATAACGTGTCCGAGAAATCCGACTTCCTTCAACCAAAAATCGCATTTGCTAAACTTGGCATATAACTGATGTTCTCTGAGCTTCTCCAGTACCAAACGCAAATGCTATGCATGCTCCTCTTCATCCTTCGAGAAGATCAATATATCATCTATGAACACTACGATGAACTTATCCAAATACTCCATAAACACTTTGTTCATCAGGTTCATAAAGTATGTTTGTGCGTTAGTCAGACCAAAAGACATAACGGTATACTCGTACAACCCATACCTGGTGGTAAAGGCCGTCTTAGGTATATCCTGCTCTCTGATCTTCAATTGATGGTACCCTGATCGCAGATCGATCTTGAAAAATATCTTGGCTCCTTGCAACCTATCGAACAGATCATTGATCATCGGCAATGGGTACTTGTTCTTGATCGTTACTTCGTTCAGCCCTCAGTAATCAACAACCATTCTTAACGATCCATCCTTCTTCTCCACTAGAAGTACTGGCGAACCCCAAGGCGAAGAACTTGGGCGTATGAATCCTTTATCCAGTAACTCCTTAATCTGTTTCTTTATCTCCTCCAAATCCTTTGCGGGCATCCTATATGGTCTCTTAGAAATTGGCCCGGTGTCTGGCAAAAGTTCAATCAAAAACTCTATATCTCTATCCGGTGGCATGCCAGGTAACTCCTCTGGAAACACATCCGGATAATCCTTCACTACTGGCACTTCCTCCTGAACAACTCCCATGAGAGAATGCACATGTGTCCTTATTGGCGAATGCCTAGATACATACTTAATCCTTTTTCCCTCCGGGGTGGTGAGAAAAATTGATTTACTGGCACAGTCAATGTTACCTCCATACTTCGATAGCCAATCGATACCTAATATCACATCCAATCCTTGGGACTCCAGGACTATTAGGTCAGAGGGGAAAGTATGGCGTCCTGTGATCACTGGCGTCTGAAAACATCCTTGATGTGCCATATAATCTGCTCCTGGTGAACTTACTAACATGGGGGTCTTAAGAACTCGGGTGGACATCCTATGTCTATTTACAAATCCCCTTGAAATATATGAATGCGATGCACCAGTATCGAAAAGAACTATTGCGATAAATGTCTTAACCAAAAACTTACCGACAACAGCATATGGTTGCTCTTCTACCTCCTCCACAGTCACGTGGTTCACTTGTCCTTTGTTGAATGGGTTGGGCTTCTTCGCGGCGCTTCCATTGCCGTTCCCATTCTTAGCTTCTGGGCATTCATTGGCATAATGTCCATTCTTCCCGCACTTGTAATAGGTGACATGACTGAAATCCCTCTTGGTGGGTTTGGATGGTGTAGGGCGGCTCTGGTTACCATTTGCTCCATTTCCATTTCCATTCTTGGTGCCATTGTGATTGTGCGAGCTACCTCCTCCATGGGTATGTTGAAACTGTCCTACTGTTTTACGGGTAAAACGAGGCTTCTGCTGAGCTCCAGAGTTATACTTTCCTTGTCCATATTTCCTCTTGCGACTTTCAATCCGTTGATGCTTCCTTTCAATCATTAGGGCGCGGTCAACCAGTTCCTGGTAGTTATTGAAAGTTTCCACCATCAACTATACACTCATCTCATCATTCAGCCCTTCCATGAATCTCTCCTGCTTAGCGGCATCTGTGGCCACATCATCTGGGGCATAACGAGATAGGGTACTAAACTCATCCACGTACTGAGCCACAGTACGGTTGCCTTGGCGCAAATTGCGAAACTCCTGCTTCTTCATACTCATAGCTCCAGTTGAGACATGGTCGGTACGAAAAGCTTGCTGAAACTGATCCCAAGTCACATTGGCTATGGGAAAAGTGGCTGTGTAATTTTCCCACCATGCTGCGGCTGGTCCAGACAACTGGTGTGCGGCAAATCGCACCTTCTCAGCATCTGAGCAGTTAGCGGTGGTCAAATCCCTTCCAATCTTGCGTAGCCAGTCATCAGCCACTATTGGTTCAATGCTGCTAGCAAAACACGGGTAGTTGCAACCTTAAGAAACATGTCAGGTTGTCCACGGGTGGTGGTGGTGGAGGGTTGTTGTTGTTGTTGTTGTTCTGGTTGTTCTGAGTGTTCTGGACAAGAAGTTGCATCAGGGTGTTCTGCTGCTGGATCAACTGAGTGAGCTCAGGGGAAACTCAAATCCGGGCTCATGTCTTGGAGGCATCTGATGGGTGTAGAGCGAAGAGATTAGAATAGAAAAGAGGTCTAAGGGAAAATCACTACCCATATGCACATGAGACAAACATAATCATATCACACCAATCAATTTCAAGCAAGATCTTACAAATCTAACTAACGTTACAAAAGTGCTCTAAAAACTAATATATGGGGGTAAACTACTACTAGTCACATGGTGGTCATCTAAAAATATTGATCGGCAGAGGATTCCATAATATCTACTCCAGCTTCATCTTCATAGTCTTCGTCTTTGCTATCATCAGGTTCCGAGTCCGTGTCGTCAATGATGATATAGTCTTCTGATGGAATCTCCTTGGGTTCTTCTTCCTCGTCTTCTTCTCCCATGAGTATCCCTAACTTCCGTGTCAAGTCATCATTCTTCTCCACAAGTATTAGCATCTCCTCCTCGTATCCGTCGCGTGTAGACTTGAGTTCTTCCTCCAGCTCCAAATTTCTATTTAGGGCTTTCTTCAAATCTATCATACCTGCACACATCTGGTGCTCCTGGCGACGGATGTGATGGTTCAACTCATGGATGAATGCTGCAATGGATCTATCCTTCCGGGTGCTCACCATATCCCAGTTCTCATCTCGGCGTCCACAAATCTGGTAGATAGTGTCCTTTAGCTCCTGCTTGTAGACTTCTCCAATCCTTCCCATAGCAATGTGGGTTGCCATGCTCCTGCCTAGGCTCCATGTAGGCGCATTAAAAGAAAATGCTATGAGTGTAGTGACGGGCTCGAACGTCCTTCCTGGAACTTGGGCTTGAAGCAACCAACGCTCCTCCTCAGGTAGAGTGGCATTGTAGGTTCCGGTGAAACTTGGTAGTCCAATGTTTAGATATCTGGTGACTTCCTTCAGGTGACGCCCAAATGGTGTATCATCATCCGGTTGCATGAACTTGTTCTTTGCATCCACCATCCTAAAAGAGTAGAAAAGATGAGGAGTCAGAAAAGAGAAGAGTGAATAGTGCTCTAGGGCTTTAGCTTAGTGGTCGTGTCCTACAGTCAGCGTGTGCTCTGATACCATCTTGTAGCGACCAGACCTCAAACAGTCTAATCTCTGTGCATCAGTGTCATCCCTGGTTCAGTAATGCTGACACACACAGTACTTGAAGGATTTATAACAGAGTAGCAATCACACATTTATTACATCGATAGTTCCAACGATGAATTTATTACAATAAATATGGCTGAAGGCCATCTAACACGATAACAGCGGAAGGCTTGGAAGATAAGTGAGTCCATCAATTCCAACGACATCACTGAGTATAGAACCACGACCTAAAAAAGCACCTTACTCGTCGTTTGAGAAGTCTGCAACATGAAACGTTGCAGCCCGAAAACGGGTCAGCACATGGAATATGCTGGCAAAGTAACACAAGAGAGCAATGAAAGTAAAGTTATACTATATGCAATATGGCTGGTGGAAAGCTCTATGGTTACAGTTTTGTGTAAAGCCATTTTTTCCCTACTTCAAAGGAATAGATTTTAGTTAACTATCATGGTAGTTGAAACATCGTTGAGAAGATAGACATCCTCTCAACCCCAATTAAAAATCATTTTTAAACCCAACAATATTAATTAGAGTAACATGATGAGATTCACATGATAATCCAAGTACTAGATACTCAAGACGTCCGTAACCGGGGACACGGCTAATCATGATCAGTTTGTACACTCTGCAGAGGTTTGTGCACTTTTCCCCACAAGACTCGATCGCCTCCGTTTGGTTTCTCGCACTGCATGGTGTTTGAGAAACGGATGATCGAGACACAGTCTTTCCGAAGAGGTCCCCTTAACCAGATAGATAGGCCGGTACACCTACAAACCCTCTACATCTGCTAGCCCATCATGGAAAGGTTTCCCACAACTTACTCAATTATGCCAGAGCCCATATTGGCATGTGGCTGCACACGGAAGTTTCTAGTATGAATAATCTAATGATCCCTTTGAGCCTGGGTGGCGGTCCAAAAAAAAAACAGGCAATCACTGGAATACCCAGATGCCTCAATCCTATTAAAGTTGCCACCTTAAGTTGAACCATTAATTAACAAACTCACATCTGTCATGGATACACTCACCCAATCCACGTCTACGAGCATAGCATGTTCTAACAGCAAACGTAGAAGTAACTCCCAAAGGTTTGAATGTAATGCAGGTAATAGGTACTACCTCAATCTACTTCCCAGTCCCACAAGTTAATTGATCCTACTCATGCAATGTGTGAGGGTTGGACTAATGCAATGAAAACTGGGTAATTGGAAAGTATGATCAAAGTGTTACTTGCCTTGCTGATGATCCGCAAAACCTAGAGATTCAAAGTAGCAAGCGGCGCACTCCGGGTACTCTATCGTAACCAAACAAGCACACAATAAGTACTTAAATAATGCATGAGTAAAACTCAAATAAGAGATCTAACCAGAAAGTTCAACTTAAGAACTCCGGTTTGCAAAAAGAATCAACTCGAAAGAAGCAACGAAACTCAAACTGCGAAAGAAACGAGCTCCGGTTTGCTAATTGGCCTAAAGTCAAATTTTACAGTAGCCAAAACCTTGTTCAAGTTGGTTAAACGTAAGGAGGGCATCGAGACGAAGATCTGGGATTTTGAATCACCTGATTCCGACTCTCGAGCGAAAAGAAAAACGGAAAACAAGATCAGGGTAGAAATCACGATCGGAATAATCGCGGATAAATACCCCGAAAAAGAAAACGGACGAACAGGCTAACGAACGAACGTTCGCTGTCTGCGGCTAACGGACGAAAACCATTCGTTAAAACGAACGTACGGACGAACGTCCGCTAAATAACTAAACCGACGAAAAACCGAGCCGATCTAATCTAATAATAAAAAAACAGATCTACGGTTTTAATAAAACCGATCGGTTCTTTTGAAAAAACCGATAACTACCTCAACGTCGAACTCCGGCGATCCGGCGCTCCGGCGGCGGCGGTGGTCCGGCGGGCGAGGCGGCGGGGCGGCAGCAAGGTGCGGCGGCGGCGGCAGCGCGAGCTAGGGCGGGGCGGCGGCGCGGGCTAGGGAAGGCGGTGGCGGCTGGGCTAAACTGGCCGGGGCGGCTGGCTTATAAAGCACTGAGTCCTGGGCTAGTACGACTCTAAGTCGATTGCCCCTTTTTTTTTAAAAAAAATAGAGTCCTGGCGCAGAAAAACTAACGAAAGAAATACTAAACGGACTCAAAAAATCCCGATTTCACCGTCCTCTAATAATATTTAGGACAAAGTGAACATTTTTCCAGACCTAATTGCAATTTTGAAAAACGCGCATTTTTCCTATGCAAATAAAATCGCAAATAAATCCAGAAAAATACCAAAAGTTATTTTAATATTTTTTCCTCCAATATTTCCGTTATTTTGGAGAAGTCATATTATCTCCGCTCATATTTTGTATTTAGAAATATTTTTAGAAGAGAAAAATAATTAGAATCACACTGTTCTCGTACCGGTATTCGAGCGAACTCAAGTACGAAAACGGTAAAATTCCCAACTCTCTCCGTAGGTCCTTGAGTTGCTTAGAATTTCGAGGAACGCCACAAGCAAGAAGCAAAAAAACATGCAATGCAATATGATCTATGTATAACATTCCAAATTGAAAATTTGGGATGTTACAGTTTGTCCCGTTTTCCTTCTATTTTTATTTTTCTTTATATTTTAAAATTCGCAAACTATTTCTAAATCATGAACTTTTCTCTTTAATCCTTGAAATTTTAAAATTCATCAACATTTTCATAAATTAGCGAAAAAAATTCCAGATCCGCTAAATCTTTTTCACTTTTATAAACTTTTTGCAAACCCAAGTTTTTTTTGTCAAATTCATGACCATCATTTTTTCAAAATTGATGAGCTTATTCAAATCCGCAAACGATTGGGCGGGCCCAACAGTCATCAGACGGGAGAGATGTCACCGCCTAGTTGGGCCAAGGCCTAAGCATATTTATTTTTCGGTAATTAGTTTTTCTCCTTTATGAAACCCGTTAAAAACATTTGAAATATTGCTTGGAATACCAAAAATGTTCATGCTTGACATATTAAAAAATGTTCTATAATTTTGAGAAATCTTCCCTGTTTTCAAATATTTTTGTTCACAAATTTAAGAAATGTTTGCGTTTCAATTTTTTGATAAATTTCAAAACGTAAGTGGTTTGCAATTTGTGTACTACATAAATTGTTGGGAATCTATTAATAATTCTGAAAAAGTGTTCAAGTTTATAAAGGCATACACAATTTCAAAATCCAAAATTATTGACAAATTTCAAGAAATAGTTAGGATATAGGAACTGTTCATTTTGATGGATAATGATGGAAATTGCATATAACATAAGCATTCAAATAAGTACAACTGCATGCTCACACATGCGCCCATCTGACCTAGTCTAGCACAATTCTCTTAACCGGTGTTTTTTGGACTATGGATAAATGACCCCAACTTCTTGTAGCAACCTCACACGGACATACGACGAACCCATACAAAGTTTGAACGACTTCCTACACCGTGTGCACGTTGCGAAATGTCCAGCCATTTATCGACCCCTTTTCACCGAGAAAACACAATGCAAAACTTGTAAAAAAAATAAAACAACTTGGCATGATGCCTTGATTTGGTCATAGAAGCTGGTGGAAAATATTGGGGCCATTTGACAGATGCCGAACAACAATGTGCTTCTAGCCCCACCCGAACACCCTTCGTTGGACATGTTCTATTTTCTGACAACTTTCGAATGACCCCAAGTTTTGCAAACAGGTGGGCATGCCCAAGGTAGGCATCTATACCTAGTTTGAACGACTTTCGACATCGTATGAAAGTTGTGACACGTATGGCTATTTATCAGAATTTTTGGACGAGAAAACTCCGAACATGCAAAAAAAAACCTTAGCATGATGCCTTGAATTGGTCATATAGAGCCATGAAAAAAATTGGGGGCATTTCAATGATGTCGAGAAACAACGTGCTTTCAGACGGAGCCTTCTGGCCTACCTAGACACCATTACTTGAACATGATCTAGCTTTGAACTTGAAATAACCCCAAATTTTGCAGACAGGTGGGCATGTCCATGGTAGGCATCCACATCAGGTTTGAAAGATTTCCGACACCGCATGCAAGTTGCGACACGCCCGGCCATTTACCATACTTTTTTTAACCAAGAAAACTACAGAAAACACGAAATTTGTCGAAAACCAAAACAACTTGACATGGTGCCTTGAATTGGTCATAGAAGGCCATGAAAAAAAATAGCGTCAAGGATGTAAAGAAACAACATGCTCTCCGACAGAGCCTTCTCGCCTACACGGACACGCTTTGTAAAACAATATCTAATTTTGGAGATCCTTGAAATGACCCCATCTTTCGCACGCAACTGGGCATGCACATGATAGGCATCCATGCCAAGTTTGAAGGGAAAATATATTTAAAATCATAATTTAAACACAAGTACTTATAACTATTATTTTAAGTTTTTAACATCACCAATAAATACAAAGAGATAAAATTGAAAACAATAATATTTTTTTGAAGGAAAAATAAATAAGTAAATCAGAATTTAAAACATTTTTACTTGAGATTGTTATTTTGGTACACCAAATAATATTTCAAATTGTTGAAAAAAAATCAAAAAGGAGAAAATAAATTAACAAAAAAGAAGGAAAATGACAAAATAGAAGACAAAAAAAAACGCTTAGGCCTTGGACCAACTAGGCGAGGACAGCGCTCCCATCAGCTCTAGGAATCTCAGTTTCTCCGCCATTTTTCTCCGGTTTTTGAAACCTTCTAGGAGGTTCCTCAACCACTTTTTTAATTTTCCATTTCCTTTCCTATTTTTAGCTTTTCTCCTATTTTCTATTTTTGTTTATTTTTCCGTTGACATATCCTTTTTCCGTTTAGTTTTTCTAAATTTCAATTATTTGTCATTTCGAAGTATTTCATGCTTTTAGTTTAAAAAAATTGTTCATATTTTTATAAAAATGTTCAGAATTTATAAATTTCAATTTTATATTTCTTGCTCAATGTTCGAGAAATTTAGAAAATCTTCAGAATTTCAGAATTTTGTTCAGCTTTCAATTTGTGTTCATATTTATTAATGAATGCTCTAAAATTCAAAAAAGGTCCACAATTTTGAAAATGTCCACAAATTCAAAAATATGTTCGTGTTGTCAAAATTTATTCATTGTTTCAAAAAGTGCAACCATTTTGAAAAATTTCTCACAGATCTAAAATATGTTCGCTTTTCCAAATTTGTTCAAAATTTTAGAAAATGTGCCTTTTCAAAATTTGTTCGAAAATTCAGAAAATATGCCCTTTAAAAAATTCTTCCCATATTTAAAAATGTTCATGCTTTTCCAAATCTGGTCAGGAATTTAAAAAATGTTTGGGAATTTCGAAAATATTTGGACATTTCGAAAAATGCCATACATTTATTCACTAAATTTCAAAAAATGTTCAGTAATTTCAAAGAGTGTTCTCGTTTCTAAAAACAGTTCATGTTTGGAAAGATGTTCAGGAATTTTAAAAAATGTTCATGTTTTGAATTGTAGATCAAATTTCAAAAAATGGTAGTGTTTCCAAATTTTGTTCATAGATTCGATAACTATTCAACATTACTAAAATAATCACATTTTTTAAATAAGAGTTTCTATGTTTCAATGTGGCATCCTATAGCATGAAATATATAAAGAACACACAAGCAGCGGTGAAGTGAAGTGGCTAGTAGCGCGCCTTAATTGCTATGACCGTGTATACATTCCAACGGACGACCCGCCTGTTGGAGTTGTGTCGAATATCGTGTACAAGGTAGGTTACAGTTGAACTCTGAATAGTATTGTGTTTAGATAGGATAAGGAGTCGTGTAATAAGACACTTGTATCCTATGTCTCTCATATATAGCGAGGATAGACACACGATGTAACTAATGCCAACATAGCACAGTGACGCAGGGGAAGCCGACGGCATGTGCCGGCGTCCAGGGCGACCGGTGCGGTATTGTAGCGGTGTCATGGGGAGGAGCGCACATAGTGAGGCCCCTGGGATGTAGCCATATCGATGAACCTCGTTTACAAATCTCGGTGTCGTGCCTCGTGTGGCTGCTTGGTCCTCGCCTCCTCGGACAATCGACGTCGAATTTATTGTAACACCGCCATACATACGAAAGTGGGTATGTTTTGCAAAAGATCCATATTACCCTTTATACGTTCAGTAAGGGGGTTATACTTGGAGGATTGAAATAGTTAGGAAATTTTCATACATTGGTCTTCTGGTTCATAGGATTGGATCCCATAAGAATTGATCCTATGTACTACCTCCGTCCGAAAATACTTATCGGAAAAATGAATAAAAATTGATGTATCTAGAACTAAAATACGTCTAGATATATCCAGTTTCTTCAACAAATATTTCTAGATGTAGGGAGTAATATTTTGTACCACGTTTCATAGAAAATCTAACATCCACTCTAAATTTTTTTTTGACAGTTTCTTTGTTTTCCCTATGACATCAAACACTCCTAACTAATCCTATTATATTTAAGTGGATATGCCACTCCAAACCTATACCTTTTCTATTTCTGTATTTCAGAATCGTGCGAATCAAAGTGGCCCCGATTTTGATGGTTTAACATACACAAGTACAGGAAGGTGATAGATTCACTGTACTAGTCCCAAACCTGGAAGGCAACCGCAAACCTGTAGCATACATGCACTGTGGTTATAGGAAATTATAGCGGAAATAATACTACTACTATGAAAGCTCTGTCCTCACAGTGAAAGGGCGCTGGAAGTCCGTAGCATTGAACAGTCACTCGTTACTGCAGTCGATATTAACAGTGCAGTGCTCGTATCGTGTTGGGGTTGTGTGTCGACTCAATCTTATTTATGTCATTCACACGAGATTGATTCCAATGGTTTAACATAACAAGTACAGCAAGGCGATAGTTTTGTTTTCACTGTGCTAGCCCTAAACCTGACTGCAAAGTGCAAACCACTCTAGGTAGGCGCTGAAAGGCAGCTGGAAGCCCGCAGCGTTGAATAGTCGTTCCTGCACCCTAAATTGACAAGTGCACTGCTCGTGATTTCAGCATGACACAATGCTGAAACTGAGAGCGACCGATTCCTGTATTTGTCTTCATCTCTCAACATAAGTTGCACACTTGGTTCTTGCCTGTGCAGTTTGTGTAGTCGTCTCAAGGGGAGCATCCACACTTGGTCATTCTGCTCTCATGGCTTCGCTGCAAACGTGAGGCGTTCTTAGTTTAATGGCTTCTCCTCCTCTGCCGACCGCCGCTGCGTCGTCGTCACGACGTCACCCGCAACTGGGTCATCGCCTACGCTGCTGCTGCCTCCGACATATATAACTATTGCAGCAAATGAGTCACCGATGGAATTAGAGAAACACAAGCGGGGGAAGCAAGCTAATACTTAACAGTATATACCTGATGCTCCTATCTGATCTGATCCTCGCTGCTACTCGGTACTAGACTAATTTCATTTGACTACTGCTAGTTGATGTGCTCCTGCAGCTGACACCGATTTGCTGAACGTGCGTGATCATTTTCTTGGAAGTGGCAGGCGATCGAGCAGTTGCTGGAAAGTGGCGCGTGTATCTCTGCCTTGTCCAGCCGGATGAGGAAAAATAAATCTCCTCCGCTGCTTAAGGCAAGATGCAGCCATCTTTCCAGACCACGGTCAGAAAGTTCAGCCATCCTAATTACGATCTCTCCGCCTTTTCGATCTGATCGTCACGTGCAAGGAGTATAGTTGTTCTGTCTCGCTGTCACTTTGCATTGCATGCCGTAACAACCGTGAGATCCTTCTATCTTGCAGCTGCAGGGATGTGCACTGGCGATCGAGTTGGGCTTCTGACCACCAAGCAAAAATGGGAGGATATACATCAGGATCAAGTAGGAGAGATTTGCTTTGATTTGGTTTCGTTTGATCTGTCCGTTCTTCGAGTGATGGTCCCTGAACTGCTCTCGGTTTTCAATGGGAAGATCGAGAACCATACGCCTAAAGTCAAAACAGGATAACCATGAAAATACAGGACATGTAAAATATATCTTGGGCACTGTTGTCTGCAGCAGCAACATGCGTGGGATTCATGTGTGTCTCGACAGGTTGCAAAGAATAGTTTAGATAGCACTACTCACAACAGGCAGTGCAGGAATTCATGGACGCTGAGTTTCTGCTCCCAAGCTCAGCTGCACTCGAGCTCACGAAAAAAAATCAAAACAAATACTAGAGAAATTAAAAAAAAAATGTGTGGTAGATAATTGATACTCATTTGGACATTTGAGTAGCTCTCGGCAAAAAAGACATAATCGGGGTCAGCAGCCGCCTCCTCCTCCTCCAAGAAAGAAAGTTAGGGTTCGTGCCTCGCGCCGGCGCCGACGCAGGTCCGCCTCGTCTCCGGTGGCCCTAAGGCCATGGAGGCGCAGTGGATCCTTGCAAGGGCCGGCGGAAGGGCTTCGTTTTTAGTCTTTTTTTCAATCTTGTTAGAGTTTTGTGTTCTGCTCAGGAAGGCGAGACAACGGCGGCTTCCTGAAGACGGAATAAAGGTCTCCCCGCCTAGCCCCCGTTCGGTTTCGGCGGTGTGTCTAGCATCGTTGGTGAGCGTGTGTATGTGTGTCTCCGGCAGATCTATTTTTGGTGTATTTGCTCGGATCTCGTCGTCGTTCGTGTTGGAATTTTATCTACTTTGGGCCAGCCCAATAATTATTTCAGAAATTCCTAATAAATCCTAGAGGCCCGCTTAGCCCATTCGTGCAAGGCAAGGGGCGCTACTAAAGTTTAGTCCCACATTGCTTCTTTACATGGAGTTGGACCTCTTTATAAGGGAGACTCTTTCTCCACTTGTACGAGCATGAGAACAAGAGGGACATCCACGCACGCTCCTCCTCCGCCGCCCGCCTCGCCACGCCGCGCCGTGGGTTGCGGGAATGAGCCGAGCCGATCTTATTTTTGCCACGCACGACGGGTATACGAAAGGTCAGTCGGAAGCTGAAAACGTTTTCTGTAGTGGACACTAAATGAACGGCGCGCCTCTTGGGCTGCTGCCTGTTCGTTTCATCTCCCTCGCTCTCTTCAGCTCCCGGCGCAGCCTCTTGCCTCCTTCTCTTGCACCTATAAAAGGGAGGTCGCTCCTCCCAGAGTGACGCACCACAACTTCTTCCATCTCTCGCCCTCGGTTCCATCTCTGGGCTGCTGTTGTCTTCCCCATCCCGGCTTGCGGCGTGCACCGCAGGTCGGGACAGTAGGCCTCTAAAACCACACCATTTTGGGTCATGTACGGGAGAAGGGTGATAAGGTTTTTGGGGAGCGCTCGGCGCGACTACTGGCTGTTTCATCACGGACGATCCGATCGCCGACGACTACTTCCCCAACGACGACTTCTTCCCCGACGTCGACAACCTCTTCGACGACATGGCCGGCGAGGACATCGCACCCAAGACCGAGGCTTCTGCTGCTGCTTCGTATGTCTCCATAATCTCTCTAGTTTATCTTGTTCTATTCTCTGGCCCGTATGTGTTCTTGCTCTTTCTGTTAGAAACACTGTCACTGTTCTTTGTTCTAGTGTTTGCTCTAAATATGTTAGGTCCTACTTCATATATGCAACTAGTTATACTGTCTGTTCTATATATGAAGATGCTATTTACCTTCTCTTTGTCAGATCGCATGACTTGCTCTATTACTGCTATATTAGTCATGCTTTATCTAGTATTTCTGTTAATAAAATCACTTGGTAAATTGCTCATATTTCCAACAATCCAAAAACCTTATTATAGGCAATTTACCCCAAGTGGTTTTGCTGCTTCCATGAGACCTCCTATGTTCGAGGGTAACCACTATAAGAGGTGGCGCGTGAGAGCAGTCTTATGGTTTCAAACCATGAGTTGCTATGATGCCACTCTTGGCAAACCTGAAGGAGATTATGATGCTCAACAGGAACAAGCTTTTCTGAAAATGGATACCCTGTTTCGGACTGCTCTCTTGAGTGTTCTTGGTGAGAACATTGTTGATGCTTATGCGTCTTGATAATGGAAAAGATATGTGGGACGCACTCGAGGCCAAGTTTAAGGTCTCGGATGCCGGCACTGAGCTGTACATCATGGAGCAATTCTATGATTACAGGATGACTGAAGAGCGCTCCGTGGTTGAGCAGGCTCATGAGATACAGTCGTTTGCTAGAGAACTTGAGCACTTCAACGGCATGCTACCGGACAAGTTTGTTGCCGGGGGTATCATCACTAAACTTCCTCATTCATGGAGGAACTTTGCTACATTACTGAAGCATAAGAGGCAGGAGTTTTCCATTCTAGATCTCATTGGTACTCTTGATGTCGAAGAAAAGGCGAGAGCAAAGGACACACGTGCTCGAGGTATTGAGGGAGGATCTAGTGCCAATTTGGTACAGAAGAAAAACTTCCAGTCCCACAAGTTCAAGAACAAGGGCAAGTTTGATGGTAAAGCAAAGTTTGATGGGAAGAACAAGGCTGTGTAACACACCAACTTCAAGAAGAAGAATGACAAGAAGAAAGGTGGTTGTCATGTGTGTGGAGATCCTGATCATTGGGCTCCTAGTTGCCCTAATCGCTGTGACAAGCGTCATATTGGGAAAGGCGGCAGAACGTCAATGTTGTCATTGGAGACACTGACATGAAGGATGATGGGTATGGTATAATTCCCACTATTCTTTCAGTATGTCATTCTCCTAATTGGTTGATTGACACGGGTGCTAATGTGCATGTATGCAGTGATATTTCCATGTTTTCATCTTATCAGACCGCAGAGACTTCAACCGTGCTGATGGGCAACGGTTCAAGTGCTTATGTTCGTGGTGTTGGCACGGTCGATCTGAAGTTTACTTCGGGGAAGATCGTGCAGCTGAAGAACGTGCATTATGTCCCCTCCGTCAATAAGAATCTTGTTAGCGGATCTCTGTTATGTAGAGATGGCTGCAAGCTTGTTTTTGAGTCGAATAAATTTGTAATATCCAAGTATGGAACGTTTGTTGGCAAAGGCTATGAGTCAGGAGGCCTGTTTCGTTTATCCTTGTCAGATGTTTGCAATAAAGTTGTTAATCATGTTTGCAACAATAGTGAATCAAATATGTGGCACTCATGTGTGTGCCATGTTAACTTTGGTTGCATGTCGCGACTAGCCAAATTAAACTTAATCCTTAGTTTCACCATCGTCAAGGGATCTAGGTGTCAAGTTTGTGTGCAAGCTAAGCAACCTCGTAAGTCTCACACGACTGCGGAAACGAGAAATCTTGCATCACTAGAGCTCATACATTCAGATCTATGTGAAATGAATGGTGTTTTGACAAAAGATGGAAAGAAATATTTCATGACATTAATTGATGACTCCACTAGATACTGTCATGTGTATCTTCTGAAATCTAAGGATGAGGCTTTGAACTTTTTGAAGATCTATAAAGCTAAAGTGGAAAACCAACTTGATCGTAAGATCAAGAGGCTTAGGTCCGACCGTGGTGGAGAGTATTTTTCCAATGAATTTGATGCTTTTTGTGCGGAACATGGTATAATCCATGAGAGGACGCCTCCCTATTCACCTCAGTCAAATGGGGTGGCCGAAAGAAAGAACCGTACTCTAACTGATTTGGTTAACTCCATGTTAGATACATCGGGTCTATCCAAGGCATGGTGGGGGTAGGCGATATTGACTGCATGTCATGTCCTAAACCTAGTTCCCACAAAGAGCAAAGAGATAACTCCATTCGAGGAATGGGAGAAGAAAAGGTTAAAACTCTCTTATCTACGAACCTGGGGTTGTTTGGCGAAAGTCAATGTGCCAATCTCAAAGAAGCGCAAACTTGGATCAAAGACAGTGGATTGTGTTTTCCTGGGATATGCTTTTCGAAGCATTGGATATATATTCTTGGTTGTAAAATCCTATGTATCTGACATGCATGTCGGTACAATCATGGAGTCGAATGATGCGACTTTATTTGAAGATATCTTTCCCATGAAGGATATGGCTACCTCATCTACTCAGGAGATGCCTAGTTCATCGAATCAAGAATCGGTTACAATTACTGAACCAACCATTTCTATGGAACACTTTGACAAACCCGTGGAGGAAAACAATGAAGCTCCTACTAGGAGCAAGAGATAGAGGACTGCAAAATCCTTTGGTGGTAATTTTATTGTCTATCTAATAGATGACACTCCCAGTTCTATTTTAGAAGTCTATGCATCTGAAGATGCTGACTACTCGAAGGAAGCAGTTCGTAGTGAGATGGATTCCATCTTGGCGAATGAAACTTGGGAGATTACTGATCGTCCCTATGGGTGCAAACCTATAGGGTGCAAATGGGTATTCAAGAAGAAGCTTAGGCCTGATGGTACTATTGAAAAGTACAAGGCACGACTCGTGGCTAATGGTTATACCCAAAAGGAAGGTGAAGATTTTTTTGATACTTAGTCACCTGTGGCGCGGTTGACCTGTAATGCCCCGGATGTAATACTTTCCCTTTTGGGTATATATAAATCTCCGGCTTCATCTATTTCCTTTTCGGGTTCTTTGTCTTTCGGGCTTTCGTCGTTTTGTTGTGTGAGTGTGTGGCATTCATTCATATCATGTAGACATGTGCATTGCATTGCATTTGTGTTGTGGGTTGCATCCGGTTCGTCGTGTTTCTTCCCGTTGTCCGTTTCGCGTTCCGGAGCTCCCTCACGTGTCCGTGACGTCCCGTAGGCCTACTTTGTTGTTCGGGCGTTTTTCGTTACCGGTGTGCCGCGAGGTTGTGTTGTGTGTTGTTGTTTTGTTGTGTGCAACCCGCCTCTCAAATCTCGTCTCGTTTGGACTCCGTTGACTTTTCCCTCCGTTGCCCGTGTGGGTCCGAAGTGCCTTCGCTTCGTGTCCCGGAAACACCCCTGCTGCTTTCTTTTATCCCCGTCTAGGCCCTTTTATTCTAGCCCCGCGATCGGATCCGTTGGATCAGATCGGAGGGTTCCTAGCACCCCAAGTCTCCAAACCCTAGTCTAAACTGCTATAAATAGACCCCCTAGGTCTATTTTGGCATCCTCTTCTTCTTCCCCTTCCCCACTTTCTTTTTTTTCCTTTTTTCTCAGATCCCAGCTGATTCTCTTCCTTCGATCTGGATCCCGAGGGGATTCCCTCGACCGACCGCCGAAGTCAATGCTCCGGCCGAGCCGGCCTCTTCGCCGCGTCGGCCTCGCTCGCATCGACCGTGCCAGCCCACCGCAGCGCCTACCCGCGCGTCGACCGCGTCGGTCGTTCGACCGGCTCGAGTCGGGCCGCTCGCCAGGTCGGGTGGGGGACCAGATCCCCGTCGCCGACCGACCGAGCCAGGCCTCGCCAGGCACCAGGGGCCTTCCTCCCCGCGCGCGCGTCTCGCCACCTGGGCCGCGGCCCGAACGTCGCCGCCGCCTCCTCCGCTCAGCGCCCGGGCCGCACCGCACTGGGCCTCCCGCCCCAGTCCCCGCACCTCGCAGGGCCTCGCTTCGCCCGCGAGCTGGGCCAGCCGCGCCAGCTCCAGGCGGCTGGGCCGCATCGCCTCCCCGAGGCCCGTTAAGCCGCCGCCTCTCCGCACCAGATCCGGACCAGCCCGTACTGTTCATCCGCCAGATCTGATCCAGAGGTTGTTTTTCCCACTAAGTCCTCAGATCTGTTTATCTCTGATGCTAACTTTGACCTGCTGTAACTTTTTACCTGTTGCTCCGTTTTGCGCGTGTAGTATGTCCAGATGTTCGTGGAGATGTCCTCTACGTTTTACCTGTTGTAGTCATGCATGTTAGATGTCATCTTGACACTTGTTTTGCTGTTGCAAGAGTGCATGATGTTATAAACTGCTGTTATGTGTTATTTTCATGCCACCTTTGACTTGTGATAACTTTTAGCTCGTTTGTCCAAACGATGCAAATGACATGTCCACGTGTTCGTCTTGCCACGAACTACGTGTTGTGTGTGATAGGTTGCATGGTAGATTTATTGTTTCCTTATTATCATCGTTTCAAAGTGCCATGTTCACATGTTGTGTTTTCACTTGTTATGAAATGCCATCTTGATGAGCTCGTTGCAATCGTTGTGTTCACCACAATGATGCATGCTTGTGTGTTTCGGGATCACCTTCATGTGTATTTTGATGAGGTGCTTACCCTTTGCCATGTTTAGTTTCGAGGTGACTTAAACATGCTCTTTTGTGTGCTATGATGATGTTGCTGTTTTAGGACTTGGTGAAATTTCACTAAGTCTGAAATCTGTAACGTTCCGATGGCATGTTCGTGTGATGTTGTAGGACAAAGCATGATAGTTTTGGGGTGGATTTTGATTGTTCCTTGAAGTAGATATTGTTGTCTTTCCATCCATGTCCTCACATGTCCATTTGAGTGGCTGTAGCATGTTTATCTTTTGCTCCAAACTTTCAATAAAATTCTGCTGCCAGAATTTTATTTCAAAGTTCAATATGTCCAAGATCATTGCTATTGATCCGTGACTCCGTTGGGGGTGCACTTTGGACCTAGTTGCTGTACTTTATATCTAGTTTATGTTCAAGTCCTTTGCCATGCTTTTTGGGTGCTGTAGATTAATTATTTTGAGCTCCAAAGATGCTATGTTGCTGTAATTTGCAGTTTTCGCTCAAATCTTGTTTCGGGCATAACTTTTAGCCCGTAACTCCGATTTCAGCGATTCTTATATCAAACTTGGGTGATTTTCTGTGTAGATTAATAATATCAGGTTGTCATCTTGTTTTGAGGTGTTTTGCTTGAGTGATGTTTTCCGTGCTCCATGTGCATCTTTAGTGCATCCATCATGCATTCATGTTTTTCGAGTGCGCATTGCATCGTGTTGATTGGTGCTTGGTGTGTTTGTCTTGTTTAGAGCCGGAAGTTGAGCACGAGGTTTCCAACGAGGTTGAGCACGAGGTTTCCAACGAGTTTGAGCACGAGGACCCTTCTTTCGATTCGAACGTCTTCTCTTCAGGCAAGATGACCAAACCCCGATAACTTTACTATCTTTGTCTCTTGCTAGTAGTCTCGATCTATAGTTTTGCCTCGATGCCCATGTTCTTCTTGTCAGCCTCCTACTTGTAACCAATTGCCATGTTTAACCACCCTACCTATGCAAACCGTTGCTTGGCTAAGTACGCTTCACTCAGCCCTTCTTATAGCGTTGCTAGTTGCAGGTGAAGTGAAGATGCTTGCTCCATGTTGAAGTTTGGTTGGGTTATATCACACTATATAAATGCTTTAATTGAAATCATCTATATATTGGCAAGGGTGGAAGGCTAAGCCTTTTGCTTGGTGATTTGTTCCACTCATGCCGTTAGGATCCGTATAAGCCGGTTTTATGTTCCTTGATTATGCGTTCCTAACACGGTTGGGGTGTATGGGACCCCCTCGATAAACCGCTAAGTGCTAAGTCTTTTCCAGCAAATCCCAACTTTGGTACTATTTGCCTAATAACAAACTAAACATGCATAGGGAGTTATAAACCCTTTTATTTAATTCAACAACCCCGGGCCAGTGCTCCACATGAGTGTTGGTCCGAAACGGGGGTTACGCGGGGCCACCTCGAGGAAACTCAAGGTTTGGTAAAAACCTGTGGGATCACCCATCCGGTCGTGGCCTGAGACGAGATACGCGCGGCTACTATCAGGGTGTCGGCACGCCGGGAGGATTTGCTGGATTAGCCTTACCTTAGCTCGGTATATCTTGAGCACGGGATTCCGAGGATACTCGGGTCTTCCCACTTTGGAGTTGCGACTCCGCGGATCGTGGGCTTGTAATGGGTCAAGTTGGAACACCCCTGCAGGGTTTGAACTTTCGAAAGCCGTGCCCGCGGTTATGTGGCAGATGGGAGCTTGTTAATTCCGGTTGTAGATAACTTGACACAATGATTCTAATACACTACCAGCGTGTGTTCCGTGACTGTCAACTTCCGAATCGGGATTCGGGAGTTGAACACGGAGGGGTTATGATTGTGAGCTTGTAGCTAGGATCACTTCGTGATCACTTCTCGCCGATGCCTTCTCTTCTCGCTCTCACTTGCGTAAGCTAGATGCTAGTTGCTGCTGCAGACTTGTTCTTTCTTCAGCCTTTCCCTCACCTAAAGGCTTTGATAGTTCTGTTACCCGGGAACGGGATTGCTGAGTCCTCTGTGGCTCACAGTTACTTCACACACCAGATGCAGGTCCAGCTGTGAGCTATCCAGGTGATGGCACCGAGCTGGATTGGGAGTACGACGAGGAGCGTAGTCGTTGCTACGTGCGCTACCCGGACGATCAGTAGTGGAGTCTCTTACTAGGATTCGATCCGCCTGTGGTTGTTTTTATCTGAGTTTGGTACTTTGACATTTGGCTTTTGCCCTTAGAGGGTTGTAGTGATCTTAATGTATGATGTTTGAGACTTGTACTGTTATTCTGTGACGTGGCGATTGTAAGCCAACTATTTTCAGTTTACTATCCCTCTTTACATGAGTTGTGCAAAGATTACCAAACTGAAAGATCAAGCAGCTGATTGGTGGCAGCAGTACAAAGACTCAAGGCCGGGTCAAGTGATCTCATGGGAGAATTTCTGCAAGGATTTCCGCTTGCATCACATTCCTACAAGTGTCATTGAGGGTATGCGTGAGCAATTCCGCAACCTCAAGCAGGGCTCCATGACAGTCTATCAGTATAATGTCAAGTTCCAAAACCTCGCTCGCTATGCAAAGCAAGACATTCCTGATGCAAAGAGCAAAATCTATCAGTTCCGTGGAGGTCTCAAAGATGAACTTCAGCTTGCTCTCACTTTGTTCGAGCCAGACGAATTCGATAAGTTCTATAATATGGCTTTGAAACAAGAAGCAGCTCAGCTTAAGATGGAGGCTTCTAAGAAGAGAATTCGAGATGCTGTTCACTCTACCTCATCGTCTCAGTTGGCTGCGAAACAACAGAAATTCTGGCTTCCTCCTCCTCCAATGATTCGAGCTCCATTCAACAACTCCAGCAACTTCAACAACTCCAACAACAAGAACTCTAGTGGTCGTGGTTTCTCCCACCCACCCAACCCAAGCAACGAGTCGAAGAAGCAGTTTCAGTCTCAAGGCTCCAAGTCCAGTGGCTCTCAGTTCCGTCCTCTCTCAGAAGTGACTTGCAACAAATGCACTCAGAAGGGTCACTATGCCAACAGATGTCCGAATCCGAAGCGTCTTCCTCCTCCACCACCTATGAGTTCAGCTATTGTCAGGCATGATCCAAAGTCTGCAAGGGTCAATCTGATGAATGCAGCACAAGCCGAGGCTTCTTCTGATGTCATTCTGGGTAACCTTCCAGTGAACTCTTTTCCAGCTAAAGTGTTATTTGATTCGGGTGCTTCATGCTCTTTCATGTCTCAACCTTTTGCATCCAAGTATGATGTGGGCATCAAAAGTTTGCCAAGGGAGTTATCAGTTGTTTCTCCGGGTAGATTGATGCATTCCAGTATATATGCTCCGGATGTTTCTATTCGCATGGGTGATTATCGATTTTTGGCTTCTCCGGTGATTCTTGGTCATTCTGACATCGACCTCATTCTCGGAATGGATTGGCTTTCTCAGCATGATGCTCACATTGATTGTGCTCAAAAGGAAGTCAAGTTGACTCATTCTGATGAAGATGTGATTATCTTCGCCTCCAGGGATAATACTATTCGGCTTTTCTCTCTTAATGATAAGGGTGAAATTAATGCCATAGAGCAAATTCCAGTGGTGAATGAATATCAAGACGTCTTTCCAGAAGATCTTCCAGGCATGCCTCCACACCGTCAGGTGGAGTTTGTCATTGAACTCGAGCCGGGCACCGAACCTGCTTGCCGGCGTCCTTACAAGCTCTCTCCGGATGAATTGAAGGAATTGAAGAAGCAGCTTGATAAGCAGGAGAGTATGGGTCTCATCAGACCGAGTACATCTCCATGGGGCTGTGGTGTCTTATTTGTCAAGAAGAAAGATGGCACGGAGCGTCTCTGTGTTGACTACCGGCCACTGAACAAGAAGACGATTAAGAACAAGTATCCGCTCCCCAACATCAACGAACTCTTTGAGCAGCTCAAAGGAGCTAAAGTGTTCTCTAAGCTTGACCTCCGAATGGGCTATCATCAAATTCGCATTCGCGAGGAAGACATTCCCAAGACGGCGTTCAGAACGAGCTACGGTTCATATGAGTATACCGTCATGTCCTTCGGTCTCGCCAATGCTCCTCCTACCTTTTCAAGGATGATGCATTACATCTTCAACCCCTATACTGGCGAATTCGTGCTTGTGTATCTGGATGATATTCTGGTGTTTTCCAAGAATGAAGAAGATCACAAAAAGCACTTGCGTCTGGTTCTTGATCGACTCCGAGAGCATAAATTCTATGCCAAGTTCTCCAAGTGCGAGTTTTGGCTCGATAAGGTTTTGTACCTGGGCCACATTATCTCAGCTGACGGTATTGCGGTTAATCCCGAGAAAGTTGAAGCAATTGTCAACTGGGAAGCTCCTCAGACCGTGGCAGCTTGTTCACATCAAGGTTCTGGGACTCCTTTCAGTCCGCCATGGGCACGAAGATCAGGTTCAGCACTGCCTTTCACCCTCAGACTAGTGGTCAAGTCGAGCGTGTGAATCAGATCCTAGAAGATTTGCTCAGAGCCTGTGTCATCTCCTTCGGCATGAAATGGGAAGACTGTCTTCCATTTGCCGAATTCTCTTACAACAACAGCTTTCAAGCAAGTGCAGGCAAAGCACCGTTTGAAATTCTCTATGACAGAAAGTGCCGTACCCCTCTCAACTGGTCTGAAACAGGCGAACGCCAACTTCTTGGCAATGATTTGATCTCTGAAGCCGAAGAAATGTGCAAAGTCATACGTGAGAATCTCAAGGCCGCTCAGTCGCGTCAGAAGAGCTACTATGACGGAAAGCATCGTGATTTGGCTTTCGACATCGGTGATCATGTCTATCTCCGAGTGTCTCCGATGAAAGGAACCCAAAGGTTCGGTATCAAAGGAAAGCTTGCTCCTAGATACGTCGGGCCTTTCAAAATTCTGGGCAAAAGAGGCGATCTAGCCTATCAGCTCGAGCTCCCTTCCAACTTTGCAAATGTTCATGATGTCTTCCATGTGTCTCAACTTCGCAAATGCTTCAAGGCACCTGAGCGCATGATTCCGTTTGAGGAGATTGATCTTCAACAAGACCTTTCCTACCGAGAGCATCCAGTTGCAATTCTCGAAGAAACTGAACGCAAGACTCGTAACAAGTCCATCAAGTTTCTGAAAGTCAAGTGGTCACATCACACAGACCGAGAAGCTACCTGGGAACGAGAAGACCATCTTCGTTCCGAGTACCCTTCCTTTTTCCAGTCCTAGATCTCGGGACGAGATCTTTTTGTAGTAGAGGAGAGTTTGTAATGCCCCGGATGTAATACTTTCCCTTTTGGGTATATATAAATCTCCGGCTTCATCTATTTCCTTTTCGGGTTCTTTGTCTTTCGGGCTTTCGTCGTTTTGTTGTGTGAGTGTGTGGCATTCATTCATATCATGTAGACATGTGCATTGCATTGCATTTGTGTTGTGGGTTGCATCCGGTTCGTCGTGTTTCTTCCCGTTGTCCGTTTCGCGTTCCGGAGCTCCCTCACGTGTCCGTGACGTCCCGTAGGCCTACTTTGTTGTTCGGGCGTTTTTCGTTACCGGTGTGCCGCGAGGTTGTGTTGTGTGTTGTTGTTTTGTTGTGTGCAACCCGCCTCTCAAATCTCGTCTCGTTTGGACTCCGTTGACTTTTCCCTCCGTTGCCCGTGTGGGTCCGAAGTGCCTTCGCTTCGTGTCCCGGAAACACCCCTGCTGCTTTCTTTTATCCCCGTCTAGGCCCTTTTATTCTAGCCCCGCGATCGGATCCGTTGGATCAGATCGGAGGGTTCCTAGCACCCCAAGTCTCCAAACCCTAGTCTAAACTGCTATATATAGACCCCTAGGTCTATTTTGGCATCCTCTTCTTCTTCCCCTTCCCCACTTTCTTTTTTTTCCTTTTTTCGCAGATCCCAGCTGATTTTCTTCCTTCGATCTGGATCCCGAGGGGATTCCCTCGACCGACCGCCGAAGTCAACGCTCCGGCCGAGCCGGCCTCTTCGCCGCGTCGGCCTCGCTCGCATCGACCGTGCCAGCCCACCGCAGCGCCTACCCGCGCGTCGACCGCGTCGGTCGTTCGACCGGCTCGAGTCGGGCCGCTCGCCAGGTCGGGTGGGGGACCAGATCCCCGTCGCCGACCGACCGAGCCAGGCCTCGCCAGGCACCAGGGGCCTTCCTCCCCGCGCGCGCGTCTCGCCACCTGGGCCGCGGCCCGAACGTCGCCGCCGCCTCCTCCGCTCAGCGCCCGGGCCGCACCGCACTGGGCCTCCCGCCCCAGTCCCCGCACCTCGCCGGGCCTCGCTTCGCCCGCGAGCTGGGCCAGCCGCGCCAGCTCCAGGCGGCTGGGCCGCATCGCCTCCCCGAGGCCCGTTAAGCCGCCGCCTCTCCGCACCAGATCCGGACCAGCCCGTACTGTTCATCCGCCAGATCTGATCCAGAGGTTGTTTTTCCCACTAAGTCCTCAGATCTGTTTATCTCTGATGCTAACTTTGACCTGCTGTAACTTTTTACCTGTTGCTCCATTTTGCGCGTGTAGTATGTCCAGATGTTCGTGGAGATGTCCTCTACGTTTTACCTGTTGTAGTCATGCATGTTAGATGTCATCTTGACACTTGTTTTGCTGTTGCAAGAGTGCATGATGTTATAAACTGCTGTTATGTGTTATTTTCATGCCACCTTTGACTTGTGATAACTTTTAGCTCGTTTGTCCAAACGATGCAAATGACATGTCCACGTGTTCGTCTTGCCACGAACTACGTGTTGTGTGTGATAGGTTGCATGGTAGATTTATTGTTTCCTTGTTATCATCGTTGCAAAGTGCCATGTTCACATGTTGTGTTTTCACTTGTTATGAAATGCCATCTTGATGAGCTCGTTGCAATCGTTGTGTTCACCACAATGATGCATGCTTGTGTGTTTCGGGATCACCTTCATGTGTATTTTGATGAGGTGCTTACCCTTTGCCATGTTTAGTTTCGAGGTGACTTAAACATGCTCTTTTGTGTGCTATGATGATGTTGCTGTTTTAGGACTTAGTGAAATTTCACTAAGTCTGAAATCTGTAACGTTCCGATGCCATGTTCGTGTGATGTTGTAGGACAAAGCATGATAGTTTTGGGGTGGATTTTGATTGTTCCTTGAAGTAGATATTGTTGTCTTTCCATCCATGTCCTCACATGTCCATTTGAGTGGCTGTAGCATGTTTATCTTTTGCTCCAAACTTTCAATAAAATTCTGCTGCCAGAATTTTATTTCAAAGTTCAATATGTCCAAGATCATTGCTATTGATCCGTGACTCCGTTGGGGGTGCACTTTGGACCTAGTTGCTGTACTTTATATCTAGTTTATGTTCAAGTCCTTTGCCATGCTTTTTGGGTGCTGTAGATTAATTATTTTGAGCTCCAAAGATGCTATGTTGCTGTAATTTGCAGTTTTCGCTCAAATCTTGTTTCGGGCATAACTTTTAGCCCGTAACTCCGATTTCAGCGATTCTTATATCAAACTTGGGTGATTTTCTGTGTAGATTAATAATATCAGGTTGTTATCTTGTTTTGAGGTGTTTTGCTTGAGTGATGTTTTCCGTGCTCCATGTGCATCTTTAGTGCATCCATCATGCATTCATGTTTTTCGAGTGCGCATTGCATCGTGTTGATTGGTGCTTGGTGTGTTTGTCTTGTTTAGAGCCGGAAGTTGAGCACGAGGTTTCCAATGAGGTTGAGCACGAGGTTTCCAACGAGTTTGAGCACGAGGACCCTTCTTTCGATTCGAACGTCTTCTCTTCAGGCAAGATGACCGAACCCCGATAACTTTACTATCTTTGTCTCTTGCTAGTAGTCTCGATCTATAGTTTTGCCTCGATGCCCATGTTCTTCTTGTCAGCCTCCTACTTGTAACCAATTGCCATGTTTAACCACCCTACCTATGCAAACCGTTGCTTGGCTAAGTACGCTTCGCTCATCCCTTCTTATAGCGTTGCTAGTTGCAGGTGAAGTGAAGATGCTTGCTCCATGTTGAAGTTTGGTTGGGTTATATCACACTATATAAATGCTTTAATTGAAATCATCTATATATTGGCAAGGGTGGAAGGCTAAGCCTTTTGCTTGGTGATTTGTTCCACTCATGCCGTTAGGATCCGTATAAGCCGGTTTTATGTTCCTTGATTATGCGTTCCTAACACGGTTGGGGTGTATGGGACCCCCTCGATAAACCGCTAAGTGCTAAGTCTTTTCCAGCAAATCCCAACTTTGGTACTATTTGCCTAATAACAAACTAAACATGCATAGGGAGTTATAAACCCTTTTATTTAATTCAACAACCCCGGGCCAGTGCTCCACATGAGTGTTGGTCCGAAACGGGGGTTACGCGGGGCCACCTCGAGGAAACTCAAGGTTTGGTAAAAACCTGTGGGATCACCCATCCGGTCGTGGCCTGAGACGAGATACGCGCGGCTACTATCAGGGTGTCGGCACGCCGGGAGGATTTGCTGGATTAGCCTTACCTTAGCTCGGTATATCTTGAGCACGGGATTCCGAGGATACTCGGGTCTTCCCACTTTGGAGTTGCGACTCCGCGGATCGTGGGCTTGTAATGGGTCAAGTTGGAACACCCCTGCAGGGTTTGAACTTTCGAAAGCCGTGCCCGCGGTTATGTGGCAGATGGGAGCTTGTTAATTCCGGTTGTAGATAACTTGACACAATGATTCTAATACACTACCAGCGTGTGTTCCGTGACTGTCAACTTCCGAATCGGGATTCGGGAGTTGAACACGGAGGGGTTATGATTGTGAGCTTGTAGCTAGGATCACTTCGTGATCACTTCTCGCCGATGCCTTCTCTTCTCGCTCTCACTTGCGTAAGCTAGATGCTAGTTGCTGCTGCAGACTTGTTATTTCTTCAGCCTTTCCCTCACCTAAAGGCTTTGATAGTTCTGTTACCCGGGAACGGGATTGCTGAGTCCTCTGTGGCTCACAGTTACTTCACACACCAGATGCAGGTCCAGCTGTGAGCTATCCAGGTGATGGCACCGAGCTGGATTGGGAGTACGACGAGGAGCGTAGTCGTTGCTACGTGCGCTACCCGGACGATCAGTAGTGGAGTCTCTTACTAGGATTCGATCCGCCTGTGGTTGTTTTTATCTGAGTTTGGTACTTTGACATTTGGCTTTTGCCCTTAGAGGGTTGTAGTGATCTTAATGTATGATGTTTGAGACTTGTACTGTTATTCTGTGACGTGGCGATTGTAAGCCAACTATTTTCAGTTTACTATCCCTCTTTACATGAGTTGTGCAAAGATTACCAAACTTGAGATCATTCTAGGATGGACTTATGCCTTTAAGTCGTGCCTCGACACGTAGGAGGTATAACTCCATCCTGGGCATTACATGACCACTATTTGAGTTCTACTTTCACTAGCTGCCTCACATGGTCTTCTCGTTCATCAAATGGATGTTAAGACTGCTTTCCTAAATGGAGAGTTGGATAAGGAAATTTATATGGAACAACCAGATGGGTATGTAATAGATGGTCAGGAAGGAAAAGTGTGCAAGTTGCTGAAGTCTTTGTATGGACTCAAGCAAGCACCCAAACAGTGGCATGAGAAGTTTGAAAGAACTTTAACAGCTGTAGGCTTTGTTGTGAACGAAGCTGACAAATGTGTGTACTATCGCCATGGTGGGGGCGAGGGAGTTATCTTTTGCTTGTATGTTAATGATATACTGATTTTCGGAACAAATTTGAATGTTATTAAGAAGGTCAAGAATTTCATATCTCGTTGTTTTGAGATAAAGGATTTAGGAGTGGCTGTTGTCATTCTGAACATCAAGTTGTTGAGAGACGATGATGGTGTGATTACTTTGCTTCAATCTCATTATGTGGAAAAGATCTTGAGTCGCTTTGGCTATAGTGACTGCAAGCCCTCTCCAACACCATATGATGCTAGCGTGCTACTTTGAAGGAATCGAAGAATTGCTAGAGATCAATTGAAATATTCTCAGATTATTGGCTCGCTTATGTACTTAGCAAGTGCTACAAGACCTGACATCTCTTTTGCTGTTAGAAAACTGAGTCGGTTTGTCTCAAAACTAGGAGATGTGCATTGGAAAGCTCTAGAGAGAGTTTTGCGTTATTTGAAAGGCACTGCAAATTATGGAATTCACTACACCGAGCACCCAAAGGTGCTTGAAGGGTATAGTGACTCAAACTGGATCTCAGATGCTGATGAAATAAAAGCCACGAGCGGATATGTATTCACTCATGGAGGTGGCGCTATTTCTTGGAAGTCTTGCAAGCAGACCATCTTAACAAGGTCAACAATGAAAGCAGAGCTCACAACACTAGATACAACTACGATCGAAGCGGATTGGCTTCGTCGGCTCTTCAATGACTTGCCGGTAGTTGAGAAACCTGTACCGGATATCCTTACAAACTGTGACAATCAAACTGTGATCACGAAAGTGAGCATCTCAAAGGATAACATGAAGTCATCAAGACACGTTCAGAGAAGGTTAAAGTCTGTGAGGAAAATGAAAAACTCCGGAGTAATTGTATTGGATTATATCCAAACGTCTAAAAATCTGGCATATCCTTTTACTAAGGGTCTATCACGAAATGTGATAGATAATGCATCAAGGGAGATGGGTATGAGACCCACAAATGAGTTGTTCACAGTTATAACCTAGTCTATGTGATCGAAGATCCCGTGAATTAGATGTGGAAGACAAGCTGTTGGTCAACTGAGAGGAGAGTATCCTTACTATTAACAATACCACTCCATGAAGATGCAATACTCTCCTAAATCTGCATGGCAGGTTGATGTATATCTTAATGTGTTCTAAGTGTCTCATGTAAGCAGAGATGTTGTCCTGCAGAACATCTTTTGAAGAACACACCTATATGAGTCTGATTGTTAAACGTCGCAATCTATGAGAGTAGGGTTCTCTCTAGTAAACTCATGAAAGGTCACGGAGTATGACGCATAAGCTCCATCCGCGGAGAAGACCCATGGTAGCCAAGTATCCGTCAAGGCTTTGTGTGAAGCTAGATTCGTAGAAAACTTACAGTTCAAGGCCCAGTCCACTGCTCAAGTTGCTTACTAGTGTAACATAGAGTTCTAGGTGGAAGTTCAACTTAACAGTCTCCACTGCAGTACCGGTATATAAAACAGTGTTTTGGAACCCAAGGCAAATTCCGTGTGCCTCTGGGATCTGGTGGGGGATTGCTGGAATTTTATCTACTATGGGCCAGTCCAATAATAATTTCATAAATTCCTAATAAATCCTAGAGGCCCACTTAGCCAATTCGTGCAAGGCAATGGGCACTACTAAAGTTTAGTCTCACATTGCTTCTTTACAAGGAGTTGGACCTCTTTATAAGGGAGGCTCTTTCTCCACTTGTACGAGCATGAGAACAAGAGGGACATCCACGCGCGCTCCTCCTCCGCCGCCCGCCTCGCCGCGCCACGCCACGCCACGCCTCGTCACGTCACGTCACGCCGCGGGTTGGGGGAATGAGCCGAGCCTATGTCTTATTTTTGCCACGCACGACGGGTATACGAAAGGCCAGTCGGAAGCTGAAAACGTTTTCTGTAGTGGACACTGAATGAATGGCGTGCCTAAGGGAGGTCGCTCCTCCCAGAGAGATGCACCAGAACTTCTTCCTCCTTTTCCCCTCGGTTCCATCTTTGAGCTGCTGTTGTCTTCCTCATCCCGGCTTGCGGCGTGCATCGCAGGTCGGGACAGTAGGCCTCTGAAACCGCACCACTTTGGGTACTGTACGGGAGAAGGGTGATAAGGTTTTTGGAGAGCACTCGGCGCAACTACTGGCTGTTTCATCATGGACGATCCGGTCGCCGACGACTACTTCCCCAATGACGACTTCTTCCCCGACGTCGACAACCTCTTCGACGACATGGCCGGCGAGGACATCGCACCCAAGATCGAGGCTTATGCTGCTGCTTCGTATGTCTCCATAATCTCTCCAGTTTATCTTGTTCTATTCTCTGGCCCGTATGTGTTCTTGCTCTTTCTGTTAGAAACACTGTCACTGTTCTTTGTTCTAGTGTTTGCTCTAAATATGTTAGGTCCTATTTCATATATGCAACTAGTTCTACTGTCTGTTCTATATATGAAGATGCTATTTACCTTCTCTTTGTCAGATCGCATGACTTGCTCTATTACTGCTATATTAGTCATGCTTTAGCTAGTATTTATGTTAATAAAATCACTTGGTGAATTGCTCATATTTCCAACGGTTCGTCTACGTTCGTGTGTCTTTGGTTTGGATCCTTCTGTTCTACACTATTCTTCATCGGCGGCGATTCTTGTTCTGGGTTGCTGGTCCTATGGGGCCTTAGCACGGCGACTTCCCGACTGTCTACTACAACAAGTTGTGCCCAGCTCCGGCAATGGAGGGGCGATGACGACGGTGCGCCTTCGGCTTGCTTCAGTGCTTGTAGTCATCGCTAAGTGGTCTACGGATCTGGATGTAATTTTTATTTTTGGTGTTCGTTATACTGCCATGATTGAAAATGAATAGGTCGAAAGTTTATCCGAAAAAAAGCTCTCGGCAAAAAAGACAAAATCGAGGTCTGTAACTTTTTTTTTACTGTTCACGCACTGTTCTGACTTGATTCGTCTTTTTTTGCTAAGAGCTGTTCAAATGTCCAAACGAGTTGAAATTTGGAACGGACCCCACGCATCCAAATATCTACCACACTAATTGTTTTTGGATTTGTTTTAATTTTTTCTAGTATTTTTTTTGATTTTTTTTCTGATCAGGAGCAGATGACCGAGTTGGATTTCCAAGGAATTCACAGGCTACTCTGCCTAGGAGTAGGAGGTTAGGGCGGAGTATCCTACAAGGAAGTGCATCCTTTTCTCCTCGTGGCATTTCAGTACGAGCAGAATATTTAGAAAATATTTATTGACAAATAATATGGGTCAATATCTATTTTCTCTCTGTGCATATATACTCTCACCAGAATGGACGCATAAACTTAAGCAAGCATTTGGGTCGTTGAGTATTACTGTCACCAAAATCATTCAATCATGGAGGCTTAAAGTCCAATGAAATCCATTTTTTTAGTTGGAAGTCTGAATTGTTCGGCCGATCTTGCTGGATTTAACAACAAAAAAACAACACAGGGGGTCTTAATTTGGACCTTTTTTCTAGCTACCACGTTGGCTAAAAGGTTTCTAGATGTATTTTCAACGCACGTTTTGTATACACAATTTATAAGATTCAAGCATTCTCTTTCAGTGCAAGAGAAGATTTGGTCATTAGTTGACATGGCTCATTTTATTTGACCGTTTTGCGTTGTGCACTAACACTGCAATTACTAGTTAATTCGAGCATGGAATATTTTTATGCCACGTCTTTTCAGGTGGAGCAACTATCTCTTGATGAAGTGTGTCACCCAAACGCGTCGTGTCTCTTTCAAAGGACAATAAAAATGCAAGGTGTGATGCACAGAAATCGTAGAACCGACCACATCGAACCCAATAATAATTGGTGGAATCAAACTGGTGTCGACGTCAACTAACATCCGTACTCTTGTTTTGGGTAAAGAATATACTCACTTTGAACGCCTTATTTGTTCGTGGACCACGTTTTAAGAGAAAAATACACTTCCTAGCAAATTTGGGACTGAAGTATGATTGACACACATCAACATAGGCAGGCGTTTAGTTGCAACCACACTTCAATGAAAATGCCTTCTTTACCACTAGGTCTTGTATGTCATGGATTGATAACTGCATGCTATTATTTCTAATTCAATAATTATATATCTTTTTTTTTACTGAAATAAGGGACTCCCCCTCCGAACATGCAACCACACTTCAATGAAAATGCCTTCTTCACCACTAGGTTTTGTATGTCAAGGACCAATCCATAGGAACTCTGCGCGCATCTTTCCTTCATGGAAAGATTATATCATAGACAAAGATCAATTTCCAATCTTTCTCCGTAACTTACGTGTAAGTAATGTACTGATATTAATCATGGTAATTAGTGCCTATATTTTTGCTGACAGAATAAAAAAGATTTTATTCTTTTACATAGGCGACGACCAAACTGGATAGTCAAGACGAGCAAAGCTTTGCTCCGAACCAAAGTAACAAAATGTCGCAAAGTGGTCCAATCCATTTATTGCAAAGGACAAACTAGAAGGTTCTCTTATAATAAGCAAAGCATTCTCTAGGATACATGGGAATTTTGTCTAGTCACATTCATCATGTTTAGTTGATTAACGTTCACTACTTATATAATTTGATACGTGGGTGGACTGGTGCTAGGGTGTTGTTCTTACTTGAACAAACAACTCGCTTATGATTACCACCTCTCGCAAGCATCCACAACTAGGAAAGAAGAACTAAGATAAATCTAACCATAGCCTGAAACATGTGGATCCAAATTAGCCCATTACGGAATAGCGCATAAACTAGGGTTTAAGCTTCTGTCACTCTCGCAACCCATTATCTAGTTATTACTCCACAATGCCTTTCCCTAGGCCCAAATATGGTGAAGTGTCATGTAGTCGACATTCACACAACATCACTAGAGGAAGAACAACATACACTTCATCAAAGTATTGAATATTCATATTCAAGATCAGAGGAGATGAATACATGATTAAGGAACTGAACATACGATCTTTCACCAAATAGACTAGCTAACATTAACTACAAGATGTGATCAACACTACTACCAAACCACACGCACCAATCTAAAGGTTTGGGACCCATATTGAACACAAGTGTGACACCTTAGATTTTTGCCCATTTTTCTTTTTTTGGATTTATTGGATATTTGAATTTGCATTTGGTTTTTCAGTTATTTCTTTTGGACTTGCCACTTGGAACTCCTTTCGATTTTCTTCCAAGTGGGTTTTGTTATCTCTAAACCCTCTCTTGATCTCATCACTCTCAAAGTAATGCCATGAAATAATTTTATTTAATGGCATAATATTCATTTTCATTCTGGAAATGAAGGTTTTCTTCTTTAGCTATGAAGCAACCCTCATTTTCCTTGCTAAGAAAATTCCAAATAAATTCCAAAATATTCTTTGGATCATGCCTCACCTTCCCATGCAAAAATATGCCATGGTCATTTGGAGAATTTCAGCTCAAGAAAATATTTTTTGCTTCTGGACAGAACTGTCACTTTGTGAAGCAAGTGCATCTTTACTTGATCCATTTGGGCTGAAATTTTTACCACATGACTACCTTCCTAGTAGATGCTTAACCACCAAGTTTCACTCTTTAACTCCGAGTAATTTTCTCTCTAGTCTCATTACAAGTTTCCGTTCAAAAACTCTTCTGCTTGCTCAAGTCTTGTCCGTTGTCCTAGGTGTAGAGCTAAGGGCACTCTGCATCACCGCATAGAAGGGACAACACCCTAGACACAGTATGGCAGCCCCTAGCATACTGCGTGTGTGAGTGCATGCGGTGACCGTGTGTGTACGCGGTGTTCGACAAAGATTCAGCGTGCTCTGGACGCCGGGACCCTCCTGTCACCGTCCGTTCGCCCTCCTCGCACCATCGCAACATGTCTGTGACACTCAGCGCGCTCCTCTACTTCCACCTAGCACTTGTCTGCAACTCCCCGATGCCAGCAGCCTGCATGGTGGATGCGGACATGGAGAGTCGAGTCGATACAGTGCGCCTGCGTGAGCATCTTGTCCCACCCCGCGCCCTGTAGCCTCGGCCATGTGCATCCACTGTTCTTCGCGTCGTCCTCTACTCCTACGCGTCGAGCCCGAGCCCCTCCCACTCTCCTTCTCTTATATAGATCATCTCCGGCGGAGCCCGAGCTCGGCCACCTCTCCGCCTATATATAGATCAATTTTTGAGCCGTTCCAGTCATCCCAACCTTCATCTCTGGCCACAAATCAAGCCCCTAGCTAGTCTGGCAAGGGAGGGAGGGCCTCCTACCATTGAAACTCGCTTGAGTTGGCCGTGAATCCCCCACGGCCGTCCTCCTGCTCCGGTGCTCTCCGTCCTCGCTCTCCTACCCCAGCATGTTCGTGTTGATCTCCTGAGCACGACAGTGGTGTTGATTCGCTGGATTCACGTCGGAATCGCCAACTCCGACGAGCTCCAATGCCCGCCATCTCTGGAGAAGACCGTTCCGACGCCGTCTGTCCACCCCGCCCTCACTTCGGGTACGTTCGAGCTTGTCTCGATGTGCTGGACCCGTTCCCCTCCTCTCCGGCGGTCGTCATGGCCTCCTTGCAGGAGAACCACCGGCGACAGCTACGCCCCTCTCTGTTTCCCTCTCCCCCTCTCTCAAACCCGACATGCGCCCCACCAGTCAGCCTCTCTCTTGCTCGCCCGAAGGGGTACGAGTGGAGGCTTGTTTTGAAATAAGCCTTCGACATGGCCTCTTCAAGATTGTTGGAATTTCAATCATGGGCCGTCACGTGGCAGAAATGGATTCAGGCTCGAATGTGAGCCCATTCTAACAAGGGTGCTTACCAGGCCGTTAACAGGCCAAAAGCTCAATAGGGCCGCAATAATGGAATCGAGCCCACGTGCCACTAGCAGGCCAGAATAATTGTGAGTTATGTTTTGGCCCATTTTCAGTGGGGCCATTAATAGGCCGAAAGTCGGGTCGGGCTGGAATTGTGCCATGGAGAACATGGGCTACTAATGGACACAAAGTCAGGTCGGATGGTAAATGGCCCAATTCTGGCGTGGGCCATTAACAGGCCGAAAGACACACCGGGCTGGAAATTGGCCCAACTACCGGATGGATCGATAAAAGGTTGAAAGTCGTACCGCCTGGATCTGATCCATCTCCAAAATGGCACTAACTGGTCGAAGGAAGCTCAGGTCATAATTGAGCCCAAAGACACACCGGGTTGTTAACGGGCTGTAACTTAGGATGGGCCGTAACGGTGGCAAATCTTTAACGAGCCTTTGATAGACCGAAATGGTAGTACTCGTATGGGCCGTGGTTGTAATTGGGACAGACCCAAGTAGGTCGTAAATGGGTCGGCCCGCTTATTTTGGCTGGGCCAAACTTTTTAACCTAAGTGGACCACCGTTGGGATCTTCCATGTGTCGATGTCCCATTGGCGCCTTCTGTCCATTGGAAGGATGACATCCGTCGCGACATCGAACTGGCACGTGGTTCCTTCGGCCAATAAGAATTTTACACGTGGAAAATCGCCATTGGTCGTGGGATGTTAATGTTGGGGAACGTAGTATTTTAAAATTTTCCTACGATCACACAAGATCTATCTACCAGATGCATAGCAACGAGAGGGAAGAGTGTGTCTACGTACCCTCGTAGACCGAAAGCAGAAGCGTCAAGTGACGCGGTTGATGTAGTCGAACTTCTTCGCGATTCAACCGATCAAGCACCAAACGTACGGCACCTCCGCGTTCAGCACACGTTCAGCTTGATGACGTCCCACGAGCTCTTGATCCAGTTGAGCTTCACGGGAGAGTTTCGTCAGCACGACGGCGTGGTGACGGATATGATGTATTCACCGGCGCAGGGCTTCGCCTAAGCACCGCGACGGTATGACCGAGGTGTGTTTCTGTGGAGGGGGGCACCGCACACGGCTGGGACAATTCAACTTGTGTGTCTTTGGGTGCCCCCTGCCCCCGTATATAAAGGAGCAAGGGGGAGGCCGGCCGGCCCTTCCTATGGTGCGGCTAGGGTGCAATCCTAGTAGGAATATGATTGCAATCCTATTCCTAGTAGGAACTACCAAAGAAGGAAGAGAGGGAAAGGAAAAGAAGGAGAGGTGGCGCCCCCCAATCCTAGTCCAACTAGGAACCCTAGGTGGGGCGCCGGCCAGCCCTTATGGGCTGCCTCTCTCTTTTCCATAATGCCCACTATGGACCATCCCCCCTCGTAGGGGGTTCCGGTAACCCCCTCCGGCAATCCCGTTAAATCCGAAACTTTTCTGGAACACTTCCGGTGTCCGAATATGGTCGTCCAATATATCAATCTTTATGTCTCGGACATTCCGAGACTCCTCGTCATGTCCGTGATCTCATCCGGGACTCCGAACTACCTTCGGTACATCAAAACTCATAAACTCATAATACCGATCGTCATCAAACGTTAAGCGTGCGGACCCTACGGGTTCGAGAACTATGTAGACATGACCGAGACTCATCTCCGATCAATAACCAATAGCGGAACCTGGATGTTCATATTGGCTCCTACATATTCTACGAAGATCTTTTATCGGTCAGAACCGCATAACAACATACGTTGTTCCTTTTGTCATCGGTATGTTACTTGTCCGAGATTCGATCGTCGGTATCTCCATACCTAGTTCAATCTCGTTACCGGCAAGTCTCTTTACTCGTTCCGTAACACATCATCTCGTGACTAACTCATTAGTCTTTTGCTTGCAAGGCTTGTTGTGATGTGTGTTACCGAGAGGGCCCAGAGATACCTCTCCGACACTCGGAGTGACAAATCCTAATCTTGATATATGCCAACACCACGAATACTTTCATAGACACCTGTAGAGCATCTTTATGATCACCCAGTTACGTTGTGACGTTTGATAGCACACAAGGTGTTCCTACGGTATTCGGGAGTTGCATAATCTCATAGTCATAGGAACATGTATAAGTTATGAAGAAAGCAATAGCAGTAAAACTAAACGATCATAGTGCTATGCTAACGGATGGGTCTTGTCCATCACATCATTCTCCTAATGATGTGATCCCGTTGATCAAATGACAACTCATGTCTATGGCTAGGAAACATAACCATCTTTGATCAATGAGCTAGTCTAGTAGAGGCATACTAGGGACACTCTGTTTTGTCTATGTATTCACACATGTACTAAATTTCCGGTTAATACAATTCTAGCATGAACAATAGACATTTATCATGATATAAGGAAATATAAATAACAACTTTATTATTGCCTCTAGGGCATATTTCCTTCAGTTAACGGGTTATTCGATCCAAACTGGATCCCAATAGCTTAACGGCGACACGTTACGGTGGATGCCACGTGTCAGTTACCCTTGACAAAAACACTTCCATGACACGCCATTTATCATAATGGAAGTGGGCACTTCCGTGATGATAATTTGAGTATTGTCATGGAACACTTCTACGACGACACATGTATGACTATTTTGATTATGTCATAAATTCGTCATGGATGTACATGCATGTTAGAAAACGTGACCTACTCTGACAAACATGTATCGTCACGTAAGTGTTTTTTGTAGTGTGGGCACCCCCCAATCCAGGACACCATCACCCGGTGGCGCTTAGACGCCACTGGAGAGAAGGGGGAAGGGGTGCCCTCCTCCTTCTTCTTTTTCTTCGTCCTTGGCCTTCCGGGGAGAGAGGGAGATCTTCCCTAGATTTGATCTCTCTTCATTCTTTTGTTTTTCGCTTATGTTTTCTTCCCTTTCATTGTTCCTTTCATAGTCGGAGTTCCGTAACTCCGACTATTTTACGGGAATTTGTGGGGATTTTCCTTCGGAAATTAGCTTTCTTGCAGCAAAACAAGGGCTCCAACTAAGTTAAGAGCTAGCCACGAGGGCCCATGGCGTGACCAGGGGTTAGCCAAGCCACCTGCCCTTGTGGGGCCTGCGGGCACTATTTTGCGTTGATCCCTTCGCCCAAAAATCACATATTTTCCATAAAAATTGTATTAAATCGCCAGGGTGTTTTAACCTTCATATATATTGATTTTTAGAAAAAAAAATCATGCAAAAAACAGGAACTAGCACTAGACACTAGATTAGTAGGTTAGTCTAGAAAAATAATATAAAAGTGCACCAAACAATTATAAATTATATAAATATGGCATGAATACTTCATAATTTATAGGCATGTTAGAGATGTATCAGATTACAACCTTGTCGATGGTATCTATCGTAAGTGGGAGGCATCTGTGAAGACTATATTTGTTCCCCAAGGCAACAAACAAAGCCACTTTGCACCATTGTTGCCGGTGTCAAAACCGGCGGATCTCGGGTAGGGGGTCTCGAGCTGTGCATCTTGGATCAATTGGGAACAAGGAATGCAGGGAAATAATTTACCCAGGTTCGGGCCCTCTCGAGGAGGTAAACCCTATGTCCTGCTTGATTATATTGATGTGTATACGATGGATACAAAGTTGATCTACCACACGATCAGATGAACTAAATGCTAGATGAGTACGACGATGGTTCTAGCCTGTATGGACTAAACCCTCTAGTTTATATAGACACCAGGGGTACCTAGGGTTACATATGTCGGGTGCCATCAGGAGACAAATACGCTGACTATGCTAAATATTCCTTGGAGGAGACGCCAGGCCTTCAGAGGTTCCCTTCTCTAGTACGGAATTATCTGAAGCTCGACATTCGTTAACAGAATCCGAAGTGGTCCACCAAGTCGACCCATGAGAGATAGGCCGGCAGCCCGAGGACCCGCCCCCTATCTGGGACACACTCAGTAGCCCCCGAACTAGCCTCCAATGCTAGGGTCCATGATCCTTAATAGCCTTATGCGCCCAAAGTCTTCAGGTTGCGGGGCGAATTCCTTTCCCCCTTTGTGTCCGACTGACAACAGTCCGGCCACTGATAGTTTTATGATTTGACAAAGTATTATTGGTCCCACAGTATCAACTTTCTTTCTAAGGGTTAATGATACCCCTTGATCTTCGTGCGCCAGAAGGAGGCAGACGATGTAGTAGTCTTTTACAGAAATGCCTATCACGGGCCAGGGAAAAAGCGCCTATTAAACAGGCTAGGGGCAAGATGTGCAAGATGGACTAGTATGGCTGCCATTGCTGCCTGATTGGCAGGCCCCCTCTGTTCGTAATGGGTCGTGTCTTCCATCCTGTTGTAACACCATAGGGGGTGCATCCTTTGTTACTCAAGCTATAATCCCATTGAATGGATGAGTTCTGCTACACTTCATAGTTCGAATGTTATCTACATTTTTGTTAATTAGATCTTCCAAATTTCCAAATAGAATTGGAGGCGTTTGATTGAGACAGTCAGCTGCCCTTCTCCTCAACCAAAGAACTATTCATGCGTCGATGACCCGTGATTCCACTACGATCCAGAGATGTCGATCGATTTTGAGGATGGGATCTTTTACCAGGAGAGTCTTGACGGCTCTAAAGTGGCACTTTTGGCCGATCACCCCAGGACACTCCCATCTTCCGTGTTAAGTGACAAAAAAGACTCTTCCCGAAAAGGGCGTTCATCTCCCATCATTTCGAGTACGCTGACTTCTACCCCTAAGGGTCATCGCACATCACGCCGAGCACCAGCGAGAGTGGCGTCGGCTATGTTAGCACCGAAAAGTCGCAAGGTGTCAAAACATGGGGGCGGCTGGAGTTACATCGACCGTGCCCATGGCCAAGAGGTAATATGTTCAACACAGAGTTCGGCGTCGTTATCTGTGATAGCCATTGCACGTACTCATAATCTTTACTGAGACATGTAGGAGATATGTAGAGCCACCTTCATCTGAGAACGTTGACGAGGTGAAGGGGGATAATCCCGAACCGAAATCTTCGGCCAGGGCCGGCGGCAAAACGGAGGTCCCTGCCACAGACCAACTTCCAGGGGACCCCGAGGATGTCTTGGTTACTAATTCCGAAGTCAAAAGTGTGATGAATCACCGACGGTGAAAGAAGTCATTGCATAATTCTATGTTTTCCGAATAGGGGATTAACGCTCCTAGTTCGGTGGACGTGTATCTCACAGCCGCCCGAGCCAGACTTGAGGGAGTCGCAAACCTTCTGTCCACCAACCTGTAGGTATGTAATTGGGTTTGATAACTGAACAAAAATTCCAACCCAGTAGCCCCCGAACCTTAATTTGGGTGGAAATGCCGAGTTAAGGGTTTGAATTTTTATACTGCTGCAATACGATGCAGGCTTCGAGGGAACAAAAAAAAATTTCTAAGGACCTCAAGCTAAATCGAACACAGTTGGAATCTGTGAAGGCCAAACTAGAGGAGGTCAATAAGTTCACCAGGGAAGCACACGGTGAGTAAAATACTTAATATGACGAATTGAGAAATTTTTGGGACACCTTTTCTAAGGAAAGATTGCCACGTAGTAGCCGAGTCCATAAGTAATGTAATGCCCCGGATGTAATACTTTCCCTTTTGGGCAATATATGATATCTTTGGCTTCATCAATTCCATTCTGGGTTCTTCGTCTTTTCGGGTTTTCGTCATTTTGTTGTGTGCGTGTGTGGCATTCATTCATATCATGTAGTCATGTGCATCGCATTGCATTTGTGTTGTCGTTTGCATCCGGTCTCACTCGTTTCTTTCCGTTGTCCGTTTCGTGTTCCGGAGCTCTCTCACGTGTCCGTGGCGTCCCCGAGGCCTACTTTGCTGTTTGGACGTGTAACGTTTCCGGTTTAGCGTGAGACTTGTCGTGTGTTGTTGTTTTGGTGTGTGTAACCCGCCTGTCAAATCTCGTCGCGTTTGGAGTTCGTTTGCTACCCCAACAGTTATTCTCGTGGGCTCAAAGTACCCCCTCTTTGAGGCCCAAGACACCCCTCCAACAGCCCACCAAACCAACCCAAACCCCTCCCTTCATCTAGGCCATCTAATTGTGATCATGTGGCTGAAAACCTCACCTCATTTGGACAACCCTAGCTCCTTGTGCCTATATAAACGTCCATCTCCCCCAAAATTTGCCTCCAGAAAACCCTATGCTTCCACAGTGCGCCGCCGGTGCTTCCACCGTTGATCCGCGGTGCTTTCACCGTTGAAAATTCATGCTTCTGACGTCCCAGGAAACCATGCTTCCGTAGTGCTGCGGTCGCGCTTCCGAATCGCCGCCGGTGCTTCCGACCCGACGCGCGGGACCCGCCGGTCATCTCCTTCCTCCAGCCGCCGCCGCCGGATTCCTCGCCGGAGGAGCTCGCCGCCGCCGCCAGGAGCCCCTCCGGTCCGCCTCTCCACCTCCCGCCGATGCAAGGTCGGGCCGGGATCTCCTCACCGCCGCCCTCACCGCGCCACCCTCGCCGCCGGGGCTCAGGCCACCGACTCCTCACCGGCCCTCCGGTCAAGCTCGCCGGAGAAGACTCCCCCGAGCCCCTGCCGGCCACCCCGACCCCGTATCCGGTCGCCCCGCCCCAGATCTGGCCATTCCCGACCCGGATCCGACCTCCTCCGGTCTTCCCTCGCTCGCCGGAGACCGGCCATCGCCGGTAGCCGCCGCCCCATCTTCCGTTCGTCGCTGCGGCATCTTCGCGCAGGAGCCCGACGCCAGCCACCTGGGCCGACGCCGGCGCACCTCCAGCCTCGGCCTTCCTCCGCCTTGAGGCCCAGTGCGCCTTGAGGCCCATCCCCATCGGGCCGGCCCGCCCCCTCCGCTTCGTGGGCCTCGCCTGCTCTGGTAAGGCCCAAGTCGCCCCGATCCAGCCCAGCCTCTGTGTTTTTTTTTAGTTTTAGTTCTGCGAATTTATTTTTTTTCTTTCAAAAACTGCATATTTACAGATTAGTCCCTGGTAGTTAGTTTCTGATGTAGTTTTATAATGTGGATAACTTTTTGTGTGATGGTCCGATTTGAGCAAATGATATGTCAAAATGATCGTGGAGACATGTACTACGTTTTGTTCCATTGTGCCATGCATGTTTGAGGTCATCTAGATGTTTAGATATCTGTTGGAAGAGTGATACTTGTTATAAACTGCTGTTGGTAGTTGTTTTCATGCCATCTTTGCAATGTGATAACTTGGTGCATGTTTATCCAAATGATGCAAATGATATGTCCACGTGTTCGTCAAGAAATGCTCTACATGTTGATTGCTTTAGCTTGCATGATAGATTTCATCTTGCCATGCTTATCTCCTTTGCAAAGTGATATGTGGCTATTATGTCGTTAAACTTGTTATGAGATGTCAATTTGAGGAGCTCATTGCTATCGTTGTGTTTGTCCCCTTGATGCATGCTTAGATGTTTTGGATTCACCATCATGTGTACTTTGCTGTGGTGCTTACCACTTGCCATGTTTAGCTTTGAGGTGACTTAAACTTGCTCTCAAAGATGCCATGATGAAACTGCTGTTTAACACTTAGTGAAATCATGTTTGCTTGTTGTTCTAGGCCAATCCATGATAGTTTTGGGGTGACTCTTGATGATTCCTTGTAGTATATATTGTTGGCTATCCATTCATGCTCTCACATGCTTATTTGAGTGGCTATAGCATATTTAACTTTTGCTCCCAAGTTGCAACAAATTACTGCTGTCAGGTTTTTGTTGTCAAGTTCAATATGTCATAGCTTGTTGCTATTTGATCCATGGCTCCTTTGGGGATGCTCCAATGGACTTGTTTGCTGTAGGATATGTCTAGTTTATGTCCATGCTCATTGCCATGATGTTTGAGTGCTGCAGGCCATTTATCTCTTGCCCCGAAGATGCTATGTGGCTGTTATTTTCAGCTTGTGCTTATTTATTGTTTCGGTTGTAACTTTTAGCCCGTTGCTCCGTTTTGAGCAAGTCCTATATGTAACTTGAGTGTTTTTGCATGTAGATTCATATTATCCTATTTTTATCATATTTTGAAGCATTTTGCTTGATGCATATTGTTGTGCTGTAACACTGTGCTTCCTAAGTAGATTTTCTGTGCTTCCATAGTGCATCTGTTTTGCTCCCATAGTGCATCAGTCATGCATCCAGTAATTTTTCTGCGCATTGCATCTTGTTTGATTCGTTGCCTTGTGTTCTTGTGTTTGAGTAGAGCCGGAAGCTGAGACCGAGTACGGGTACGAGCACGAGGTTACTACTGAGGTTGAGAACGAGGACCCCTCTTACGAATCCCATCGACAACTCTTCAGGCAAGATGACCGAACCCCGATAACATTACTATCTTTTCCTATTGCTAGAAGTCTCGATCTATAGTTTTGCCTCGATGCCCATGTTTTTCCTGTCAGCCTCCTATTGTAGCCCATGAACCTGTTAACCACCCTACCTATGCAAACCATTGATTGGCTATACGTAGGCTTCGCTCAGCCCCTCTTATAGCATTGTTAGTTGCAGGTGAAGATTGAAGATTCTTGCTTCTTGTTGAAGCTTGTTGGGATATCACACTATATTAATTATTAAATAAAATCATCTATATATTGGTAATGGGTGGAAGGCTAAGCCTTTTGCTTGGTGATTTGTTCCACTCATGCCGCTAGGAACCGTATAAATCGGTGTTATGTTCCTTGATTATGCGTTCCTCACACGGTTGGGGTTATGGGACCCCCTCGATAAACCGCTAAGTGCTAAGTCTTTTCCAGCAAGTCCCAACATTGGTACTATTCGCCTAATAACTAAAAACTTGCATAGGGTCTTGCAAACCCGAGTTCTTAATCAACAACCCCGGGCCAGTGCTCCACATGAGTGTTGGTCCGAAACGGGGGTCCTGCGGGGCCACCATGAGGAAACTCGAGGATTGGTATACACCTGTAGCATCACCCATCCGGTCGTGGCCTGAGACTAGATACGCGCGACTATTGTCAGGGTGTCGGCACGCCGGGGGGATTTGCTGGATTAGCCTTACCTTAGTTCGGAGTATCTTGAGCACGGGATTCCGAGAATACTCGGGCCTTCCCACCTTGTAGTTGCGACTCCGCGGATCGTGGGCTTGTCATGGGCCAAGTTGGGACACCCCTGCAGGGTTATGAACTTTCGAAAGCCGTGCCCGCGGTTATGTGGCAGATGGGAGCTTGTTAATATCCGGTTGTAGAAAACTTGACACCATGTTCCAATACACTACTAGCGTGTGTACCGTGACGGTCATTTTCCGAAAGGGATTCGGGAAGTGAACACGGTGGGGTTATGTTTGACTTGCTTTAGCTAGGATCACTTCGTGATCATCTCTCGACCGAGGCACCTTCTCTTCTCGCTCTCTTTTACGTAAGCTAGGCTAGTGCTGCTGCAACCTATTGTTCTTTCTTCAGCCTTGTTCCACACCCAAGGCTAGGATAGTCGTGTTACCCGGGAACGGGATTGCTGAGTCCTCTGTGGCTCACAGTTACTTCAACACACCAGATGCAGGTACGATGGGGAGCTACACAGGCGATGGCACTGAGCTAGACTAGGAGTACGACGAGGAGCATAGCCGTTACTATGTGAACTATCCGGTTGATCAGTAGAGCTTCTACTAGGATTCGATCTAGACCTGTGGTTTAATGTTATGTTTGGTATCTTGTCATTTTGATTTTACCCTTAGATGGGCTGTGATGTTTATTCGGATGATGCTTGGATATGTAATGAATTTGTGTGACGTGGCGAGTGTAAGCCAACTATCTTTTATGTTTTCCATCCCCATTTTTACATGAGATGTGCAAAGATACCGAACTTGCGATCATTCCAGAATGGGCTTATATCTTTAAGTCGTGCCTCGACACGTAGGAGATATAGTCCCATCCTGGGCATTACAAGTAAACTGCATAAGGATCTGGATGCGGCCAATGAATCTCAAAGTTTTGCAGAATAATAGCAAGAAGCCGGCCACCGTGTATTGACCCAGAGTCATGAAGAAAACAATAAGCTTAAAGCGGAAAACCAGCGACAATCCGAGGAAATTTGAGAGCTTAAAAACTCAACTGGCACAAGCCCACGAGGAGAACCAGAGATTGAAAGGTGGCTTGTTTGGTGAGTGCAATATAGCTTGTGAATACGTAGAATATATGCATTATACAAATGTAAGAATCATGCCCCGTCTCTTGTTAGTTCTCCTTGTTGGGCGTCCCGAGGAAGAGGCCAGCTCGTTCGGAGGAAACCTGCTAAAGGAATTTTCCGCCGTACATGAGAGGACTCGGAAAGCTATGAAGAGCCTGGTCAAAGCATTATGGCCAGATGAGACGCCTTCAGAATGGATGGTCAAGCTAGCTAACCAATTTAAAGGAGCTCGACGCCGTTTCAAGCTATGGAAGATATTGGCCTATCGAGAAGGAGCGTGTGAGGCATGGGCGATGGTCAAGACCCGCTTTACCAAGCTTAACCAAGAGCATCTAGCTCGGGTTGGGCCAGTAGGGCCGGATGGGCAAGAAGTGCCACTTCATTTGGTATATGACTAAGTAATGCCTTGGTACGTCTCCAACATATCTATAATTTTTTAATGTTCCATGCTATTATATTATCTGTTTTGGATGTTTAATGGGATTTATTATACACTTTTATATTATTTTTGGGACTAACCTACTAACCCAAGGCCCAGTGCAAATTGTTGTTTTTGTCTATTTCAGTGTTTTGCAGAAAAGGAATATCAAACGGAGTCCAAATGGAATGAAACCTTCGCGAGGATCATTTTTGGAACAAATGCAATCCAGAAGACTTGGAGTACACATCAGGGAAGCCACGAGGTGGCCACGTGGCAGGGGGCGCGCCCAGGGGGGTAGGCGCGCCCCCACCCTCATGGGCCCCTTGTAGCTCCACCGACATACCTCTTCCTCATATATATACTCATATACCCTAAAAACATCCGAGAGCACTACGAAACCCTATTTCCGCCACCGCAACCTTTTGTACCCGTGAGATCCCATCTTGGGGCCTGTTTCGGAGCTCCACCGGAGGGGGCATCGATCATGGAGGGCTTCTACATCAACACCATAGCCTCTCCGATGAGTTGTGAGTAGTTTACCACAGAACTTCGGGTCCATAGTTATTATCTAGATGGCTTCTTCTCTCTCTTTGGATCTCAATACAAAGTTCTCCTCGATCTTCTTGGAGATCTATTTGATGTAATTCTTTTTGCGGTGTGTTTGTCGAGATCCGATGAATTGTGGGTTTATGCTCAAGATTATCTATGAACAATATTTGGTTCTTCTCTGAATTCTTATATGCATGATTAAAATATCTTTGCAAGTCTCTTCGAATTATCAGTTTGGTTTGACCTACTAGATTGTTCTTTCTTGCAATGGGAGAAGTGCTTAGCTTTGGGTTCAATCTTGCGGTGTCCTTTCCTAGTGACAGCAGGGGCAGCAAGGCACGTATTGTATTGTTGCCATCGAGGATAAAAAGATAGGGTTTATATCATATTGCATGAGTTTATCCCTCTACATCACGTCATCTTGCTTAAAGCGTTACTCTGTTCTTATGAACTTAATACTCTAGATGCATGCTCGATAGCGGTCGATGTGTGGAGTAATAGTAGTAGATGCAGAATTGTTTCGGTCTACTTGTCACGGACTTGATGCCTATATACATGATCATGCCTAGATATTCTCATAACTATGCACTTTTCTATCAATTGCTCGACATTAATTTGTTCACCCACCGTATAATCTGCTATCTTGAGAGAAGCCACTAGTGAAACCTATGGCCCCCGGGTCTATCTTCCATCATATAAATCTTCCATCAACTAGTTATCTTTACTATTCTTTTATTTTGCAATCTTTACTTTAAATTTATATAACAAAAATACCAAAAATATGTATCCTATTATCTCTATCAGATCTCACTTTTGCAAGTGGCCGAGAAGGGATTGATAACCCCTTTATCGCGTTGGTTGCAAGGGTCTTATTTGTTTGTGCAGGTACGAGGAACTTGCGTGTAGTCTCCTACTGCATTGATACCTTGGTTCTCAAAAACTGTGGGAAATACTTACGCGACTTTGCTGCATCACCCTTTCCTCTTCAAGGGAAAACAACGCAAGCTCAAGAGGTAGCAAGAAGAATTTCTGGCGCCGTTGCCGGGGAGATCTACGCACAAGTCACATACCAAGTACCCATCACAAACTCTTATCCCTTGCATTACATTATTTGCCATTTGCCTCTCGTTTTCCTCTCCCCCACTTCACCTTTGCCGTTTTATTCGCCCTTTTTCCGTTCACCTTTCTGTTTGCTTGTGTTGCCATGTGCCCTCTATTAGCTTGCATCTTCGCTTGCTAAATTATGGATCCTCATCCACTTGCTAATATTTTTAAGAGATCCAATTATGATGAATGAATTGCTAGTGAGCTGCGTGCACTAGATTATCTTTATGAGGTTTTGCTTGAAATTCGTGAGTCCAGAAATTGTGATTAAGTGTTGAAAGAAGAAGATTATAAAGTGATTCACGATAGCTCCTTGAAGAAAAAGCATGATTGCAATGATGTTATTATAAATTCTATCAATGTCAATTGAGCTAATGGTATGCAAAACCCTAAGCTTGGGGATGCCTATTTTGCTATGCCCACTACTTGTTGCAATGATCATGACTGGGGTGATTCTTCTTATGATCTTAAAAATTTATTTAATCCCCATGATGAATATGAGATTAATAATAATATTTGCAATAATATTGAAAGTGAGTTTGGAAGAGTGTCAACTTTAGATCCCACATATTTGGAGAATGTCAATCTTATGATTTTTTTGATAAAAGTGGGTTTGGAGAGGTCATGAGTTTAGTTAATGTTGATCCCACTATTTTGGAAGAGTGTCAACTTCGTATGCATGTGGATCGTGTTGAGAATATGTTTTGTGATAGCTATATTGTTGAATTTTCTTATGATCCTACATGCAATTATTATGAGAGAGGAAAATATGGTTGTAGAATTTTTCATGTTACTAAATTACCTCTCGTTATGTTGAGATTGATCTTGTTTTCTTTTTTGCATATGCTAGGTTTTGCTTGTCTTGATTTGTTTTACTATAAAATGCCTATGCATAGGAAGTATGTTAGACTTAGATTGGTTTGTCATGTGTTTTATGATTCTCTATTTTTCCTTCAATTCTTATCTTTCATGCGAGCATCATTGAATTATCAATGCCTAACTAGGGGCGTTAAACGATAGCGCTTGTTGGGAGGCAACCCAATTTTATTTTTGTTCCTTGACTTTTGTTCCTGTTTAGTAATAAATAATTGATATAGCTTCTGGTTAGATGTGGTTTTGTGTTTTAATTAGTGTTTGTGCCAAGTAGAACCTTTGGGAAGACTTGGGTGAAGTCTTTGCGATCTTGCTGTAAATAACAGAAACTTTTGCGCTCACGAGATTTGCTGACATTTTTTTACTGTAGAGTGATTTTAAGTTGATTAATTTTGCAGATGATTAATAGACAAATTCCTCACGTCCACCAATTTATTTCAGAATTTTATAGTTACAGAAGTATTCGAAAGTTACAGATTGCTACAGACTGTTCTGTTCTTGACAGGTTATGTTTTTCGTGTGCTGTTTGCTTATTTTGATGAATCTATGAGTAGTATCGGTGGGTATGAACCATACAAAAGTTGGAATACAGTAGGTTTAACGCCAATGTAAATAAATAATGAGTTCAATACAATACCTTAAATTGGTAGTTTGTTTTCTTATACTAACGGAGCTCACGAGATTTTCTGTTAAGTTTTGTGTTGTGAAGTTTTCATGTTTTTGGGTAAGGATTTGATGGACTATGGAACAAAGAGTGGCAAGAGCCTAAGCTTGGGGATGCCCAAGGTACCCCAAGGTAAAATTCAAGGACAACCAAACGCCTAAGCTTGGGGATGCCCCGGGAAGGCATCCCCTCTTTCATCTTCGTTTGTTGGTAACTTTACTTGAGACTATATTTTTATTCACCACATGATATGTGTTTTGCTTGGAGCGTCTTGTATAATTTGAGTCTTTGATTTTTAGTTTACCACAATCATCCTTGTTGCACACATCTTTTGAGAGAGACACACATGAATTGAAATTATTAGAATACTCTATGTGCTTCACTTATATCTTTTGAGCTAGGAAGTTTTGCTCTAGTGCTTCACTTATATCTTTTTAGAGCACGGCGGTGGTTTTATTTTATAGAAATTATTGATATCTCATGCTTCACTTATATTATTTTAAGAGTCCTTTAGAACAGCATGGTAATTTGCTTTGGTTATAAAATTAGTCCTAATATGATAGGCATCCAAGATGGGTATAATAAAAACTTTCATATAAAGTGCATTGAATATTATGAGAAGTTTGATACTTGATGATTGTTTTGAGATATAAGGATGGTGATATTAAAGTCATGCTAGTGGAGTAATTGTGAATTTGAGAAACACTTGTGTTAAAGTTTGTGATTCCCGTAGCATGCACGTATGGTGAACCGTTATGTGATGAAGTTGGAGCATGATTTATTTATTGATTGTCTTTCTTTGTGTGGAGGTCGGGATTGCGCGATGGTTAACTCCTACCAACCCTTCCCGTCGGGGATATACCCCGCGGTATGACCCGGTCGGAAATATGACCCGGTCGGACTTGGCGGTTTACGTGAGACCCGGTTTACACTTGGCGATTCACTGGCGACCCGCCCTGACCAGACGGTTTACAAGTAACCTGCCTGAACATTATGACTCACTGGTAACCCGACGGGCGGCTGACGGATGACAAGGCCCAAGGCCCAGAAGGCCGGTTTATGTTAATGGTGGGCCGGTTTATGAGGAAAGCACAAGGAATATGCTCCTACAAAGGAAGCAAGACCAGGACTCCACTTGTAATGGAGTAATCCTAATCCTACTAGGACTAGTCATGTAACCCGCCCCTTCAACATATATAAGGAGGGGCAGGGCTCCCCAAAGAGGGAGAGGCAAGAAGAAACAATCTCTAGGGCTCGACACAAAGAGCCGGTTTACCGGTGACTCCCTCGTGATGATAATGAGACCTAGCCACAAACAACATGTAGGGCTATTACTGGATGATGTTTCCTGGGGTCCGAAACTGTCTAAATCCCTGTCTTGTGTCGCGTCTCTCGATTCCGCTCAACCCCTCTCAAGCTACCACATAGATGTGTTGGCCTCACGACTAAGTCCTCACACTAGGACATCTGCCGTGACGAATCCATGACAGTTGGCGCCCACCGTGGAGCTTGCGCACGATGGTGATGAGTTCTTGAAGGGATCTCTTTCAGAGATCGAGAAGCACACAAATTTCTAGATGAAGAATATCTGGTTTAAAGGGATCTCCGTTAGCCCTGAATTTGTCGGTCCAGACTTACAACCTATGAAGGTTAGGATTGCGGCTGCATGCAACTACAAGTCGCCGATATCGACATAAGTTTTTGCCGCAGCATTTTGCAATACACGTCAGATGTGGGGATTTGATGATCGGGTCCAATTCCTATTATACTTGAACATACCCATCAGCTGTTTTTATGAGAGGATTAAGTAACGGGATAGAACATAAATCTACTGTTGCTACTTTTCGGCGTGAAGGCCGAAGCCTGCTACAAGCCGATTTGTGGTACAAGCAAATCCCTGGCTGTCAATTAGTACTAATCTGTTCGGTGAAGAATTCAAATGCTGGTGCTACAAATCAGTGGAGGAAAGCACAAAAGTTTAAGTTGCCACTACGTTAAGCCGTCCGTTGAGCAGTCAGATTGCCTCTTTCAACCGTCGACGAGATGGTCTGCATGAGAGTCGCCATCACCGCGGAGTCGCCGTTGAGCTCGTTTTTGCTGGACACTACCGAAGTGCCGAGTCGCCGCTTTGCGCTTTGCGAAGATGCCGTCGAGGACCTGTTCCCATCAAGTTGACGGCCCCTTTCGCCTTTTCTGGCCTGCATCAACCATTGTCGAGCCGGCCCACACCGTCGTTTCTACCTCCACGGGCTCGTCAAAGCCGTTTCCGCCTCCCGTCCGAGTCTCTGCCGCACCTCGTATCCTATCCGAGTCGCGTCGAGCCGGTCTCGCCCCCGTAGAGCCGCCGTGGTGTTCGCCTTTAAGCTGCCATCTTCGAGTCACCGGTGCCTTGGCACCCTCCTCTGGTTGCATCTACCTCCGAGTTGCTAAGTCACCATGAGCTGCCGCGGTTGCCCTCAAGCCGCCACACTAAGACCTGGCCCACCACCTCGCCGCCATCACCATCAAGTCGCCTCGCCGTGCTCACCTCCTCTTACCTGTGCTGCATCCCTATGCCGATAAGCCGCCACAGCATCGCTCCGCCTTACTAATGCACCCCTGAGCATCCTGGCTCATTGAAGTAAAAGGATTATGAGGGGGAGTTTGACCCGGTGAAAAAGAAAAGCAAGTGGCGTGGTTGCAGCGGCTGGTGGTGCCTGCATCCTACCACGGTGGTTGCCGCCGATGGCCGGTGGTCAGTGTTATTCTGTTGGAGGAAATCAGTGACATCATGGGGGTATCACGACTCACGAGTGACCTGCATGGTATTTCAATCAAAGTGATCCACGTATAAACCTCATGTGAGACAGGAAAAGGACAAAGGAGGCCGTGTGGGTGCTAGTGCCATATCAAAAATCGTCAAAGTAAAGAAGTGTACGGCAGTATTTTCTGGTCTGATTATGTCCAGCATTATCAGCACTAGCATCCGCGTTCATCCGGCAAAAAATACCAGGTGCTATCCTTTTTATGTATCTTATCGGTACATATTAAATTGTTTGAGAACAATTATTCTGGTTTGTGGTGTTTTTTCGCAGGACCATTATTCATTGCAAAGGTGTTGCAGAGGGGCGTGCACCAATATTATTTTTGCAGTAGCACTTGTCTGTGCTGTATTGCTGGACGGATATGTGAGCAAATCACCGCCCTCGCTACATCAACACACGCGACTGATTCATTGTCCATGCCCACGGCCGACTCACCCGCGTCCGTGCTGTTTCCAACGCTACGGCCGATTTTCTTATCCGCACCGGCTTACCGCGCCCGCGATTGACTCGCCGTCCGCGCTGGCTTACAATGCCGCGGCCGGCTCACCCGTGATTGATTTCAATTTCACTATGGTGATCATCAACTTCGCGGTGTATAAATACTAGCCTAACATATTAGGTGAAATCCATCGAGTATATTTTTATTATATATTTATTTCTTTAGAAGAGCAATTACTCCGACTTGTAAGGTTATCTAATGCAGGACCCTAAACCGCCATATTGGTGCAAATTTAAAGGCCGACTCATCCGTCTGCGCTGGTTTACAATGCCGTAGACAACTCACCCGTCCGCCCCCGCGGCCGGTTCACCAGATTGCACCGGCTTACAACGCCGTGGCCGACTCATTTATCTATATCACCTCGGATGTTGCGGTCGTCTTTATTGTCCGACTCTCGCGGCCTGGTCTACATCAACATACTGGGCCGCACCTGTCTACATGAGCTGTTTATTGAGTACGAGCAAGTCACAGCTTGGGTAGCCCAGTTTCTTTCAACAAAATGGAGGCAAATTATCATATACTATCAACCGCCGTTTGCAATGGGTGGCTCAACGGGCAGGCGCACAAGTCTCCACCACTACAGTTTGGTCAACTTCAAATTGCCAGTTGGAAGGAACCATTGGCCGAGTTGCTGACATGGCTCATACGGGATCATTTATAAACCGCCGCAGTCACCTCAACTTTCTGTGGATTCACATCGCGCTATCAACACCAATGATATACACCTTCTGCTATGGTCAAATACAGAGAATCTCAAGACAACTCCTTGAGTCGTCTTAAGACTCCGGGGCTACGATGACATGACTCAGCAAAGTTTTACTAGTTTCAGCAAATTCAAGTACCCCGGGACATTGAAGGGGAAGATAACCCGGTCCCAGAGGCAACTGCTTTATTGATGAAAATTTAAAGGCCGTCAGAATATTTCCAGCTTAAAAAGTATATGACAATTACAAAATCCCGGCTCAATGAAGAAGTTTCCGGATCATCAGAAAGGAATCTGGTTTAAAATCCGGCTCAAAGGACATCAGTTTTACTGAAGCTCTCAAATATCCGGTTTACAATCTGGTTCAAGGGAAACCTGTCTCCTACAAAGCTTTGAAGCTCTCAAATCCGGTTTAAGAATCTCCGGTTCAAAAAGAATTAAATCTCTTGCAAGTTCGAGTTTAAAGGCCGTCAGAAAAATTCCGGCTGAAAATGAAGATTCTGGTTTAAGATCCGGTTCAAGAGAAAGATGTCTCTCACAAAGCTTTTAAGCTCTCAATATCCGGTTTAAGAATTTCCAGTTCAAAAGAATAATCTCTCGCAAGTTCGAGTTCTCAGGAAAAATTAAAGGGACCAAAGAGAGTTTGTTGCACAACACAACTCAAACATAGGCACCCGGTGAGCACAGCTCAAAAATATATCACATGGGGGCTTCTGTTTATAAAACAGAGTTTTGACTACCCTCTTGATCCTGCTATCAAGCCAATATTATCATAAGAGCACAACTCTGGTTACTTCGGTAATCCGTCTATCAAGCCAATATTATCATAAGGGGCAAAAGAGAGTTTGATGCAACTCAAACATAGGCACCCACTGAGCACAACTCAAAATATTGCTTGGGGATTCTTTGCTATCGCAATGAACAAAGAATCTACACTTGTAATAGGCTATCAAGCCACGGCTTGGAAGCCTGGTGTATACACCTAAAACCCCGGGTTAGCCTGCGTTTTTTAAGTAAGTTACTCCGTCCAGGTAAACCTGGTATGACCCGTCGAACTTAGACAAGTCAATCTCATAAGACCCTAAACTTGTCAAAGTTAAAACGACGATTGGTTAAAGATTGAGGTCCATCTTAAAAGGCTTTGTAAAATGGTTTAACTCAGTGGCCTGGCAGCCCATGAAAAGCCTCGAATTTGGGGCCTGGCAGCCCGTGAAAAGCCTCGACTACAAGTTTTCATATGCTTTTATTTGCCAAGTTTTTTCTCCTTTGATGAGATTTATAGTGTTTTTGATAAACCTGTGTTTATTAACCCGGCTGGGCTTTCGACTATAAGTTGCCAGTATGAGATAAGATAACGACCGGTGTTGATTAACCCGGCCTGGCTTTTGACTATAAGTCGCTAGTATGAGATAAGATAATGACCGGTGTTTATTAACCCGACCTGGCTTTCGACTATAAGTCGCCAATATGAGATAAGATAATGACCGGTGTTTATTAACCCAGCCTGGTTTTGTTTATAAACCGGCAATCTATGATAATTACCAGTGTTCAAATTTTGGGTTATCACCCTTACTACACTGGCTTGGTAAAACCAACAGTATGATCAAATATTACCGGAACCAGTTTTCAAACCGGGTTATATTATTCAAATCTTTAAATAGCCAACATAGCTGGAGTTTATTATGGTTATCAATAACCAGTATTATGATTAAGGTTTTCAAAGTCGCTTTAGCGCAATAGCTATCATATTATCAATGGAAATGATTTATTCTACAATTGAAGGAATACTCCCGAGTCGCTGCAGGCTTACGACCGGACACTTGGGGGCTACATTATTCAAGTTAAGATTGCATCAAATATGCAAGTCTCGTGTCGCTGCAAGCATGCACCATGACACTTGGGGGCTAATGCAAAATCGTTTTTTGCTCACCTTATTGAAGACCCGACTCCTCACATTGTAAAGAGTCGGCCCTTGGGGGCTACCAATTGCTCCTATCAACAATTCAAGGTACACAAGTCATAAAACCATTATATTGAAAGGTCCACTGTTCAATTGGTAAAGCACAAAGCTCTTAACCTTATGGACGTGGGTTCAAAGCCCCATGGTGGAGTTACTGTAATGCCCAGTATGCGACTATGTCTCCCACGTGTCGAGGCACGACTTAAAGACATAAGCGCATACTAGAATGATCTCAAGTATGGTATCTTTGCACATCTCATGTAAAAATTCAGGGATGAAATTGTAAAAGATAGTTGGCTTACACTCGCCACGTCACACATTGAATACAATAGCATACATCATCCAAAGAACACAGCGTCCGACAATGGACAAAATCCAAATGAGAAAGATACCATAAACACAAGCCCGGATCCTCCTAGTAAGAACCACTACTGATCGTCGGGATACGAAACATAGTAACGTCCATGCTCTTCATCGAACTCCCACTAAAGTACTGAACCATCTCCTACATTATTCTCAGCGGTACCTGCATCTAGTGTGTGTTGAATCTGTGAGCCACAATGGACTCAGCAATCCCGTTCCAGGGTATCAAAACTACCAAAGCCTTAGGTGTGGAAAGGATATAAAATGGGGGTTGCAGCAAGCACTAAGCACTAGCTTACGAGTTTAGAGCGAGAAGAGAACAAGCGCCAGCGATCGCCAAGTTGATCAAGAAGTGATCCTAGCTACTCACGATCAAACATAACCCTGCCGTGTTCACTTCCCGAAGCCCTTCGGAAAGAGACCATCACGGTTACTCACACAAGTAGTGTATTCTTATGAATAAGGTGTTAAGTTATCTACAACTGGATATTAACAAATTTCCATCTGCCACATAACCGCGGGCACGGCTTTCGAAAGATCAAACCCTGCAGGGGTGTCCCAACTTAGCCCATCACAAGCTCACGATCCGCGGAGTCGCAACTCCAAAGTGGGAAGGCCCGAGTATTCTCGGAATCCCGTGCTCAAGATATTTCGACAAAGGTAAAACTAATCCAGCAAGACCTCCCGGCGTGCCGACACCCTGATAGTAGCCGCGCGTATCTCGTCTCAGGCCACGACCGGATGGGTGATTCTATAGGTATATACCAAGCCTCGGGTTTCACCGTGGTGGCCCCACAGAACCCCCAGTTTGGACCAACACTCATGAGGAGCACTGGCCCAGGTTGTTAATTAAGAACTCGGGTTTGCAACGCCCTATGCAAGTTTTAGTTATTAGGCAAATGTAAAACCAAAGTTGGGCCTTGCTGGAAAAGCTTTAAACAGAGCGAATTATCAAGGGGGGCCATAAACCCCAACCGTGTTAGGAACGCAAAATGAAGGAACATAACACCGGTTTATCGGTTCCTAAGGTGGCATGAGTGGAACAAAACACCAAGCAGAAAGGCTTAGCCTTCCACCCATTACCAATATATAGGTGCATTAGTTTGTAACAGGTATATATTGTGTTATCCCAAGTTCCCAACAACAAGTTCATCATGGAGAAATCTTCAAAACTTCACCTGCAACTAACAACGCTATAAGAGGGGCTGAGCGATGCGTACTTAGCCAAACACTGTTTGCTAGGAAGGCGGTTAGAGTGTTTCATGGCAACAATAGGGGGGGCTGACAAACAGGAATGGGCATCGAGGCATATCTAAAAGAACGAGACATCTAGCTTAGGCAAAGATAACAGTGATATTGGGGAATGGTCATCTTGCCTGTTGAGTCCACGGAGGGATCGTAACCTTGCTCCTCGAACTCAGTCTCGAAAGCAACCTCGAACTCCGAATCGTCACCGGGCTCTAACCAACACAACAATGCAAACACCGGAACAAAGATCAATCATCATGCAATGCTCAACCACATGATGCATGATATGATGCATATGAACATGGGTAGGATACGATGCAACTCCTAGGGACAAGTTGAGTGCACAAGCAACATGGCAATAACCAAGATCACACACATGAGGAACACAAGCAAAAGGAAAAACAAAACTAACATGGCCACAAGTGGTTATGTAGATGAGTTAAGTATGCACCCAACAAGTTTTATAATTGTTTAAACATGTCAAGGGGTGAAACTAGGTTCAACAACATCATGCTAGCAATTTAAATGGGCCGGAAAGAACAAACAACAATTTCCGAAAACTCCCATGTTCACATAAACACAAATAGGACAGATCTGAGAAAGTCATATTTTAAAGTTGTTAAACATGCAGAGCAACAGCACCATCTTAAACTAGACATTTTTCCACCCCAAAAACATATAAAGTTTGTCAAGTTTGGAGCTATGGTTATTTAGCTATGATTTTTACAAGTTTGGGCACATTTAAACACAAATAAATATCAAACAGTATTTTAAATGTTGTTAACATGGCAACAAACTGCATATTAATATTCTACATGAAAAACTAGGCAGTTTTCATATATTAAGCATTTTCATCAGATGCATATTTTAAAAGATATAAATATGCAAAAGAAAATGCAGAAAAGAAAAACAAAAACAGAAACAGAAAAAAAACAAAGGAAAAGGTCAAGCCGACCCAGCCTGGACCTAGCCCTAGGCACTGACCTGTGGGTCCAGGGAACTGACGTGGCGGTTGAGTGGGTGTGGGTGTGGGTGTGAGGAACTGAGAGGCCGACAGGTGGGGCCGACTGTCAACGAGACAGAAAAATAGCAAAAAGGGGGCTAGCCACTGCCCCGGCGCGGAATCGAACCCGCGTCGCTAGTTAACTGAAGGAGAGACAGACAACTGGGCTATGCGCGTGTATCTGAAAGAAAAGGGGAGTGTGGCCTTATGAGTAATCTGAAGAAGCATGAACCAGAGGGGAAACAAAGCCCGTTCGAGGAGCTCGTCGGAGCTGCTTCGGCGACCAAAGCAGGCGGCGGAGGGGTGCGGTGTGCTCCTGGAGGAGTTCCGCACACACGACGTTCACAAGCCAAGCCTGACGATGACTACAACGACGCCGACGGCAAGCAACAGAGGCGGCGGTGACGAACTACGGCGCGACAAGATACGGGCCCTAACGGAGCGGCGAGAGCACAAACAGGCCCTACTCGACACGGCGAAGGCGATGGACACCAGCGGAGGAGCTATGGTGGTCGGGGCACTCGCCGGGGACGAGGCCCGATGGCGACGAGCTCGGGCGCACGACAAACTAGGTGCTAGACGGTGCATAAGAAGGGGAAAAGGGCACGGGGAGGTGCGGATGCTCACCGCGAACACGGTGGTGTGTTTGGCTGGCCGGGAGGTGGACGGAGTCGACAGCGGCGACGAGCAAACACTTGCGGTGGCCGGAGTTGACGTCGAGGAAGAAGAGGACGAAGACATGGCCTTCAGCTTCGTGTAGCAGCCGTAGACGATGTAGTCGACGTCGGGGAAGGATATGGACAGGCTTGGCGAGGCTGCGGAGGACGAGGGGCTCGTCGGCGACGAGCCCATGCGCTCAGATGCACTCGGGACGGCGATGGCGTGGCGGATCTGGTAGATCTCAGCTCACTAGGCGGTGGGAGGAGGAAGATGAGAACCCTAGGGGGTTGTTGGACAAGATAGGGGCTTAAAAGAGGGGCCAGGGCGACGATGGTGTGCGACGGCGTGCTCGTCCGCGGTCCCCATGGCGTGAACTGAAGGAGGAAGAAAAGGTGGGTGAGAAGAGAGGCATGGTCGCTGACGCGCGGGCCTGTCCTGGCCACGTGGGCGCGAAGCAGAGGGGGTAAGCGGGGGCGCGGGTGAGAAACGGCACGGGCTGGCTAGCTGGGCTGCGGGCGTGCGCTAGCTGCTGGGCCATGGGGGAGGCCGAGCCCAAGAGCTGCTGCTGGCTACTGCTGCTGTTGCTTTTCCTTTTTCTTTTTCCTCAGGCAGAAAAACAAAAGGAAAAGCACAGGCTAAAAGAAAAGGAATCTGGAGGAAAATAAATATCCCCAAGCTCTTGAATTTATGCCCTATTTTATAAAAATGACATGGGCATTTTTAGAGGTAGAAAAATAAAACAAGTTTGAATATGGTTCAAACTTTTGTCATTTTTGAACCTGACCAAATCCTTTTAAATTGGGGCAAGGCTTTGCAAGGTGGCCTATGTCAAGGCAACAAAGATGTGGGGAGGAGATGAACTTTAAAGGAGAAGGTTAAGCCACTTGCAAAAATGCTTAAAGAATGGAAAGAAAAGAAGGAAAGAGAAGAAGTGGTGCAAGAAGAAGGAGGGGGGGGGGGTTAGCATGGCCATGAATTCACTATCACCAACACGACAAGATCAAGGTGACCTCACTTAACAAACTAAGGATGAATAAAACATAATGACAAGTGAAGAATGCCATGATGATCATGATGCAAATGATGATGATGGAGTAATGCATCAATGCAAAAGAAAAGATAACATGACAATGCAATAACAATAAGAATGCATAATTGAAAAAGAACCCCCAAGGAAAGGACAAGGATCAAATGGTAAAAGCTTTATTGCCAGATATGGAAGGTATCACATATGGGGTGTTATAAACTCTCCTCCACTACAAAAAGATCTCGTCCCGAGATCTAGGACTGAAAGAAGGCGGGATACTCAGAACGGAGATGATCTTCTCGTTCCCATGTAGCTTCTCGGTCGGTATGGTGTGACCACTTCACTTTCAAGAATTTGATGGACTTGTTGCGGGTCTTGCGCTCAGTTTCTTCAAGAATAGCAACGAGGTGCTCACGATAAGACAAGTCTTATTGAAGATCAATCTCTTTGAAAGGAATAGTGCGTTCAGGCGTCTTGAAGCACTTGCAGAGTTGAGACACGTGAAACACATCATGCACATTTGCAAAGTTGGAGGGAAACTCGAGTTGGTAGGCTAGATCACCTCTCTTGCCAAGAATCTTGAAAGGGCCCACATATCTTGGAGCAAGCTTGCCCTTGATACTGAACCTCTGAGTGCCCTTCATGGGAGAAACACAGAGATAGACATGATCACCAATGTCGAAAGCCAAGTCATGATGCTTGCCGTCATAGTAGCTCTTTTGACGCAATTGCGCGGCTTTGAGATTCTCACGTATGACTTTGCACATTTCTTCGGCTTCTGAGATCAAATCATTTCCAAGGAGTTGACGTTCACCAGTCTCGGACTAGTTGAGAGGGGTACGACACTTTCTGCCATAGAGGATTTCAAAAGGAGCTTTGCCTGCACTTGCTTGGAAGCTGATGTTGTAGGAGAATTAGGCAAATGGAAGGCAATCTTCCCATTTCGTACCGAAGGAGATGACACAAGCTCTGAGCATATCTTCGAGGATTTGGTTCACTCTTTCGACTTGACCACTAGTCTGAGGGTGAAACGCAGTGCTGAAGCGAATCTTGTTGCCCATGGCTAACTGAAACGAATCGCATAACTTGGAAGTGAACAAGCTTCCACGGTCTGAGGAGATCACTTGAGGAATGCCATGCAAAGAAACAATTCTGGAGGTGTACAACTATGCCTGCTGAGCTGCGTTGATGGATTATTTGACTGGAAGAAAATGTGCCACTTTAGTTAGCTTGTCAATCACCACAAAGATATCATCATTTCCTTTCTTGGACTTGGGAAAACCGGTGACGAAATCCATCTCAATGTTATCGAATTTCCACTCGGGAATAGGTAGAGGTTGAAGGAGTCCGGCTGGACGTTAATGCTCTGCCTTCACTCTTGTGCAGACATCACATTCGTTCATGAATTGGGCAATCTCCCTTTTCACGCGTGTCCACCAATATGATTGCTTGAGGTCATGGTACATCTTGGAGCTTCCTGGATGTATCGAGAGGAGTGAGTCATGTGCTTCGTTCATTATGAGCTTTCTGAGATCATCTTTGGGAACCACAATTCTGTCCTCAAAGAACAAAGTGTCTCTGTCATCAATGCGATATCACTTGTACTTGGGAGTACCCTTAGTAATACCATGTTTCACTTTCTGCACCATAACATCACTGAGTTGGGCCTCACGGATTTGATCTTCCAAGGTAGGAGCAACTTGAAGGTTGGCAAGAAATCCTTGCGGTACCACTTGGAGGTTGAGCTTCCTGAATGACTCACAAAGTTCAGGTTGGAACGGTTTGAGAAGGAGACTATTGCAATACGCCTTTCTGCTCAAGGCATCTGCAATGACATTGGCCTTGCCAGGAGTATACTCAATGCTTGGATCGTATTCTTGAATCATTTCAACCCAACGAGTCTGGCGAAGGTTAAGGTTTGGCTGAGTGAAGATGTACTTCAAGCTCTTGTGATCGGTGAAGATGTCCACTTTTCTGCCCAGCATAAGGTGTCTCCACGTGATCAAGGCATGAACAACCGCTGCTAGCTCAAGATCATGTGTGGGATAATTCTTCTCATTTGGTTTCAGTTGACGACAAGTGTATGCCACAATCTTCTTGTCTTGCATGAGAACACCACCAAGACCTTGCAATGAAGCATCACAAAAGACTTCATAAGGCTTGGACTCATTCGGAGGAGTAAGAACCGGAGCAGAAATGAGCTTCTCTTTGAGTGTCTTGAATGCCACATCACAATCAGGAGTCCACGTGTACTTGACATTCTTCTGGAGCAAGTTGGAAAGAGTCTTGGCAATCTTGGAGAAGTTCTCAACGAACCTTCTGCAATAGCTAGCGAGACCAAGGAAACTTCGGAGTTGTTTGACACTCTGCCGAGGTTCCTAGTTGACAATAGCTTCAACCTTCTCGGGGTTAACAAAAATGCCCTCGACAGAGATAATATGGCAAAGATAGAGGACTTTATCCAGCCAGAATTCACATTTGGAGAACTTCGCATAGAATCAGTGCTCACGGAGCCTGTCAAGGACCAAACGGAGGTGCTTGGCATGGTCTTCTTTATTCTTGGAGAATACCAAGATATCATCGAGGTAGACGAGCACAAATTCATTGGTTTAGTGGTTGAATATGAAGTGCATCATCCGAGAGAAAGTGGGTGGAGCATTTGCAAGGCCGAAAGACATGACCGTGTATTCATAGGAGCCATAACTCGTTCTGAATGCGGTCTTGGGAATATCCTCTTCACGGATACGAATCTGATGGTAACCCATCCGAAGATCGAGCTTCCAGAAAACCTTACTCCTTTGAGCTGCTTGAACAATTCATTGATATTGGGGACCGGGTACTTATTCTTTATTGTCTTCTTGTTCAATGGCCGGTAATCAACGCAAAGGCGTTCCGTGCCATCCTTCTTCTTGACAAATAGAACACCACAGCCCCAAGGAGAAGTACTTGGTCTGATTAGACCCATACGTTCTTGCTCATCGAGTTGTTTCTTCAGCTCCTTCAACTCTTTAGGAGAAAGCTTGTACGGACGCCGACATGCTGCCTCGGTACCGGGTTCAAGTTCAATGACGAATTCAACTGGACGGTTTGGATGCATGCCTGGAAGCTCTTCAGGGAATACATCCTCATATTCACAAACCACCGGAATCTGAGAAATGGCATTAATCTCGCCCTTGTCATTGAGAGAAAATAGCCAGATTGTGTTATCTCGAGAAGCGAAGATAATCACGTCTTCGGAAGGATGAGTTAGATTGACTTCCTTATTTGCACAATCAATAAGAGCATCATGCTTCGAGAGCCAATCCATCCCAAGAATAAGATCAATGTCCGAGTTACCGAGAATAACCGTGGAAACCAGAAAACTGTAATCACCCATATGAATAGAAATATCTGGAGCAAACATGCTAGAATGCATTATTTTTCCCGGAGAAACAATTGATAACTCCCTTGGTAAACTTTTGATGTCAACATTGTGCTTAGATGCAAAATGTTGAGATATGAAAGATCATGATGCACCCGAATCAAACAAGACTTTGGCAGGAATTGAGTTAACCGGAAGATTACCAATTATCACATCGGAAGAATTCTCTGCTTGAGCTGCATTCATCAAGTCCACTCTTGCATGCTTGGGATTGTGCTTGACAATAGCATTGCTGACGGGTGGAGGAGGCGGAAGGCGCCTTGGGTTGGGACACTTGTTGGCATAGTGAACCTTCTGAGAACACTTGTTGCAAGTAACTTCTGAAAGAGGCCGATGATAAGGACCTCTTGGTCTTGGAGCTTGGAACTGAGGCTTGGACTGGTTGCTTGGGTTGGGTGGGTGGGAGAATCCACGACCCCCTGAGTGCTTGTTGTTGCTTGGAGGACGGAGCACTGGAGGATGCGGTAGCTAGAACTTCTGCTGCTTGGCAACCACTTGAGAGGAAGAGGAAGAGTGAACAACATCTCTGATCCTCTTTTTGGAAGCTTCACACTTGAGCTGAGCTTCCTCTTGCTTGAGAGCCATATTGTAGAATTGGTGAAATTCATCCGGCTCGAACAAGGTGAGAGCAAGTTGGAGTTCATCTTTCAGACCACCTCGGAATTGGTAGATCTTGCTCTTGGCATCGGGGATGTCTTACTTCGCATAACGGGCAAGATTCTGGAACTTGACATTATATTGGTAGACGGACATGGTGCCTTGCTTCAGGTTGCGGAATTGCTCACGCATACCTTTAATGACACTGGTTGGAATGTGATGAGAACGGAAATCTCTGCAGAAATCAGTCCACGAAATCTCACGACCACCTTTGGAGTCTTTGTATTGCTGCCACCAATCTGCAGCTTGATCTTTGAGTTGGAAAGTGGCAAACTTGACATAATCCTCAGGTCTTATGTTACTGCATTCAAAGTGCTTCTTGATGTCTGTGATCCAATCTTTAGCATCTAGCGGGTCCACACAGTAACTGAAAGACCTTGGTTGATTTGCCAGGAATTGGTTCAGTGTCGCAAAGTGAGGTTGATTGAACAGATTGCCTTGGCCTTGGTTCCCATGATTACCTTGATTTGCTTGCAAATTCTGCATCATTTGCATGAACATCTGAGTGTTCTGGTTGGTTGCTTGCATAATCGCTCTCCATGCCTCAGAGGAGGAGGAGGGGAAGGAGGACATTCAGGAGGACGCTCTTCTTCACCCTCTTCGTTTGGGTTGGGAACCTTCTTAGGAGCGATCCTGAATATGATGACAACCGTTAGCCATTGATGCAAAAAAAATAAGTTGAATCAACGGCTAGATATTTGCAACATATAGTCTTCACAATGAACATTCAAACCAAATGAACGAATGAATTCCACAGCTTAATGGTACAACAATCTTGTCGAGAAGCCACTTGGGAGACAAAAGATAAAATAAAACAACAAGGTGCAGAGGGAACAGATACATGATAGAAGTTTCGTCCCACATGTTTGTGCTGAATGCCCCATGGTACGTGTTACAAAGGGTCTTGCAATCCCCGGATAAGCATAGCCAAGGATCCTTTAAGATGCAACTCCCAATTGGAACAACGCCCATGAAACCTCTTCACTAGATGTTGAACCCCAAACCTCATACCATGCACTCGTTGGAAGATTACCTACAAGCTACTTAAAACCCACCTATTAATTCCCGAATCTTTCCGGTTATGCAATCTGGTGTTGGGGATACAGGGGAAGCACCGCACACTCAACTCTAAACCTACATCCAGCTGTATCCATCCGTCAACACATAACCAGTCATCCTCAGAAACTATTTACCTTGGACCTTCGAAACACATCCGCTATACTAGCTGTGGCAATACTCCCGAACTATCTCCCCAGTACTGGGTGACTTCGGGGTTATCTCATCACCAGACATGCATATAAGAGTTTTCGATGTCGGACACCTCTGGTATTCTAGAACCGCTATGATACATTTGTGATGACAACATCTCGGAGCTCAACTCCCCGGGACACTGCCACAACCCCTAAATGACAAGAGGCATCGAGAACAATGTTCTCGTCACAAAGATATCGGAACAATCCAAACAATACCCGCGTGATCCAAAAAAAATTTAGTGAAATTTTGAGAGTAGAGGAGAAAGAACAATGTCAGTAGTCCTCACTAGAGCGATGAAGGGGATGAGGAGGAAAAGAAATCCTACTCTCCGATATATATATAGGACTCAAAACATTTTGTGTGTGTGCCTAGACTCAACCGTCAGCGATTCGATCAATCAGGGGGCTCCTAGGTTGGAGAAGGCTCTGAATACCAACTTGTAATGCCCACTATGCGAGTCTCCCACATGTTGAGGCACGACTTAAAGACATAAGCGAATACTAGAATGATCTCAAGTATGGTATCTTTGCACATCTCATGTAAAAATTCAGGGATGAAATTGTAAAATACATAAGCGCATACTAGAATGATCTCAAGTATGGTATCTTTGCACATCTCACGTAAAAATTCAGAGATGCAATTGTAAAAGATAGTTGGCTTACACTCGCAACGTGACACAATGAATACAATAGCATACATCATCCAAAGAACACAGGGTCCGACCACGGACGAAATCCAAACGAGAAAGATACCATAACACAAGCCCGGACCCTCCTAGTAAGAACCACTACTGATCGTCGGGATACGAAACATAGTAACGTCCACGCTCTTCATCGAACTCCCACTGAAGTTCTGAACCATCTCCTGCATTGTTCTCAGCGGTACATGCATATGGTGTGTGTTGACTCTATGAGACACAAAGGACTCAGCAATCCCGTTCCCGGGTATCAAAACTACCAATGCCTTAGGTGGAAAGGCTATAAAAGGGGGATTGCAGCAAGCACTAAGCACTAGCTTACGAGTTTAGAGCGAGAAGAGAACAAGTGCCAACGATCGCCAAGTTGATCAATAAGTGATCCTAGCTACTCACGATCAAACATAACCCCACCGTGTTCACTTCCCGAAGCCCTTCGGAAAGAGACCATCACGGTTACTCGCACATGTAGTGTATTCTTATGAATAAGGTGTCAAGTTATCTACAACCGGATATTAACAAATTCCATTTGCCACATAACCGCGAGCACGGCTTTCGAAAGATCAAACCCTGCAGGGGTGTCCCAACTTACCCCATCACAAGCTCACGATCCGCGGAGTCGTAACTCCAAAGTTGGAAGACCCGAGTATTCTCGGAATCCCGTGCTCAAGATATTTCAACAAAGGTAAAACTAATCCAGCAAGACCTCCCGGCGTGCCGACACCCAGATAGTAGCCGCGTGTATCTCGTCTCAGGCCACGACCGGATGGGTGATTCTACAGGTATATACCAAACCTTGGGTTTCCCCGTGGTGGCCCTGCAGAACCCCCAGTTTGGACCAACACTCATGAGGAGCACTTGCCCGGGTTGTTAATTAAGAACTCGGGTTTGCAACGCCCTATGCAAGTTTTAGTTATTAGGCAAATGTAAAATCAAAGTTGGGCCTTGCGGGAAAAGCTTTAAACAGAGCGAATTATCAAGGGGGGCCCATAAACCCCAACCGTGTTAGGAACGCAAAATCAAGGAACATAACACCGGTTTATCGGTTCCTAAGGTGGCATGAGTGGAACAAAACACCAAGCAGAAAGGCTTAGCCTTCCACCCACTACCAATATATAGGTGCATTAGTTTGAAACAGGTATATACTGTGGTATCCCAACAACAAGTTCATCATGAAGCAATCTTCAAAACTTCACCTGCAACTAACAACGCTATAAGAGGGGCTGAGCGATGCGTACTTAGCCAAACAACGGTTTGCAAGGAAGGCGGTTAGAGTGTTTCATGGCAACAATAGGGGGGCTGACAAACAGGAATGGGCATCGAGGCATATCTAAAAGAACGAGACATCTAGCATAGGCAAAGATAGAAGAGATATCAGGGAATGGTCATCTTGCCTGTTGAGTCCACGGAGGGATCGTAACCTTGCTCCTCAAACTTAGCCTCGAAAGGAACCTCGAACTCCGAATCATCACCGGGCTCTAACCAACACAACAATGCAAACACCGGAACAAAGATCAATCATCATGCAATGCTCAACCACATGATGCGTGATATGATGCATATGAACATGGGTAGGATATGATGCAACTCCTAGGGACAAGTTGAGTGCACAAGCAACATGGCAATAACCAATATCACACACATGAGGAACACAAGCAAAAGGAAAAACAAAACTAACATGGCCACAAGTGGTTATGTAGATGACTTAAGCATGCACCCAACAAGTTTTATAAGTTGTTTAAACATGTCAAGGGGTGCAACTAGGTTCAACAACATCATGCTAGCAATTTAAATGGGCCGGAAAGAACAAACAACAATTTCCGGAAACTCCCAAATTCACATAAACACAAATAGGACAGATATGAGAAAGTCATATTTTAAAGTGGTTAAACATGCAAAGCAACAACACCATCTTGAACTACACATTTTCCACCCCAAAAACATATAAAGTTTGTCAAATTTGGAGCTATGGTTATTTAGCTATGATTTTTACAAGTTTGGGCATATTTAAACACAAATAAATATCAAACAGTATTTTAAATGTTGTTAACATGGCAACAAACTGCATATTAATATTCTACATGAAAAACTAGGCAGTTTTCATATATTAAGCATTTTCATCAGATGCATATTTTAAAATATATAAATATGCAAAAGAAAATGCAGAAAAGAAAAACAAAAACAAAAACAGAAAAGAAAACAAAGGAAAAGGGTCAAGCCGACCCAGCCTGGACCTAGCCCTAGGCACTAACCATGGGTCCAGGGAACTGATGTGGCGGCTGAGTGGGTGCGGGTGTGGGTGTGAGGAACTGAGAGGCAGATAGGTGGGGCCGAATGTCAGCGAGACAAAAACATAGCAAAAAGGGGGGCTAGCCACTGCCCCGGCGCGGAATCGAACCCGCGTCGCTGGTTAACTAAAGGAAAGACACACCACTAGGCTATGCGCGTGTATCTGACAGAGTAGGGGAGTGTGACCTTATGAGCATTCTAAAGAAGCCTGAACCAGAGGGGAAACAGAGCCCGTCAGAGGAGCTCGTCGGAGCTGCTCCGGCGACCAAAGCAGGCGGCGGAGGGGTGCGGTGTGCTCCTGGAGGAGTTCCGTACACACGATGTGCTCTAGCCGAGACTGACGTTGACTACAAAGACGCCGGCGGCAAGCAACAGAGGCGGCGGCGACGAACTACGGCGCGAAAAGATACGGGCCCTAACGGAATGGCGAGAGCACAAAGAGGCCCTACTCGACACGGCAAAGGCGATGGACACCAGCGGAGGAGCTATGGTGGTCGGGGCACTCGCCGGAGACGAGGCCCGATGGTGACGAGCTTGGGCGCACGACAAACTAGGTGCTAGACGGCGCATAAGAAGGGGAAAAGGGCACGGGGAGGTGCAGATGCTCACCGCGAACACGGTGGTGTATTCGACTGGCCGGGAGGTGGACGGAGTCGACGGCGGCGACGAGAAAACACTTGCGGTGGCCGGAGTCGACGTCGAGGAAGAAGAGGACGAAGCCGTGGCCTTCAGCTCTGTGTAGCAGCCATAGACGACGTAGTCGACGTCGGGGAAGGAGATGGACAGGCTTGGCGAGGCTGCGGAGTACGAGGGGCTCGTCGGCGATGAGCCTGTGCAATCAGATGCGCTCGGGACGGCGATGGCACGGCGGATCTGGTGGCTCTCAGCTCACCAGGCGGCGGGAGGAGGAAGAGGAGAACCCTAGGGGTTGTTGGACAATATGGGGGCTTAAAAGAGGGGGCCAGGGCGACGACGGTGCGCGACGGCGTGCTCGCCCGCGGTCCCCACGGCGTGAACTGAAGGAGGAAGAAAAGGTGGGTGAGAAGAGAGGCGCGGTCGCTGACGCGCGGGCCCGTCCTGTCCACTCTGGGCGCGAAGTGGAGGGGGTAAGCGGGGGCACGGGTGAGAAACAACGAGAGGAACGGTGCGGGCTAGCTAGCTGGGCTGCAGGCGTGCGCTAGCTGCTGGGCCGTGGGGGAGGCCGAGCCCAAGAGCTGCTGGGCTGCGCTGCTGCTGGCCGCTGCTGCTATTGCTTTTTCTTTTTCTTTTTCCTCAGGTAGAAAAACAAAAGGAAAATCACAGGCTAAAAGAAAAGGAATCTGGAGGAAAATAAAATATCCCCAAGCTCCTGGATTTATGCCCTATTTTATAAAAATGACTTGGGCATTTTTAGAGGTAGAAAAATAAAACTAGTTTGAATATGGTTCAAACTTCTGTCATTTTTTAACCTGACCAAATCCTTTTAAATTGGGGCAAGGCTTTGCAAGGTGGCCTATGTCAAGGCAACAAAGATCTGGGGAGGAGATGGACTTTAAAGGAGAAGGTTAAGCCACTTGCAAAAATGCTTAAAGAATGGAAAGAAAAGAAGGAAAGAGAAGAAGTGGTGCAAGAAGAAGGAGGGGGGG